>JACMZG010001911.1:4507667-4627667 GCA_018340805.1 Microvelia longipes | reverse complement strand
GCATCCATTAGAATAGAAGATTCGGGGTTCAGATGCCTGCTGAGGTTAAAATATTTGCTCATATGATTTTGTATGGAAAACATCTCAACGCTAATTGAAAGGCTCAGGGTTCAGAAGCTAGGTGGAGTTAAGATATCTCAGGTTATTCAGTATGTAAAGACTCGACGCCAATAGAAGATGCCAAGAAGACGCCAATGAGAACACAATCAGCAGAAGGGTTTAGATGCCAGATGAATGTAAAGGGTTGTAACCCCATATAACATAAAGTACATTATAATATAACATAAAGTACTTTATGTTATAGCATTCTAAAACTCCGAGTGTGATTTTTTGGTCTAGACTTAGCTTTAAATGATAGTGTCAAATTTATATATTTTGTACCGCACTTATGAGTTTCCGCGCTTAAGTTCTGTGTTGATGAAATAATTCTTTAGATTAAACTTAACAGGTCAGAATTTCAGCTTTCCTTTTAATCGGAAAAACTTAGCAGGTTCTCACAGGCCTGCTATTATCTATCGATATAAACCACAGATTAAAGGAGGGGGTAGGAGAGATAAAGAGAAGGGTGAAGTGAGAAGGGATTCATTGTTTGGCTCTTGGACCTCAATAATGTTATCAATTTAGGGCTTGGTGTCTACTTTAAGGTTATGTAGACACCATTGGTGTCTACTTTAAGGTTATGTAGACACCATTGGTGTGTAGTTTAATGTTTAGTATATGGTCTCGCCCTCTTGGTTTTTAGGTCATGGTTAACTTGTTTATATTTAATTAAGTGTTTAACTTTAATTTCATTAGCTTAGTTTCTCTTGGTGCTGGTTCTAGCACTAACTCTTCATATCTCCTCCTGAGGAAGGCAAGTGACCTCTTTCCTTTCATAACATGAGGTTTAAGATATTTGCTCAGTTGGCTTATTTTTAATGCACCTTTATGCTTATTCGGATGTCTTGTGTTTCGATTTTTGATTTGGGGAAAATCTCCCAAGCTGCAGGGAAATCTACTTTTCAATTATTGATTTCTTTCTCACCAATCTAGTTGTTCAGATATTCCATTTTCCTGGATTGTCAGTGAAAACACGGCTGTTTATTTATTAGGTTGTATAAAACTATACTTACACTTGCTTAGTAAGTACTGCATAACATTTTGAGCACTCATACCAAGCTCAGATTAAGCTAATCCTTAATAGTCCAAGAGCCAAGCCTAAAAAATGTGACTCATTTTGTGTACTACTTTAAAACAATTTTTTTCTGAAAATATATCTTAAATTATAAAGGAAAAGCAATGTCTGCCTATACAGAGTGGAGCCCTTCATATGAATGCGCTCGCTCAAAATATTATAAAATTGCACAAATTCCCGTTTTCTTGCTATAAGTGGTTCCCTGTAAGTTGTGTGCAAAATATGAAGAGAACATTTTTTAAAGCTGATACAATTTACTATAAAACGAGTATTCTTTCGTTAAAATCGGATAACCACAACTCAAGTTATGACGTTTGTTAAATGACCACATAAAGACGATATTTTTTCAAAGAAATTCTCTGACTTTTCAAAAATTAAAAGTACACAATTTTGGTGTTTTTGAACTACAACCATAACTTTGGTTGGTGGTGGTGGATTTTTGGTGTTTTGAACTACAACGATATTTTTCAAAGAAATTCTCTGACTTTTCAAAAATTAAAAGTACACAATTTTTTGGTGTTTTTGAACTACAACCATAACTTTGGTTGGTGGTGGTGGATTTTTTGGTGTTCTTGAACTACAACGATATTTTTCAAAGAAATTCTCTGACTTTTCAAAAATTAAAAGTTACACAATTTTTTGGTGTTTTTGAACTACAACCATAACTTTTTGGTGGTGGTGGATTTTTTGGTGTTTTTGAACTACAACGATGTTTTTCAAAGAAATTCTCTGACTTTTCAAAAATTAAAAGTACACAATTTTTTGGTGTTTTTGAACTACAACCATAACTTTGGTTGGTGGTGGTGGATTTTTTGGTGTTTTTGAACTACAACGATGTTTTTCAAAGAAATTCTCTGACTTTTCAAAAATTAAAAGTACACAATTTTTTGGTGTTTTTGAACTACAACCATAACTTTGGTTGGTGGTGGTGGATTTTTTGGTGTTTTTGAACTACAACGATGTTTTTCAAAGAAATTCTCTGACTTTTCAAAAATTAAAAGTACACAATTTTTTGGTGTTTTTGAACTACAACCATAACTTTGGTTGTAGTTATCCGATTTTGATGATTAAACATTCCCTTTACTGGACATTTTATCATCTTTAAATTCTTTTCTATTCCTGTATTGCACACGATTCACTAGGAACCACTTATTTCAAAAAACCTAAAATCTTTGTGATTTTTTAAAATTTTGAGCGAGCGCATTCATATGAAAAGCTCTACTTTGGATAGGCAGACTATGTTTTTTCTTCATAATTAAATGTATAATTTCAGGAAAATTTGGTTTTAAGTAGTACAAAATGAGTCACATTTTTTTAGGCCTGGCTCTTGGACTATAACATCTATGAGCGCGTTTCCTTTGAAAAATTTACAAACCAGTAGAAGTGTTATCGTTTCGACAATGCCTCCTAAACCAAATAACTGCAACAAAGCAAAGGGTTTCAAAGAGAAATGGGCCGGCTTGCGGACCTCTGCACAAAACTATGTAGTTGTACCGATAATGTCTGTTAATTAAACCCCAAAGAAGTGAAACACTTGTTACATCCCAGTGATTTTAACACCTCAATAGACAAGTGATCTACCAAAACACTACCACTTGTAGAACATATACTTGTTGTTGTAACTTGTTGAACATTATACCAGTTCAGGTTTGATAACTTGTCATTTTGTGTCCGCCTAAAATAATTCATCATTTTTTTTTAAAAAGCACGTATAGCATAACTCACAGTTATAATCTATTAACAGCAAGGAAATATAATGCGAAGGAGCCAATGAGGTTAGTCCTGGACGTTAAACCACGCCCACAATTTCATATCAGGCCAACCTCATTGTTTCATAAACACTATTTTCCACGCTGTCAATTGATTATAACTATGTGCTATATTATAGTAAGTTCAAAGCATACGTTTTTATTCTCATCGGTAAAGGTAGAAAGACAAAATCAAATCCCTTTTAAACACAGTTTTCTGGGTTTCAGTATCGTGTGCCAAACCCGAGACATAAAGAACCGGACACTAATTAATTTGGCCTTATTATTAAAAACCCCGAAAATACTTTCAGTTGATCGGTGTAAAATTTAAATTAAAAAGTTACCATAATGAATGGGTAGAAGGCATTTAGCTATTTCAGCCTCTAAGGTATTTTCTACATTTGAAAGTGAGTTAAAAAACTGTTTTAACCTGACCAGTTAATAAAAAAGTTTGTTTCCAAATTAAATTTAAGTAATACTATCCATCCGTCAAATTTTCATTCTGTTTTACGTTTGCTACAAATAAAACTTTTATAATCCTTTATTTCTTCACATTATTATACAAAGTATATAATTTCAAAATATTACATTAAACGTTACTAAGTTATTTTTACTTATCTTATTTTAATGAAAGTGTTTGTTTAAATATTTATATATTACTCATGCTGTACTCATTTTTAATGTAAGTATTAATTTAAACGTTTAATATAATCACTTCTGTTATTATTATTTCAACCTAAGTATTAACTTAAACGTTTAATACAACCACTTCTGTTATTATTATTATCAATCTAAGTATTCATTTGAACGTTTAATACAATCACTTCTGTCATTATTATTTCAACCTAAGTATTAACTTAAACGTTTAATATAATCACTTCTGCCATTATTATTTCAACCTAAGTATTAACATAAACGTTTAATATAATCACTTCTGTCATTATTTTTTCAACCTAAGTATTAACTTAAACGTTTAATATCACTTCTTGTCATTATTATTTCAACCTAGTATTAACTTAAACGTTTAATATAATCACTTCTGTCATATTATTTCAACCTAAGTATTAACTTAAACGTTTAATATAATAACTTCTGTCATTATTATTTCAACCTAAGTATTAACTTAAACGTTTAATATAATCACTTCTGTCATTATCATTTCAACCTAAGTATTAACTTAAACGTTTAATACAATCACTTCTGTTATTGTTATTTCAATCTAAGAATTCATTTAAACGTTTATTATAATAACTTCACTTATTTATTAAGTTCATTTAAGTTTTAGATTGATAGTTTTTATTCGCGGCCCCCAAGGGTCCGCGACATACGCACATTGCGTATTTCTAATCTAAGTATTAGGTCAAATTATTATTTTAATCTGAATAATAATTTCAAAGTTTATTATTGTTAAACTAAGTATTCATTTGATAGTTTTATAATAGTCACTTTCTGTACAATAAAGACCTTTTCAGAGTACTATGAAAAAAATACCTATATAATATATATATATATATAATATATATATATATATATAATATATAATATATATAATATATATATATATATATATATATATATATATATATATATATATATATATATATATATTGATACTACCGAGATTTGCAAAACATGAATAGTTGACACAATACAATTGTGCGAGAGACACCTAGGAAATGTAACAAGCAAAATGCTATGCTACATCTGGGAACTGTTCCATCATTCGACATTTGTACCCTCTCTCTCTCTCTCTCTCTCTCTCTCTCTCTATATATAATATATATATATATATATATATATATATATATATATATATAATAATATATAATATATAAAATTATATATAATCTTATATAAAGAGACATAAACTATATCATATCTTGATCCGTGCTAAAAATTGTTTTTCTTAAGCCCCAATATACATTGATTTTGATTCATGTTTTAGCTCTCTAGTATAAATACACTGTGAGCTACGATGAATACAGACACACACATACTCGCACGATTTTGTAAAAACCACTTAGGAGGCCTTAGGAACACCTGAAACGGAAAATTCAGGTGACATCCTGGTTTTGGATTTTTTTTGTAAGCACCATATGTTTCCTATATTCCTATGGTATAAATGAGGAAAAGTATAGAGGGTTTAATGAGGTTACACAGAGGCCCTGAGGACCCCAAAAAGAGGTTTCAAGCCTGTCAATATATTGAGATAGGTTTTGTCTCCTTCAGTAACCTATTTGATTGTATAAAGTCAACTAAAAACAGTACAAGCTGCCAAATTTGGTAGTAGAAAAAAGTAACACCAAAGTTTAGAAACAGCACGTCTTCCCATGGTTTGATGTCCTTACCTTCACATTATACATAATGTAATAATGTTTCTTTTGTTATAAAAACAGAAGATGTCAAATATACCATTATTGGCAAATGTTTCGTAGGCCTCATTACAATTTAGTATTGTTTTAAGAGCACAAATAATACAAGACAACACGCTGAAAACAAATCAGTAATAAAGAATTCAACAAATATTGATTTAATAATATTTCTCATTAATATTCAGTATATCTTGGATAAAATAAATTATTTCAACTTTATACATCATATTATTATTATTAATTGTGAGGGTTGGTGTAAAACCTTGCACTGCGACTTGAGTTTTTGTACAAGTACCAAAAATGTAGTTATACATCATAACTGCTAATACATTTCGGCAGGAACCCACATCAGAATATAATAAAAGTATTAGATATATTTTCTTATACTATGCATAGATTTTTTTCTAATATGCCTCTAAAACAATATGCAACACTTTTTTCTCTTTGAATTCATTTTCTAATATGCCTCTAAAACGATATGCAACACTATATTTTCTTATACTATGCATACATTTTCTTTTTTCTAATATGCCTCTAAAACGATAGGCAACACTTTTTTTCTCTTTGAATTTATTTTCTAATATGCATCTAAAACGATATGCAACACTATATTTTCTTTTATTATGCATACATTTTCTTTTTCTAAGGTGCCTCTAAAACGATATACAACTATATTTTCTTATACTATGCATACATTTCTTTTTCTAATATGCCTCTTAAAACGATAGGCAAACACTTTTTTCTTTTGAATTTTATTTTCTAATATGCATCTAAAACGATATGCAACACTATATTTTTCTTTTATTATGCATACATTTTCTTTTCTAAGGTGCCCTAAAACGATATACAACACTATATTTTCTTATACTATGCATACATTTTCTTTTTTCTAATATGCCTCTAAAACGATAGGCAACACTTTTTCTCTTTGAATTTATTTTCTATATGCACTAAAACGATATGCAACACTATATTTTCTTTTTACCTAAGGTGCCTCTAAAACGATATACAACACTTAGCATACTTCTTTTTTCTAATATACCTCTAAAACGATATGCAACACTTTTTTCTTTTTAAATTCTTTTTTTAATATGCCTCTAGAACGATATGCAACACTTTTTTTCTCTTTAAATTCTTTTTCTAATCGTCCGGTATATTAGCTGACATTTTAAAAATATTGGTCCCACTATTACCAAAAACTATGGAGCTCTGAAGTATTTCCCGTACTAAGTTTTATTAAAATGGGTAAATAGTTTCGGATGTTATCGTGACACGCATGTAGCCATGCATAAGAGTAACATATTCACCATGTTTCATCTCATTATCAGCATTAGTTTAATTTTAATCGAATAACTTATGTGGGTTTTTAAAAAAAATTACAAAATCGGAAATAACCGAATTGAATTGAACATTCGGTATATGTGTATATCTTTTCGTAATAAACAAGTTTCGTTTCAATAGGACAAGTAAATCCGTGATTTTTGTTTGATCATAAAAGTTAAGCATAATTAAACGTGGTCAGTGCCTGGATGAGTGACCGTTAGGAATAAAACGGATGTATTTACCTTTTGAGGACGAGCAAAGCGAGTCCAAAGTGGTGTTAGAGCATAAATTTAACGACTTGTGTATTCTGAGGACGAACGATGCGAGTCTAGAGTAGAGATGATGAGCGTAGAGAATTCGATGTGATGAAACGAAAATTCCGAGGTACCTCGTACCCGATTTTTTCGTACGCATTTTGGTTATTTTTAATTTTTAAGAATACACTCTTAAAAATTGGGAACGACCTGCATCCGATTTTTAAGAGTGTATTAGAGTAATAATAAATCACTCACGGACCTTTTTCCAAAAGGTTTTGTTTTAGGTTCGTATTATTGCCGTTCTGTTTTATATGAGTTTCTGTAATTACCATTCCCAACAAAATAAATAAATAGGTAAATATGTATTCGAAATTCAAATAATAATTATGAAAGATACTTAAATTGATAATAAAGTAATAAATAATTATAAATAAATAATGTGTAAGTATTTGTAAAGAGTTGACGTAAAAATGTAAAACGGCAAAACCTAAAACTAAAAGAAATATACATAGATAACAGAGAAGCAAATTTGATACGAGCACAATGCATAATAGAGTTACAGAAACATGAAAGTAAAGACATTGAAATGTTTTACTTAATTTGAAAACACTTGTATAATTATAATGTCAATTCGATTTTACTTTAGATAAAACGTACACAATGAGATCCCTACGGTCAAATAAAAATGAACTGTGATTATTTTACATAAAGATCTTAACAGATTTAAGGAATTGTTAAAATTAAATGAAAATGTCAAACAAAAAATGACAATGTCATTAAATAATTGTAAATATGGAAAAATACATAACTTGGTACAAATGCAACTATGAAGCATGAAGTTTTTTTTTTATTATTATTAATATTGGCATTGGTTTGTGATACACCATACAGCCATCTGTAGACTTAAAGAGCATGAAGTTATGTAATAAAAGATAGCGTTGTACGGTAGTAACTATCTGAATAGGTTTCTTCCTTCACAGCGAGGTGGGGAGTAACCATCTAAAGTACGTTACTTAGAGACCTTCTTTAAATGGTTACTCCCCTCATAGTGTAGTTGGGGAGTAACTATCTAAAGGAGGTTACTCAGAAACCTTATTTAAATGGTTACTCCCCTCATAGTGTAGTTGGGGAGTAACTATCTAAAGAAGGTTAATCAGAGACCTTCCTTAAATAGTTATTCCCCTCATAAAGTTGTTGGGGAGTAACCATCGGAAGAAGGTTACTCAGAGACCTGCTTTAAATGGTTACTGCCCATAGTTAAGATGCCATATCTTTGTCTTTCCCCTATTCTAACACCAACAAAAGCCCCAATGCTTTTCTACATTCCCGAGTAAGAGCGTATAATAAGGTGAAATATATGAAGATTAGTAATAAAATCAAAAACTAAGGGGATAACCAAAAAAGGGATAACCAGTTGATCGTCAAAGTAGAGTAACTATCTAAAGAAGGTCTCATAGATAAAAAAAGAGTATAGTACTCCCCTAAAAGGGAGTAACTATCTAAAGAAGTGCCGACATTATAATCAAAGGAACTAAGGTTATTTTTTTGGTGTTTCAAAATTTAAACAATATGGGCTCTCTAGTTATAATATCTCCAGGTCTTTGTGCGCGTAAGGTGGAGCAGTTTCAGAAGCAGCCGCTTTTAATCTGTAATAGACCTCGTGCGTAAGATAATATTAAATGGTAAATAAACAAACGCGGCGATAACACTGCGGTGAGTCAATTTTAATGTTTATTATGCCTAAGTTAGGTACAATCACAGAGTTTAGTGTTTTTGGTTTTCAATCTATTATTATTTACATCACCACAAGATGATTGGTTTGGAAAAACCGCAGTTTTCGACGAAGTTGAACTGATGATTGAGTTCCTGCTATCCACAATAAATACTTAGCTAATTTGAGATGTACTTACTGGATCAATTTGAGCTCAACGTTTTGTTAAAATACTTTTCTTCTTAACTTAACAACTTGTAAATATACAAAATGAAAGACTTGTGGAGAACATTTTTATTATAACTATGAATTATTTAAAGTAATAATTTTGAAAGTCATACTTGAATTTTTTACCGCTGAACGTAGGTTTGTAATTATATATTAAATTTTTCAATAATGTATCTTCATCTCCGTAGGAATTTTTATTTTTTCTTGATTCTTTAACCAACCAGTCATAAAATAATCTAACGGCTTTGATTGATTTTTCGTCATGTGGATTGTCTTGCTTTGGTTCCCACTCGTACGCGTTCTTTTCCGGGTGGAAAATAAGAGCAGCTATTGGTAAATTGGTTATT
Source organism: Microvelia longipes (assembly GCA_018340805.1). NCBI lineage: Eukaryota > Metazoa > Arthropoda > Insecta > Hemiptera > Veliidae > Microvelia > Microvelia longipes. The sequence goes on along the minus strand of JACMZG010001911.1, from coordinate 4,618,507 downwards.
TCCATGCTTGAAATAAAAACATCACTCTTTCCTCCTTTTGAAGTAGTTAGGATTGTCCAGTTTTTTACTTTTTTACTTTTTAAAGTGTCCTCTGTTAAGCAATACCTATGATGATTCGAAGTTGAATTATAATTGCTTAAAATATTGATATCAAAGTCAGAAGCGTCTCTGAATAGTGAGCTATTGCGATAATTCGGTCGGAATTGTAAACTTAAAGCTTCGTTTTTAACCGGGCAGGGTGTTCTTAAATCCATCCCAGATGTTATCAACCCTAATATTTCCATACCCAAACAAATCCCTAAAATTGGTACATTTACACCTTCTTTGTTTAACCGTTTAACATTTTTGTAAATCAATAGAGCAGATCTTGCGTAGCCTTCGTCTGAAGTAATATTAGACGCACCTCCAGGAAAAATAAAACCGTTTAATTGTTTAGCTGTTTCGTTGTAATAATTAACGGGTTTATTGATGAATACTGGAACAACTCTAGCACCCGCTGCTTCAACGGCTTTAACATAACTTGCTGAGATATAGCTTGTAGAGTTCTTACCGAATTCATCCCACGGTTTCGATTCTTGGGTTAATATTCCAATCACCGGTCTATTATTTAAACAAATAACACAGTTATATAAATAAAACAATACTAAAATTAAAACCAACATTACTTTAGGCATTGAAAACTTAAATTATTACTAAATCGAACTCGAAAATATTTTTTTAAGAGTTAAGTCAACAAAAAATTCACACGTAAAAGCAAAACGGTATTACGCAACACTCAATGACACTCTGCCTTATAGATCTAGTTTATTACTGAATATAAACGCCTCGACTCGACGAGGAAAACAGTTATATAGAACTAAGGTCAAATTATACTATCTACTTTTGACCTAATAAACATTTAAATGTCTTGACTACAACGGTAATTTGTACTATCACTCAAATTAATATAATCAATAAATTTGTTTTCATATAATTTATTACAAGGTGTCAAATTAAGCACTGAACATCTTTAGCAAATGTTCAAGATATAAAAACTGACGCAATCGCGATCCGCACTTTACAATTAAAATATCAAGAGCTTTGTTAGCCACAGATGTGGAGACATTGTTGCAGGAGAACTGTGTTACCCACCCTTATCCAGATGTGGATAAGGATTTGTTGGGCTCAAACACTTCAAAGTAGCTCTAGACAACAGACACGATACTTGGTAAAAAATAAGCAAATCTTCGGTTCCACCTCAGTAGATAATTAACATTTATCTACTTCTTGTATTGTAATTTCTACATACAGGCTTGTTATCTCTCACTCTAAATGTACTTTTACTCCCTAGGGAGGAAAAGTGAAAAGTATTGCCAACTTGACAGAATTTTTTAGTAAAATATTTAGGAATTTTTTCGGTGTTATGTTGGTTCTACGGGTAGAATATACAATATACACACGCTAATGTTTAAATTACAAATATGTATTACACATTATTCTATTGACAGCTTACAATAAAATAATGTGAAGATAGTGGCTTTATTCTCTCTTCATCAGAGTAATTGACATGGTGAGAATAAACTAAACTAACACAATAGCAATTAAGGAGATGAAGAATATATTAATAGTTGTTAGTATTTGTTCTCTAGTCGTAGATAAAATTTAAAATGCAACAAGGGATGAAAGTTTTCAGCTCTCGTATTATCTCCCTCGTCAAGCCTCGGGAGCCAAAATGTTAGTTAACTCCCTCGGCAAGCCTCGGGAGCTAACTAGTTTCCTCCTTCGGCGCTGCCTTAGGACGAAACTTTAACTTGAGCTGTAAAACTTACTTTCATCTCTTGTTGTATAAATAACTATTGCCTGACAGCTTTACCCCACCAGGCTGATCATGATTTTCCCGACCCTCCTTTGCCTTTGAAGTATTATTTTTATTATTATTTTTCAAGTTAGCCTTAGCGAGCTTGAGTCTAAGCAAGGCTTAGCCTCTGCTGTATTTTTTTAGTAAAACAAAGCTTACCTTCGACTAACTAAATAAAACAAAATTAATTCTATGTTAACCGTTTAACATTTTTGTAAATCAATAAAGCAGATCTTGCGTATCCTTTATCTGAAGTAATACGGTTTTTGCTGCCTAGTGAAATAATTAACTAATAATACAAAATATTATTCCAACTCTTATTACACTCTTATTAAGAGTGTAACTCTTAATAATATTATTCCAACTCTTATTATTATTCCCAACTTATTACAACTCTTGAAAATTTAAGGTGTTGGAAACACCAAACTTCAATGAGTTCTAATCTATTACCATCTTTTAAATAATCCAATCAGTTCTTCCTTTCATAAGACTTCATTATCGTACCAAAATTATCTTCGATTCATCCGTACTTTTTTTAAATTTTTATGATCTCTAGGTGCTGAAACGTGAACATTTGACGAAAAGAGTAGTTTCATCAAAAGATTCTGAAACCAAGATTTCGTAAAAATTATCTATTTTGATGATGCAATTATCTGCATCGGCTCTGCCTCTACAGGCAATTCACAATATTCTATTTTCCTTCTCGTTGGCATAATAAACTATTAAATTTTTCCTCGTACGAAATTTCAGTGATACCAACTTTTTGGCCATCATAACATTCTAACGACGAGAGAAGCGAGGCTCAAGTTTTGATGAACAAACACTTTCACTCCTATTATATAACACAGGGAAGAAAATAATTGGAAATTAATGATGATTCCTGAAAAATTTCTTATAACAACACTGTTATCTAAAGTCAAACAACCAGGGATTCCCCAATAGTTTATATTAGCTGGTTTTCCAAAGAAAATATGTAATGTTTATCATCGTTTAGTTTTAATGACTTTTCCTCATTGATTTCGTAGGTTTAGAGAAAAAGTATTGTGTTCGGACTACAAATCCGGTACCGGCATCTCACCTGTATTTGTCAGTTTTATGTGTTTTTCAAACCACCTGAGTAATTTTTGTCAAGTTGTCAACCCTGAATCTAGGTTACCAAACTAATAGAGATATATTACTAGAGGGGTCCTATTGGTTGCGTTTTAAAACATCGAAAAAGTAACCTGAACACCTTCGACTATTAATATAATGCAAATAAATAGAACAAAAATACAGACTCTTACACAGTGGAACGTTTAAAATACAAATAAAATGAGAAAGAAATGCGAGGGAAGACGAAAACAATTATTATATTGTAACCTTAACTTACTCAAGGATGTTGAATGAAGGGGATGACGCACTAAGTCGAATTGCCATTCAACAAAGTGACCCCATCGAAAATTAAAACTTAGAGAAGAATGCAACACGAAACACACGTCAAAAACCAACTGCACATGCTTGGTACGAACTGCGCATGCTTATGATCCTTATAACAGCGCAGGTCTTAAAATTTATAGGCAAACTTAACTCTCAATGGGGTTCCCATTGTTTTGCTTGCAAAGGTTATAAACAAATAAAAAAAAGTTCATACTTTTTTTTGTTAACTGTTTTTTTTTTTGTTAACATTGCTTAAAATTAACAACATCAAGGAAAATTAAGAACATTACAACCAAAATTGACTCTTGAAAACTTGCAAAACATTTCACAAGGCTAAAAAAAGACAAAATGTTAACACATTTAACTTACTCTCTACGAAAAGTAAACGATAAAGCTTCAATTACTAAATACTATTACTAAAGCGGCTACCTTGAGTCCAAAATGTAAAATATAAGCACAAATGACTTGACAAGCACCAAATGTAACAATAACGAAAGCACTGAAGAAAGTTGAGAAGCAAACTCGACAACCAAGAATTGTATAACAACTTAGCTACATAACCTGCGTTTGGCGCCTTTTTTAATTATAACCTAAGGGAAGGTAAGTTTGCTTCTATTTCTCTATCTCATACAACTTCTATGGGGTCAGAAATGTTCCTTAATGCGTCATCCCCTTTATTCAACATCCTTGAACTCACTCTTTCGTACTCTTTGGAGGAGGTTTTAATGAGGTTACACAGAGCCCCTGAGAGCACCAAAAAGATGTTTCAGGACTCTCAATGCAATGAGATAGGCAATGTCCCCTCTAGTATATATCTGTATAACTAAACTGGGTTGATACTAAACCGTGAACAGAACAAAGTTAAAAGAACTGGATTGGTCCACAAGAATGCAAACATTTCTAAGGTAATTGGCCCGGTTTGCGGACTACCGCGTCACAAATATTTAAATTGGTTAAGTTAAATATTTTCCTCATTTTAAGTGCAATGGTGAAGTAAAAGAAGCAATTAATTCAGATTTCATTTTATACACTTTATTTATAGTGGAGAAAGAATAATAAAATTTAAATGGGAGGACAGTAAATGAAACGTGGAAGTAAAATAGAAAATAATGACCCTAGGGAGTTACAGCTTTTTCGTCCTGCGGTGACAGACCGGACGAGGAGGGGGGAGGGGAATGAAATCACGTAGAGCCATAAAAATCCCAAAGATACATTTTAATACTTAGCAATCGTAAAAATAGAACTTAAAAAATAGCGCCTTTTCAGCATGCAAGTCAATTTAAAGAAAATTTATCCTTTATGGGTTTAAATTATTTACTTTCCTTCAACAGGTTATAAATAAATTATAAGATTTTAAAGGGTTGGTTTAAATTGTAAAAAAATAAATTTTAGTATCTCACAACTTCAGACTCGCTTCGCTTGTCCTCAGAATATCATAGTTTAATAATGTTACTAAATTTAATTAATTTACCACACGAGTTGTTAATTTAAATTTTATGTGGTAAAACGGGTGAAGCTACAAGACTCTGAAGGAAACAACCTTTTTCGTATAATATTAATGTCACATTAATAAATGTATATGTTCGCCAATAACGTATACCTAGTTATTTCATAAATAATGAAAGAAAAGAAGTCTCTCCACAAAATAAAACTTTATTGGCAAAGCGCTTTCAACCTAACTAGAGGCCATCATCAGTGCAAAACTAACAAACAAACAAATAAAATAAGTAAAACACGAAAGAATTATTTAACAAAAGATGAGCAAAAGTATGAACGGAGACAAAAATAAATTACAAAAAACGTAATAAATAAAATAAGCAAAAATAAATAAAATAACTACCGTTGAGATGTAAAGAAGAAGAGAAGTGAGTCTATGTTTTCTTATTAGATATGAGAGTCAGACTGACAGTAGGAGGCGATGGCGCTTGTAGCATAGCTCTCAGAAGGGGGATGATTCTCCTCTCTCATTTATGTTAGATCGCCAACTCTATTCTGACTCCTTTCAATCTCCAATTTTTCCAGAAAGTCCATTTTCCGACCTTTGTTCACAAAATGAAGACAACCGACTTTATGAGGGCCATTAAAATGATTTTTCAGCTGACAAATGTTGATAAAATTTGCTGTTCGTTCTAGATTGATGTTCCCGCGCCCTCGTGATTATGTTCCTCCCTGTTTGACCTAAATATTCCACTTGGCATATGCCACATTGCACCATGTAAATACCACTTCTGTATAAAGGCGGTACAGGGTCTTTTACGCTGCTTAAAAGGTTTCTTAAGGTCCTGTTACAAGAAAAGCTTACCCTAACATTATTCCTTTTAAGAACAGATGCAATGCGCTGTGAAATAGTTCCTAAATAGGGAATAGAACACCATTGAAGGTTGTCTTGACTAGTTTCAGACCCGTCGCTCATAGCTTTTAGAGCCAACTTACGACTTTTCTTCCTAATAAGGTTATCTATCATATTTACATTATAACCATTAGCCAAAGCTATATTGTGGATCGTATTTAGCTCTTTACTATAGGCTTGGTCATCCAGAGGGTAGTTGATAAGTCTATGAACGAACGAGTTGAACGCAGCCATTTTGTGGATCCACGGATGTTGGGAGTTGGCAGGGATGACGTTGTCTGTCGCTGTTGGTTTTCTGTAGACTTCGAACCTTAAACTGTCTCATTTCTATAAATTGAAATATCAAGAAAATTAAGTCTTCCATTATCCTCAATTTCGTGCGTAAAATTAATGGATTTTCTGCATTTATTTAGATATTCAAGAAAAGAAAGAAGCTGGTCCTTCAGTCACATCATCCACATACCTTTTCCATAAATAAATATATTTAAGAAATGGATTATGGTGATGATGGCCTGATGATGGCCTCTAGTTAGGTTGAAAGCGCTTTGCCAATAAAGTTTTATTTTGTGGAGAGACTTCTTTTCTTTCATTATTTATAATGGACTCCATTCACGCTCACTCTAAGGATATAGTTATTTCATGTTTAAATCATTCATGTTAATGTGTAATACCTAGTCATTTGAAGTGTAATACCTAGTCATTTGAAGTGTAATACCTAGTCATTTGAAGTGTAATACCTAGTCATTTGAAGTGTAATACCTAGTCATTTGAAGTGTAATACCTAGTCATTTGAAGTGTAATACCTAGTCATTTCATGTTGAAGTCATGCATGTTAAAGTGTAATACCTAGTCATTTGAAGTGTAATACCTAGTCATTTCATGTTGAAGTCATTCATGTTAATGTGTAATACCTAGTCATTTGAAGTGTAATACCTAGTCATTTTATGTTGAAGTCATTCATGTTAATGTGTAATACCTAGTCATTTGAAGTGTAATACCTAGTCAGTGAAGTCCATGTTAATACCTAGTCATTTTATGTTGAAGGTCATATCTTTAAAGGTTTTAGCGCATTTTCTTAGTATATCCACGAGCTTTCTTTGATCGCAAGTGACCTGTAGCGTAACAAAGAAATATTGTATATTTCTTCATTACATAAAGAGTCCTACACTCGTCCCATTTTAATCAAAGGATTATGTTCAAATACTTGATTTGTTTTGACATTAGGGAGTTATATTTTTGAAAATGTCAAATCTGTCAGGGAAATTTTTATTGTTCTTTTAAATTCGTTACGAGATTTTGTTATCGGGTTTTTCTTTCTAATATAGCCATTCAATAGAACCCTTGTTCCTTATTTTAACAAGTGGCGCCCAACGTGATATAAAATGGCTTGCTCAGAGGAAGAACACGATCTGAACAAAAGAAAAAGAACAGTTGTAAGAACAGCGTTTACTAGGACATTCAACGGACTTGACAAAGAGTTGAAGGAGCAGACGATAGATCTAGATGCAGTTGAATCTAAGTTTAATAGCTTAGAAGAGAAGATGCAAGTGTTGGCGGAATTGGATGAGGTAATATTCAATTTTATTTTATTACAAAATGACAACCAACTTTTGCTATTTGAAGAAGAAACTGCAGATGAATATAGATCTAAATTTGGACTTGCAAAAGTTAAAGTTAATAAACTCTTAAGTAAAACGCTAAGTGAAGGAGCGAGTGATAATAATTCTGTCAGAAGCTGTCAAACAGCTGACACAGATGGACTTAAATTACCTAGAATAGATTTTAAAAAATTTAACGGGGACATTGGAGAATGGTTACCATTTTGGAGTCAATTTCAACGGGTCCATAACAATCCTAAATTGGCTGACTCAGTTAAATTTTATTATTTAAACCAAGCTATGGTGCCAAATTCTAAAGCACAAAGGTTAATAGAAAGTTATCCTATGACGGATGAGAATTATGGAAAAGCCTTACAGGCGCTTAAATCTAGGTTTGGGAGAGACGATCTTTTGATAGAATTCTACGTAAGAGAACTTTTGAAACTACTTATTAATAACGTTCAAAAGAAAGTAGATTTAGTTTCTACTTACGATAATCTAGAGGCTAAACTAAGAGCACTTGAATCTTTGGGCGTAACTACTGATTCTTCAGCTGCCATGCTTTATCCATTGGTAGAGTCCTGCATTCCCGAAGATACCCTAAGAGCTTGGCATCGCAGTAGAAAGTATGAAACGGATTTGGACACGAAATCTAGATTAAATAATTTAACTGAGTTCCTTAAAAAAGAGGTAGAAAATGAGGAACAGATATCTCTCGCGGTTAATGGTTTGGGTTTTCAGGCCACAAAGAAGGAAAGTAGCAGCAGTAGAGACTACAAGAGGAAAGAGACGTTATCAGAGGCGAATTCAGCACCACCTCCAACTGCTAATGGACTTTTAGCACACAGATCTTCATGCGCATTCTGTAAGATGGAACACCCTACGCAGGAATGTACCAAAGCAGATAAGATGCAAGTTAGTGAGAAAAGAGAGCTGCTTGGTAAGAAGGGTTGTTTTAAATGTTTAGGCTATTCGCACATTGCTTCTAAATGTAGAGTATCAGTCAAATGCGATAAATGTTCAAGGAAACATTTGACTATAATGTGTCCAGGCAAACAACCGGCATCGACAGCAAATAATGTAAGTAAGAATAAAGAACAAACATTGTCTAATACGTCGTGTAGCGAAGTTTATTTACAAACTTTAGTTGTTCGTTTACGCGGAGCTAAAGAAAAGAATGTTAGAGCCGTTTTCGACAGCGGGTCGGTTCGATCGTACATTAAAAAGAGCACAGCTTTAGAAATGGGATACGACAGTTTAAGACAAGAGACAATAGTACACGGGTTATTTGGTGGAGTTCAAACAGAAAGCAAATTGCATGAGTGTTACAGAGTGAGAGCGTGTAAACTTGATGAGTCGTATGCATGTAATTTTGAAGTTTTGGATGAACCTATTGTTTGTAGTAACATCGCGCATGTTCGACCAGGAGATTGGTTGAAAGAACTTAAAAAGTTGAGCATCGAAATATCTGATACTCAAGAAGGGCCTATAGAACTATTGATAGGAGCAGACATTGCTAGTAAACTGTTGACTGGTAAACGTCATGAGTTTAGTTGTGGTGTAGTAGCATTTGAAACTTTACTAGGATGGACACTAATGGGTAAACGGAAAAAATTAGAAACAGAGACCTCGGCTACAATGATGGTTTCTTCATTACTCTCTACAGAAAGATGTATTTCCGATATATGGAAGTTAGACTCGTTAGGCATCACAGACCCAGGGGAAAAGAAAAAGAGACAAGATATAGAACTAGAAGTTAAAAAACATTTTTTAGATACAGTATCTATTAACAAAGAGGGTAGATATGAGGTTTGCATGCCATGGATAGAAGGACATCCACCAATAGCAAGTGGAATAGAGGTAGCAAAGAAACGGCTAAATAATCTTTTAGTGAAACTTGAAAAGGACGGGTATTATGACGAGTATCAAAACGTTTTCGATGAATGGATAGAAGAGGGAGTAATTGAAGAAGTACCGGGTAATGAATTTTTTGATTCGGGGCATTATTTACCGCATAGGCATGTAGTAAAACTTAGTAGTGCCACTACTAAGGTTCGACCGGTTTTTGACGCGTCCGCGCATGAAAAAGGATCGCCATCGGTAAACCAATGTCTAGAAAAGGGAATTAACCTTATAGAATTAGTACCAGCGAGTTTACTTAGATTTCGTCAGGAGAAAATTGGAGTCGTGTCAGATATACGAAGAGCATTTTTACAGATAAGTTTATGTTCCAATGATCGAAATTATTTAAAATTTTTATGGAAAACAAAAGACGGGGTATTAAAAGTTTATAGACATACTAGAGTCGTTTTCGGTATTACGTGTAGTCCATTTTTACTAGGAGCTGTTATTGATCATCATTTAGAAAAAGAAATTAAGAAAATTTTAAATAATAACTCTCCATACTTACTAGAAGTTATCACTAAATTGAGGAAGAGCTACTACATGGACAATTGTGTAAGTAGCGTTCGAGACGAGACAGAATTAAAAGTATTCATAGATCAATCTGCTAGGGTTATGATGGACGGTAAATTTGATCTAAGAGGGTGGGAGTATAGCTTTCAAAAAGAACCGGATAGTTCAACGGAATCAAAAGTACTGGGTCTAGTGTGGAACAAAGAACAAGACACATTAAGAATTAGTGAAGAGTGCTATCCATTCAGAGATATAGAGAAAGTTACGAGAAGAAGTATACTCTCAGCAGCACATAAACATTACGATCCAATTGGGTTTACAGCACCAGTGATTTTATATCCTAAATTTTTGCTTCAGATAACTTGTGAGATGGTGAAATGGAATGAAATTGAAGATCGGGGCAGTGACATGAGGATCAAGTGGAAGTTTAAACCACCCACCGCGGCGTGGTGGGGTGGTTGGTGGGAGAGGTTGATCCGAACAATTAAAGACTTATTGAGGAAATCCTTGCATTGCAGTCGACTTGATGCTGACGAATTATACACCGTGCTCTGTGAGGTAGAGAGCGTCATGAATAACAGGCCACTCACTGACACAGTGGAAACCAAAGAAGATTTAGCATGCCTCACGCCAGCCATGTTCCTACATGGTTTGCGAGGTACTGGTGCTCCTGACTTAGATATTGTGGAAGGTAACATCAGCCTTACTAAAATATGGAAGATCAAACAGCAGATTTTGAATAGTTTGAAGAAAAGATTTAGACAGGAGTACCTGGGTCAACTTGTTCAATGGAAAAGAGAAGGGAAAAGACAGGTGCAGGTAGGGGACTTGGTTTTGTTGGAGAAGGAGAACACCAAGCGATTAAGCTGGCCTCTGGCAAGAGTACTTGAAACCATACCAGACGAGACAATCAAGTTAGAGTGCACGCCTAAGAACAGCAGCAGGAGAAGTATTGCGCCCTGTCTAGAGAATTTACCCGTTAGAACTTCATCAAGTCCCAAATTTAAGTGGGACTTGAGGTGGGAGTATGTTCAAATACTTGATTTGTTTTGACATTAGGGAGTTATATTTTTGAAAATGTCAAATCTGTCAGGGAAATTTTTATTGTTCTTTTAAATTCGTACCGAGATTTTGTTATCGGGTTTTTCTTTCTAATATAGCCATTCAATAGAACCCTTGTTCCTTATTTTAACAGATTAGGTGATTTCCTGATTGTTCGTGATTTTTAAAACGTTTCCATTGCTTTCGAAGTTTGCCCCTGTGGCCGTGATCATAAATAAGCATCTGTAGGGCCGTATTATTATTATTGACCGAGCAGTAGGACCATGGTCATTTCGATCCACGAAAGCGTTCGAAAGTTATCCGGTCCCATAGAAACGTCTAGGACGCAGAAATTAATTAAAAATTAATTAAAAATTAATTTAATAAAAAATTAATAAAATAATTTTTTTATTAAAATTTTAATTAATAAAAAAATTAATTAAAAATAGGACGCAAAAAAAAAAGACGCACAACACACACACACACACACACACACATATATATATATATATATATATATATATATATATATATATATATATATATATTCGTGATAAGGCAGACCACCCTTTTAAAAAAAAACTACCTCCCCTCCCTCCTCCATGACCCCAATCTCATTAGCTCATTCCTTCTTTAAAAATTCACTAAAAAGAGAGATTATTTCGTAAAAATCACTTAAGAATTTTTAAAACCCTTAAAACGGACAATTTAGGGCAAACTTTTTATCTCAGATTATTAAAGCAAACTCAATACTTTTTCTATTCCATACATGAGAACAAGCACGAAGTCGCTGCAAGGAATACAAAGCGAATGATTCTCGTCGTAAATTTGACCAGTATACATTTACATATAGTATTATATTAAATGTTATGCTTACAATTTATATTATTGTAAGATTTTACTCTATCTTTGCAAGTCAGTAAAAGGAAATGAATAACGAGTAGAAATAAATCATTTCTAACTTGACGATATTTATACCTTTTCTTCAGGGAACCAACACCCTCACTATTCTTGTTCCTTGAATATAGACTAATAAATTATTGCTTCAAAGATTAACCGTTCTACATTTATTAGATAACTAAGTAATACACAATAAATTAATTGTTAATTTAATTTACTCTGCTGGCAATGTTAGATCTATAAATACAGATTTAGTATTAAAATTTTAAATAAATTAATAAAACAAAAGTGACTTTAAGAAACATTTTCATTTTTTTACGTAAAAAGTGCCCTTCTACTGCTCTTATAGAGACAGAAAAATAACACTTAACTCCTGGTTTATTAAATCGACTGGGAGAAAAGTAAAGTGCCAATAAAATTTGGTGACGGAAGTTAGATAACTTTGGTCGATATGTTAATCGTTGACTTGTATACGTTTCCAACAAAATTGAAAAAAATCAAATCGTGTTTATTGCCTGGATAGGTGACTGCTAAGAATGGAACGGATGTATTTAATATCTGAGGACGAGTGAAGCGAGTTCGAAGGACGTGTCGCACTATAAATTTTGTGATTTTTATATTTTGTGTTCGAGTAAAACGAGTCCGAAGTACGCAGGATATGCGAAGCGAATCTGATGTGACGAAGAAAAATTCCGAGGTAACACGTACCTAATTTCTTGTATATGATATAATGATAATAATATCATATTATTATAATAATAATATATGATATATAATGATAATGATATCATATTATTATAATAATAATATATGATATATAATGATAATATATTATCATAATTATATATAATGGAGTATATATAATGATAAAATGCCCGTTTAGAGCCTTGCGGCTCAGGCCGCAGGCAGCAGGGATAAAAACCCTGCGGGAACCACCTCGGGTGGTAGTAGCAACCGTTACGCTCAAAGTGTATTCAAAAGTATTCTAAAGTTGGCGATAATTTATCTAAACAATAATCTTTTATAAACTGAGAGCGTAACCTGGGATGCGAACCCCAGACCTCCGTGGGTGTCAAAGGTCAGTGTAAAGATTATCGCCTTAACGATCTCGGCCACGGAGGCGGCTATGATATTGGCGTATCTGTTGAAAATAAACTCCAAAATAATACTTATCTCTAAAGTAGCAAATATAAATACGGTTACAGAGTAACATTTTGAAGGCGTCAAATATTTATTCTTATTAGACTACTCTCTAATATGAAATAGAACGTTTATATTCCGCCATGAAAAAATTGACGCTAGTTTAATAAACTTTGACGGCGAAAATTTGACTTTATTATTAGCTGCGACATTTAAAGTGGACGAATTTAATATACTTATATTAATTAATTAAGCATTTCACATGCTCAAGTGATAAGAACAAATGTGACTGACCACTTTGCCTTATCAATTAACCTTTATGAAAAAAAAATATAAAAACATACAAATCTGAGTTTAAAAATAATCATAACTAAAAACATTTTAGATAAAAGTAATGATTGAGAGGGAAAATTGGTCAGACATATTATCAATAAATAATGTTGATTTAATTGCGGAGAAGTTAATTGAAAAGATTCAAAATATTGCGAATGATAGTTACGAAATCAAAAAATACACTGCACTAAAGTCAAATAAATACAAAAAAATTAAACCATGGATGACTGATGGTCTAATTATATCCATTAGGAAAAGAGTAAAATGAGTAAAAAACTAAGCAAAGAACCTTTTAATACGGAATTAAAAATAAAATTAGATGCATATTCAAAGCTATTAAAAAAATTAACTAAAAAAATAAAAAATAAATATTATAGGAAAAAAATTTTAAAAGACAAAGATGATCCTAGGACTCTATGGAAGGTTATAAATGAAGCTATTAAAGGGGAAAATAAACCTACTGAAATTATTAAAGAAATAATAAATGACAATGGGACAATAATAGAGGCGATTAAAGACAGCAAAAAAGCTGCTGACGTTATGTGTAAATATTTCTCGTCTATAGGTAGTAAGATGGCTAAAGAAATTAATTCTGAACCTGAAACTACTGAAAATATAGATGAAACCCTAGTCACTTTAGCAAAAATAGAAGTAAGTGCAAGTGATATATTTGAAGCAGTATCAGATCTGAGGGGAGGTTCTGGACCTGGCCATGATCTGATAACTGTGGATATGATTAAGTCAAACATTAAGTTTCTGGTTGTGCCCTTACTTCACCTTACTAAATCCTCTCTTAAACAAGGCATTTTTCCGTCTATTTTAAAAAAGGCAATAATAAACCTATATTTAAAAAAGGAGATAAAAAAGTCCTGTAAATTATAGACCAATATCAATGTTATCTAACTTGAGCAAAATAATTGAAAAAGTTGTAAAAAATATATGGTAGAGTTTATCGAAAATAATAAAATATTTCCTAATACTCAATTTGGATTTTAGAAAAGGACTTAGTACTGAAGATGCTATAACTGAAGTAATATCTTATGTCACTAATAACTTAGACAACGGACTTAAACCAGTGGCAGTCTGTCTTGACCTTTCAAAAGCATTTGATTCTATATTTCACGAATCTCTGATTAAAAACATTAAAAAAATTGGTATTAGAGGTCCACTACTCAACTGGTGTATTAGCTATCTAAAGGACCGTCCTCAGGTAGTGAACTTGAACGGGACTCTAAGTAATGAACAAAGCTCAAACTTCTCAATACCTCAGGGGACGGTCTCAGGACCATTGTACTTTTTAATTCAAACACTGGACTTGTTTAAGCTTAACCTGAATGGTAGAATCATAGGTTTTTGCGATGACTTTACAATACTGGAGACTGGGTTAACTTGGGAGCAATCCATACAGCAACTAGAGAGTGATTTGATAAGTGTGAAGCATTGGCTAAATAAAAACCTACTTACATTAAACATAAACAAAACGAAATGCATTACTTTTTCTCTTGATGTCAGAGGACAACCTGATATCAAGGAAATTAGTATTCATGATAGGAAAAATTGTTTAAATACGTTTCCGGACAAATGTTTTTGTCCCAAAATAGAAAGAGTCGAAACAACAAAGTATTTAGGAATTCATATTGATGCTTTCCTCAAGTGGAAACAACATATACATGAATTGCAAAAACGATTAAGGCAAACAATATACATAATGCTTAGAGCTAGAGGTTTTCTTACTGTGGATCAGAGGCGCACTTTGTACTGTGCTATAGCGGATTCAATTTTAAGATACGGATTAATTGGTTGGGGTGAGGCTCCATCCACAGTTAGACTACCTATACTAATATTACAAAAAGCCCTGATAAGAGTTATGAAATTTAAAGATAGAGAGGAAAGATCAGGCCCTCTATTTAAAGAACTAAATATTTTGAAAATAGATTATATGTATCAAATGGTTTCACTTAATTAACTCCACAAACATAATCTAGTCTGTTGGCAGACAGCGGTCTGCCAACAGTGTTAGGCTCAGGGTCTGCATAATACAGTATCGGGTTCAGGGTCTTCATACAAGGATGTTGAATAAAGGGGATGACGCTCTAAGTAATTGCCATTTAAAAAAGTGACCCCATCGAAAATCAAAACATAGAGAAGAATTCAACACGAAACACACGTTAAAAACCAACTGCACATGCTTGGTACGAACTGCGCATGCTTATGATCCTTATAACAGCACAGGTCTTAAAATTTAGAGGCAAACTTAACTCTCAATGGGTTTCCCATTGTTTTGCTTGCGAAGGTTATAAACAAATATAAAAAAAGTTCATACTTTTTAACTGTTTTTTTTGTTAATATTGCTTAAAATTAACAACATCAAGGAAAATTAAGAACATTACAACCAAAATTGACTCTTGAAAACTAGCAAAACATTTCAATAGGCTAAAAAAAGACAAAATATTAACACATATAACTTACTCTCTACGAAAAGTAAACGGTAAAGCTTCAATTACTCTCACTAAAGTGGCTACTTAGAGTCCAAAATGTAAAATATAAGCACAAATGATTTGACAAGCACCAAATGTTACAATAAAGAAAGCACTGAAGAAAGTTGAGAAGCAAACTCGAAAACCAAGAATTGCATAACAACTTAGCTACATAACCTGCGTTTGGCGCCTTTTTTAATTATAACCTAAGGGAAGGTAAGTTTGCTCCTATTTCTCTATCTCATACAACTTCCATGGGGTCAGAAATATTCCTTAATGCGTCATCCCCTTTATTCAAAATCCTTGTCTTCATAATACTTTCTAAAACTCCCTCCGCGAAACCTTAAAACCTATCCAGGAACCGTTAATCACATATCTGCAGACTTGATCTTATCTTGGGCCAATTAGCTCCTCTGATTCGGGAGAGATTTCATTTTATTATTTTTATCATCAAAGGCTAGATATTTATGATTGATTTTAGTAATAATAAATAATATATTGCTTACAAAGTATAATTGTACTTTTAAACATTTATCGACCACGAAAGCCTTAAGAAAAAATAAAAGATGAAGTAAAATAATTAAATCATAAAGAGCATCAAAACGGAGAGTATTGAATAAACATAGAACAGAATCGGTTTAGATTCAGAGGTTTTCTGTTCAAAACAGAGACAACACAGCTCGTATAGAAAACAATACTTTCACATCTACCTTGATAGCTTTTATACTTCTCTTTTCATATTCTTCCTTTTCCTCAGCTCTCATAGAGTAGAAAATGATAATGAAAATGGTGGACTATTGTCATCGTCATTACTATGAAACCCTTTTATTTTTTGTCTTAGTAGAGTTTAGGAAACTGATACCGGCACACTGAGGCAGTTTGAGGGAATCACGTCTCATTCATAGATAACAATATATCACTTTGACTCCACACCGCCTACACATAACTACTTTATATTTTCCAACTTAGGTAATCACGAGAATGTGTAGCAATATGCATTCCAGTATGAAAGAATCATATTCCTTGACAATATGCAACAGTCGTCTTTATAGAATCTCTCGTGAACCCGCAGTGGAGTAAGAGTGTATTAGCAAGACTGTAACTAAGGCATCCACTCTTTTCATAATTAGTCTTTACTTGAAAACCACTGTTTAATGCTTTAGGAGCAAGGAAACTAAACGTCACATTTTCTTTAGTAAAAACACTCTCTTTCCTAAGATAATTACGAGTCAGATCAGATTGCTTCTTTCTAACTTTAAAACTATAATAGGGTCTTAGCGGATTTCCACAGGAAGAATTAGCCCGTGAGGTTAGGGTCAAAAAGGAGGGCAGGTAAACTTTTTTTGGAAGGGAAATACTCACTTATCAAGAATATATATTGTTGAGGTTATATATATATATATATATATATATATTATATATATATATATATATATATATATAATATATAAGCCAAAAGTTTCAAAATGCGTAAAACGTGAAAAAGTATTGGATGGATTTTTGTGCGGCACGCATATAGTCCTATATGAGACTAATAAATATACTAAGTTGCATTCATTAGCGGCATTAGTCCATTTTTTATCGAATGGCAACTATGCGTTCATTAAGATCAAAGTGAATTCGATGATATACTAGATTACAATAGTTATATATGCACCAAGGGAGTAAAGATTGTTATTATTTCCTTAAGCAGTTTGTTGATTCCAAAAACGTAAGCTGAGGAGACCAAAGTATTTAACTCCCGAGGCAAAGCCGAGGATGTTATGACTATTAACTCCCTAGGCAAAGCCGAGGCAGGTAATTGCGAGGGGAAAAATAACATTTTACTCCCCAGGGAGTGAAAAGTAACTTTTTCTCCTTTGGGAGTGAAAAGTGCTTCTTCACTACCTTAAAACTTCTCAAAACTTTACATTACGCACGGTCTGGAGATATACTATCTTTTCTTGATTATAACCGATGTTTTTTTCTAGATAATAAGATAGTAAATGTTTTTTGATTGGACCAGCAAAGTAAGTTTGAAGTAGAGATGAAAATAAACCCTAATAATGAATGATATTGTGATATGTAAACAATATTTAAGCTTTTTAGTAGACTATATTTTAATACATTTTACCAAAAGATCCTGCTTGTTTAGACATCTATGTATTAAAAATCCCTAGAGACTTTTGTTTCTTAACATGTCAGGATATTTCGTTAGATATGATTATGAAGGCAGTGAACTTACCCAGATGTAAGAGAAAGGATGCGTAGGGTCTATCTTACTACATATCTTAAATATATTGGTTCCGATCAGACTTGCCAAGTTCATTAAGTCCTCTCTCTGACACATTAATTAATAATCTTCAACTGCTCAAACTGACATAAATCATTACATTATTTAACAATATCATCTAAAACTTTTTTACTTTATCTGCAAGCTAATAAAGAAACTTTAGATTCATTTTTCGAGAAGCTCGACTTTTTCATTCTTATTTTATTTTTGATAAATGACTCCTTTTTTTTGTGTGAATCAAAATTATAAAGGGCTTTATAGAAAATTTTATTTTACCTAAAGGCCAGCTAATCTGTCAAAGTATGTCCGAATACTTAATCTCACTTTCAAGGTAATTTGCTTCCGTTTTATTCTTTATAAGTTTTAACGACTTTTTAAAATACTTTGTAAGGTTTTATTAGTTTGTTTCCTTTTTACTAAGCTATTTCGTAGTGTTTAAGTTCTTTTTACTTGAAGTAAAGTATTAACTTTCGTCTTTGATTTATAAAATGTTTTCATTGCTTCAGTTTATCGTGTATTATCTATATTAATTATGCTGTATAATACATACTAAGAATTAATAATTACACACAATTAATTGAAAATTGTAATTAATGATTATTAATTATACTTATGCTATATTTTTGTTTGACTACTTGAGGTGAATTTGACACATACTTTATGTATGGGATATATTTACATAGCTATAAATCTATATTGTGGTGGCAGAGCATATCTTGAATTGATATTAACTTCTTTAAGGGGTCACCTATCTATATTGAGACCACGTTATACAGCTTAGCTTCCGTGATATAACCAATAGCAATTTCTCCTTTGTTGCACTATTACTTTTATACAATTCCCACATCTTAATACTTAATTTAAAAAAAACAAAATATATGTTTTGCAAATAAAATGTTTCGTTTTTTTTTAGAATATAAGTGTAAGGGGTTTTGTTTAAATGTAACTACATATTAGGATCTAACGAATTTATTTATTTATTTACAATAAAACAGGCATCAGCCTAATTTACATAAATGAAACAAAATATAAAAAAGTTTATTACGCTTAAAAATTATTGCACCTTTACATTATTATAAGGTAAAACATTTAAAATCTTTTAACGAAAAGAACTAAATACAAACTATATCTAAAGAAACAACAACAAATTGATAAACTCTTTAAAAAAGTGTAACAAATTCCAACAAATGATACAAGCAATATCATATGAGTATGAATTATATGAATTAAAATTAATGAGAATTCTCAGAGAAAAAAATGTAAAAGTAAAACTTAAATGTTTATATAATAAATTCTAATAACCGCGCAAATTCTAGGTAACCGCGCTTCAAAAGATTTGACTCTGACTCTGACGATTGTTTAACTTTGATCACTTAGTGATTTAAAGCTCTGGATTGCATACTTTATAAAATGGGAAGAGGGACTAAGTGGTGATTTCCAACGATTAATGTAATCTTGGCTTTATTTACGTAATCTCATATCTCATCCACCTAACACTTGATAATGTAAGGACGCGTTAATTTTTGCTTTCCTATCTTCTGTACTTGGAGAGGAAGCACTGTAAACACAAAAAAGTGATACCAACTTATTAATAAATGTGTTCGTTTGAGACCACAAAGCACCCTAAATAAAAAAATGGTGTCTGTATATTGATGACTGAATGTATGGGGGTAGGGAGATAGGTACATACACTTTTTTGAGAACACCATATTACGAACACGGCTATTATGGATTTTTCGTACTTAGATATAACTTATAGGTTCCAGTTAAGTTACTGGAGCATTTGCATTTTCAGTAATTGGTTTTTTTTAAACAAGTTCTTTATTGGCAAAAGTATACAATGTTTATTTAATATTCTGGTCCCTGGATGAGGGATGTGCAGTAATTGGTTATAGTAACAAAAATGTTAATTTTTGTGTTACAATATGTTTTGATAAGTTTAAATGTATGTATAAGTTAGATATGTCCATGATCAAATAAATCAAAAATCAATTAATCATGAATGTTAAAACCCGGTTTATTTTATTTACTCTGCTCTGTATTGCTTGTTTTCTTTATGCTTATTATGTATTTGTAATCAATACAACTATTTATACTTAAAAAGTATTTTAATTTATTTTTAAACAAAGATTTTTTATATTTTCTTTTAAAAAAATTTAGATAGAATAGAAAAATCACGTACAAAAAATACGAATAATTTAACTCAACAAAAAGTCATATTTTACAACGTGAAATTGTTGGGAAAATATATCCACGCGTAAAAAAATACGAAGGGAATCTTCAACAACTACCTAATAATTTTGAATCGTAAAAACTCGAAAAAGAAATAAAAAATTGCAGGAAAAACTAAACGCTAGTCTATATAGAATGGATTTGAAATTGCCACTCGAGTGACCATCTAATTCAACCTGATAAAATAACTTCTTTACACCTAACTCAAATACCTCTCCCGCCCAAGAAAACTACACAAAGACTGATTAACTTTTTTCTATTGTTCTAGTTATAAATTTTGAATTAGTTATTTGTTTAGGTCTTTCATCAGTTTCCTTAGTTTTTATACCTTCTGAGTATATTAGTATTTGCTAAGTATAAAAGTTTTTGTTTCCATTTGTGTTTCAATTTGAAATAGATTTGTATTATACTTAGGTGCCTAAAATTACATTTGACAAAAAATCAAACGTGCCATTGTATATATATATATATATAATATATATATATATATATATATAATATATATATATATATATATATAATATATATATATATATATATACATATATATATACATTAAAATTAAAAAGGTTATATTTACCGCAAGTTGAAGAAGCAATCGAAGAATCAGCTACCGTCGATACTTGCTGTTGGATATAAAATATCCCTGGACCGGTTTCGGCATAACGCCATCATCAGCAGGCGGGCAACACTCGAGCTCTCAACTAATAAGTAAATCAGTGATTAACTTCTAGTCTCAATGAGCACGACGAGCCCTCTGAAGATGGCTCGAGCCCTCATCTTCAGAGGGCTCGTCGTGCTCATTGAGACTAGAAGTTAATCACTGATTTACTTTATTAGTTGAGAGCTCGAGTGTTGCCCGCCTGCTGATGATGGCGTTATGCCGAAACCGTCCAGGGATATTTATATCCAACAGCAAGTATCGACGGTAGCTGATTCTTCGATATATATTACATATATATATATATATATATATATACTATATATATATATATATTATATATATATATTATATATATATTAAAGACTATCTCAATTTTTTGAAGCTCTCAGGGGCCCTTTGTAACCTTATTTGAACCTGCTTCAAATTTCTTAGTAATACACTTAACAAAGATTGTGTTAAGTTTATTGTTAAAAATTATATAAACAGTAATTTGTGTAATTTACTTAATTTGTGAAAATACTGATTCGTTAATGTCTCAAATAAATTATTCACTTTTCACAATCGGACCAAATTGATTCGTTTTAAACAGTTATATTAAATCAAATATAACGATGTATTATTTAACGATATACCTTTTTAGGTGCTATCACCATGGTCAATTAAAACTTTTTAATAATTTCAAAAATTGACTCTTGGATAAGTTATTTGATGGAGCTTAAATTTAATGACTCTAATGTATGGCAAACCTACAGCTCAAGTGAAATGTAATCACTAGTTACACAATAGAATTTTGTTTTGCAAAATTCGGTTGTACGAAATGATATATGTTATTATTTGCTTAAGTTTTTAATTTATCGTTTGACATATAAAATTTTAAGTTAACAAATCACGGTTTTCGATTTATATATTTTGAAATTTGCTAATATAATGTACTATAAGGCAACGTGCATGTCACGCGAAGTGTCCAAGAGACTAAAGCGATCTTGTTATTTATAATTTATAAAAAAGGAAAATTAAAATAAACCTAAGAAAAATTGGCGTGAAATCCCTCCAACTTTTACTTTCTTCGACAGATTTATTCAAAAGTTTGTCAATGAAAACTAGAAGTTGACGGCTTTATAAAGACTTGATTTACTAAGAAAATAGGTCTTTATTTGAATATTTCCTTGAAGCAATGACAGTAGCTTCTCTGCTGCTTATAAATGCTTTTGTTTTCATTATAAACTTTGTTTATTAACTCTTTTTGTTAACTTTTATTTAAAAGAAGTTTTATCTCCATTATTAAAGTAAATCTAAAACAGTGTTACCCTTTGTGGCTACTTAAATATATATTATAGATTAAACAGTTTTGTCACGTCATAAAAAATTAAAAGGAGTTTTTAGCTTGGTTAGTTTTTCAAGGTATGACATTATTATCTGTACCATTAGTCTGTACCGTGTCTTCTATAACATTATTTTACCATTAACTTCTTTCCATTTCGGTCCTAGCATTAGTCATTATAAACTTGTTTTTTCCGAATTCATCGTGTACCTAGTGAAAAGGGCGGCAGATCGTGTACCTAGTGAAAAGGGCGGCAGATCGTGTACCTAGTGAAAAGAGTGGCAGATCGTGTACCTAGTGAAAAAGGTGGCAGATCGTGTACCTAGATCTCAAACTAGTTTACATAGAAATCAACAAATACCCAATTATAACACCGCAGCAGCACAATTTTACCTCCACTAGTATACTGAACTCCCTTCCTAACAACCTGAAAACGTTTCCCAGTATAGATAATTTAAAACAAAAATTAAAAACAAAAACATATTTTCTGTCACTTCAATAATATTAATTTTACTTTATTTATATTGTATTTTTTAATTATTTTAAGTGTATAAATATGCGAGTGCGTGTTTGTAAGTATGTATGTATGTGTGCGTGGGTATATGTAAACATATATTATTCACAGTAAACTAAAGATTTAATCACGTTTATTTAATAATAATTAAATATTATCAAGACACTGTCTAAAAGAACTAAAATATATTTAAATAATATTGTATATGATGTCATAAATTATATAAATTATCAATGATACTCGCTCCCATGCCGCACAACTTTGTTCTTATTATGGGAGCTACTCTTTATTATTTGTTTAATGTATTTATTTTTTTCTGATTTAAGTTTGTTTTTAATTTTGCTTTTAAGTCCTTTTTTATAATTTTGTATTTCATTTTTTAATAAAGAGATTTAAATAAAAAAAAATAGAAGTACTCACGCTGTGAGTACTTCTCTGAACTTGTGAAATTTTAGATTAAATTTAAATCTGATTTTCCTCTAAAGCTATTTCTTATGCAATTAACAACGAAATTTTGCATAAATAAAATTGTAAATTATTTTCCACTTTGTCCTGGCAATGTTTCAGCTTAAGCTTTCCTTAATAATTTACTTATACAATATACATAAAACGACAAGACTTCGGATAAAATGAAACCATAGCTTTAATGTTTTCTAAATTGTCTTTTTCAAAGCATTTTCTTTTCTACCTTCCATCCATCTAATCTATAGAAGTATAGGTTTAAATTAAATTAGTATAATTCAAAGTTCCAAACTCTCAGTGTCTGTGTAAAGAATAGTTTTATAGTCTCACATTGGTTTTACTTTGATTAATTAGCTTCAGGAATTTAAAACAATCGATTCATTTATAAAATTTCATTTTATAAAGTTTTAAATTTAATTAAAAATATTTTCACTAATTTTTTGTTTTAAATTAATATTTTTTATCATTAATTTAATTATAATTTTTAAACACCTTTTTCAACTATATTATTTTTTACTCTTGAAGTATTTTCTGTTTTTATGATTTTTACTTTTAATACTTTATATTTTTACTTGCTTATTCCCGCAGAAAAATAAAGAAAAAGATTGCGTTCACCGTAAACATCAAAAACCAAGAAGGCATACAATTTATTTGTTTCCGGTATTTTTAAGATGTTTCGTGGTGTTTACATTATGCTATCTATGTGTTTATACGTGTGTATAATTAATCTATTTGGCTGAATTGAAACATTTATCAACTAAATCACCAGTACTATAACTCTATAATTTTATAATTGATGCTAGGGAAATAATGGTACTTTAAAGAATGACTCCAGCTTATTCCATATTCTAGCAAAGTACACTTAGAATATGAAATAAACTAAAGTCATTTTTTAATGTCTCTCTAGTGCCCCATCATCAATACTATTGCAATCCTGGAGACTAACACAAATTCTAATAAATCTCTAAATTTAAATTTAAACTCACTAGCTATTGCATTCCTTTATTTCCGAGTCTAAGTTAAAATGATTTCGCTTTGAAAAAAAATCTGAATTAATTCCATTTACATTCCTTTTATTGAATGAAAACATCTTTGTTCTTTTATATTGTAAGAAAGAAAAATATTCTTCTTTTTTTTCTCTTTTTATTAAAGTTATTGGTTGTAAAATAAATTATCTATAGAATTAGTAAGAACCAATAAAAATCTTTCAAAGGTCTTAATTAATCTATTCTTTTATTATTTGTTTTATTCTTATTTTCTTTCTTTAAAATTACTTTTTAATGATTTTCTTTTATTTGAAAAGTTAAGATTCATTTAACTTAGAGGTAATTGCAAAGAATAAATAATGACTGGAATAATTAATTAATGGTTAAGCGTAAAATATTAGATTAAATATAAAATAAGAAGATATCAGCACTATAGAAGTTAATGGTAATACAAATTATACGCTGTATATAGGTGCCTCAAGAACTTATACACTGTAAGTAGTGACTCAGAACTATACACTGTATAGTGCTGCCTTAGAAACTTATACACTTGTATATAGGTGCCTCAGAACTTATACACTGTATAGTAGTGCCTCACAAACTTATACACTGTTTAGTGCTGCCTTAGAAACTTATGCACTGTATATTGCTGCCTTAGAAACTTATACACTGTATATATGTGCCTTAAGAACTTATATACTGTATAGTAGTGACTCAGAAACTTATACACTGTTTAGTGCTGCCTTAGAAACTTATACACTGTATAGTGCGCTTAGAATTATACCTGTATACAACTTATACACTGTATAGTAGTGACTCAGAAACTTATACACTGTATAGTGCTGCCTTAGAAACTTATACACTGTATATAGGTGTCTCAAGAACTTATACTCTGTATAGTAGTGTCTCAGAAACGTATGCACTATACAATGGTGCCTTAGAAACGCCCTTAGGTTTGACTAAGAATCTTTTATAATACTATGCTGCAAAATATGGGACGTAGCTTGCTTTCATTATGCACTTGCTGAACCCTTTTTTAAGTAAATACCGGTGGTTTAGCGGTAGTCTTAAATATTCTTCCAACATGGATTAACAAAGGAACGTTAATCCAATCCGGGGGCAAATTTGTATATACTTGTCAGTAATATTGCACTAGCATAAATATATATTACCTCCAAAAGAGAAAAAGTGAAACTTAACTCCAACTATTTAACTCCCGCACGGAATTTTCTCTTTAGCCTAGTCGGTAGCGTCTTCAACTTTTAACTTGAAAGTTACCAGTTCTATCCTCTCTGAAGACGAACAAATTTAACAGTATTTCAATATTTTTCATCGGAAGTATGTAAAATAATTTGCATCTTTTGCTTGGTTATTTATTTAAAGTTACCTATTTGTGTTTAATAAAAAAAAAAGGAAAACAAAATTGGGTACGAGCACCTTGAAACTTTTCCTCATCATATCAAATTCCCATCCAGGCACTGACCTCGCACAATGCTGCTTAAATTTATGATCTAAAAAACCATAGATATATACATATTATGTTAAAACGGAATTTAGTATAATTATTTATTACGTAAAGTAATACACTTATACCAAATTGCTACTACATTGGATTACATTTCGATTTTTACAATTTTTAAAAAAATATATACAAGTGATTCAATAAAAATTAAATTAATGCTGATGATGTGTTGAAACTTAGCACATATGTTGATCTTATATAAATGACTACATTAGTGCCTAATCTCTAATCATTCATAACATTTTTCCGCATTTTAGGAATTCACAAAATGTTTGCTGAGTTATTATTTCCGCTTAATGAAGTCATACCAAATTATATTCCGGATAGCACAAGTAGATCTAAAGATCAATTTTAGAACCAAGTTTCAACTCTCGACCAAAAATATACAAGGAGATAAGATGATAACAGACACACACACACACATACAGACAACTTTGTAAAAACCTCTTAGGTGGTCTTAAAAACACCTGTAACATTTAATTCCGGAAACTTTCCGATTTCGGATTATTTTGATGACACAATACTTTTCCTATATACTTTTTTAATATATTTTTAAATAAATAAAACAGATTAATTACACCAAAGTCCTTTATGTGATGTCGTTTCCAATGTGTTTTGGGCCGAAGAATCGTACGAACACGATCAAAATTCGAAACGAGCATTCAAAGTGACTAAAAAGTCGAATAATCAGTGGTAAATAACTGGTAATTAAATCATACGGTTGGTGAACAACATCTTTCAAGTAGTGTCGCTTTTAAAATATTTGTTTGCATAGAATTTGTTAATCATGCGAGATTCCGAGCCGGAACATGCACGATGATAGGTACTCGTGATAGGATAGAAGGTACTCGTGATAGGATAGAAGGTACTCGTGATAGGATAGAAGTACTCGTGATAGGATAGAAGGTACTCGTGATAGGATAGACTCGTGATAGGATAGAAGGTGACTCGTGATAGAATAGGTACTCGTGATAGGATAGAAGGTACTCGTGATGGAATAGAAGGTACTCGTGATAGGATAGAAGGTACTCGTTGATAGGACTCAAATCAAAAATTATACCTGGGTTTAAGCAAACTCTTGGGCCTTTAATACCATCTTACGTAGAATATATTTATGTCTCTCCCTATGGTTTTGACGACAGAAAGAGCTTAGCCTGGCAGTAGGGCACGTGTTGTTCCTAGTTAAAGTTATTCAAACTCATAATATAGCCACGGCTCTTCTATATATTAGGCGTAAAATTACCTACAATAGGACTTAAAGAACACTAAACATAGAACATTATCTTCTATCTAAAAGAGTTAGCAAAAAGGACACAAGGACGAGGCCTACTTGCTATGTGATCTATCACCTCTCCTTAATACTATTACTATTAATACTTCGTTGAGTGTTATGCTTAAGTGTTAGGAACTACAAAGACAGGGTCTTTGCAGCTCTTGCTGCGAAGCTGTGTCACAATGAAGAAATAATATTTATAATTACTTACTTCGTTACATTTATTATCAACTAGTTATCACGTTTCTAATAAAATGTAATTGAAATGTAATGTAAATTGTACCCTTATAATTTGAGCCATCTAGATAGCATTAAATTGATGCTGATTACTATCATTTTTTTTCTTGAAATGCTGTTTTTATACAGCCGTATAATAAAGCAATATTCGTTTCACATCCCCCCCCCTTTACATTATTTTGCTGCTTTATCTTTCTTTAAATTCCCCCTTAAGGCAGTGGAGCTTTTAAATTGCAATGTATGCAGCAATTTAAAAGCTTATTCCTACCAAACGCTTTATACAACCCAAAAAAGTTTTTTTTACGTTTGTTCATATATCTTACTCCCCGTATATTTTTTCCATGTTTTGTCTTTCTTAATTTACATTCTCAATTTTCTTGTATCACTTTTATGGTCTTTTTTATTTTCTTATTTAAATCTTCAATTTTCCTCATAATCCTTTAAATTGCTCTTGTTTACACAGTTTTGTATAAATTCATAAAGGATGTAATATGTTATTCGATTTAGAACCAATTTATGTTTAAGTATGACACGCTTAGTTTTCTTAGAATAAGTAACACCCACATCAGTGTTGCCAAATAGAAAATTATTTATTATTTACAAAGAAAAGTATAAAATGAGTATTTTAAGTAAAGATTTTTTATTTACTACAGCTCGTTGCGTTTGTTCCTAGAAATAATACGCGTGATATTTTAAAATTATTATCTAATAAAATTCTTTGCTATTTTTTTAAAATAAAACTCTAAAAGAAATAATATAAACTAAAATTTAATAAAACCAACAAGCGAGTTTACCACCTTAATATGAAATCTTCCGCTGAAAGTTTAGATGGTTTTCTAAATTTTAACCATTTAATAAAAGTATGAAATAATTTTAAAAAAGTTAACTAATTCTAACATAGAGATATATACTAGGTGGGGGCATAGCCTATGTCAATACAATCAGCAGCCTGATACATCTTTTTGGGGCTCTCAGGGGATCTGTGTAACCTTATTGAAACCTCCTCTAAAAGTGAGTTAAGGTTATAATAAATCAATTGTTTTTGGCTCTCACGCATTGTTTGGGTTTTGATTTGTATTTTTAACGTTCTACTATATTAGTTATTGTAATTTTTTACTGATTATTTTCAAAATTAAACCTAAAGGGCCCCTCAAGTAATAATATATCTATGAATCCTAATGATGAAATGAAACAGCGCATATTTGTTGCTCTAATATATCGCGAACTATATGCGCGACGAATTTGAAATTGATCAGATTATTATTTTGCGTGTTTTATGAATATTACAATTTTTGGCTGAGTCTATTCATAAAAGTTAATGACGACATAAAAAATATTTCCGGATAGCAAAACTAGACATTTCTTTACCAAAAGAACTCTCTAGCAAAAACACTCTAGGAGTTACGATGATAACAGCACTTACGATTGATATGAAACACCCCGGAGCATAGAGATATTATTACTAGAGGGGGCCCTATAGGATAAATTTTGAAACATCGAAAAAGTAACCTGATCACCTTCCCTAATAATATATTCAAATATCAGTATGTTTACACATGTTCAAATAAGTACCAAATTACAGTAACTTATATAGTAGAACGTTAAAAATACAATTCAAAACACAAACAATATGCGGGATGACGAAATCAATTGATGTATAGAAACCTTAATTTACTCTTGATGGTGGTTTCAGTGAGGTTACACAAAGCCCCTAAATGGTTTCAAGCCTCCCAATGTATTGAGATAGGCTATGCCCCCTCTAGTATATATATATCTATGCCCCGGGGTCTTAAAACATCTGAAACGGATAAATCAGTTAAAACCCCGATTTCGGTTTAGGCACTTTTCCTAGTGCCTCTACCACATACAAAAAATACCAATGCCTACGGTATAAATGAGAAAAGCTAAAAATAAACAATGTACAATTTTAATCCTACATTATTTATTTTAAACAAAAGGCAGTGGACGATATTTATTTTTATTATTTATGAAACGTTTCAATTGAAAACACTCGTTTAGTTTATTTACTTATTTTGTTATCAACGAAAGACTGTAATTTTATTCTGTACTGGGAAAAACACATTATATCTTTTTATATATAAAAAAACTCAACCAAGTAAATATAAAGAAAAGTCACAACAAATCCAACGTGTATGAGAGGAAGATGATAAAAATGTAATACCCAGACCAATGCCTTCATGATAACGATATAAAGGATATTCCCGCCACAACCTCTCTATACGCTCAACCTCTTCTTGTAGTGTATATTTATATCTAATAGAAAATTGGGTTGGTAATACTGATCACGTACAAAACTTTTTTAAGTACCAACCAAACAATCTTATGAACGCAGATAGATTTAAAAATGATATGACTACTATTATTAATATTATTATTATTACTTTTAATGATATTTATGATATTATTGATGTTTATCAAGTTTAAAATAATAATATTAATTATAATAATACCAGTATAGAAAAATCTCTGGGAGTGGTGGCAAGCGGTACGCTCTGGGAGTTATCTTAGAGCGAACCGAAAAAGTTTACTTTTCGAATTTTACTTTTTCTCATTTATACCAATGGGAATATAAGAAAAGTATTGTGTTTGCGAAAATCTAAAATCGGTTTTACGCCTTAATTTTCACAAAGTTGTCAGTCTGTGTGTGTGTCGGTTATTATTGTATCTCTCGGCGTATTTACGCTAGAGAGTTGAATCTTGGCACAAAAATCAATGTGTAGGTCTAGTTGTGCACCTATAAAATAATGTTTTTACTAAGCCATTAACCTGCAATTAAATTATCGATTTATTTCCATCTTAATGAACTATTTACAATTTTAACATAAAAAATACAATACAATAATCTTAATTGTAATGAAACAACAAAAGATGAGCCTCCTCAAGGCAAATGCCAGAGGGAGGAGGCTGCCTGTAAACCTTTGCATAGGCTTTTATAGGCAATTATGACCTACTATAATTGTGCGTGAGACACCTAAGAAACATAACAAGCAAAATGCAATGCTACATCTAGAAAATGTTCCATCATTCGACATTCGTCATCATTGATGGCTCGACATAATGCCATGTCCCACTCTGTTTCGTTACGTCTAACTCATCAGGGCGCCGACAGAGCCTAAACTCACTCTGACTTATAAGTAAAATTCCAAAGAATATAATGTGAAGTATTTAAACATGATATATGGTGCTGTTTATACTCCCTGGGGAGGGAAATGACATTTACAGAGCGAGGTAACGAAACTATTATAGTTCTATAGTATTAGTATTATTACTAGTTTCTAATATACCGTAGGTATATTGAAAAAGTACTGTGTTTGCAAAAAAATGGATTTCCGGATTTTTTTTTTTTTTTTTTTTTTTTTTTTTTTTTTTTTTTTTTTTTTTTTTGAGTGAGCAAGTATTTTATTTTAACAGAAACATCAATCCTACACTCCATATTGATAATATAAATATTATCAAGCACAACATGAGCCAAATTGGTAGCATTTTCCTTTAAACTAGAGAATAGTTTATTTCCAATATCTTACTAGATGACCAAACCCAGGCCACAATCACCAGTACACCTCTTGAAATACATGAATTATCATGTATTTCATGTATTTTTAAGACATCCTGAGTGGTTTTTGCACAGTTGTCTGTCTGCATGTGCGTGTGTCTGTTATCATCGTAGCTCCCAGAGTATTTATCCTAGCAAGTTGAAACTTTGTACAAAAATCAGTCTACCGCTGTAAGTGTGCTAATCGGAAAATATTTATGACGTCATTAACCGTATTAATGACTCAGCGAAAATTGCGAAAAATCATAAAACGTGGAAAAATGTTGCGATCGATTTGAGATTTAGCATGCATGTATAAGGCTAACATATGTGCCAAGTTTCATATCATTATTAGTATTAGTTCAATTTTTTTATCAAAGTATACGTTTTTTTTATAAAATTGGAATATAATCCAATTAAATTGAATTTCGGTTCAAGTTTAATTTACACCTTTACATAAAAATCAAGAACACGCAAGTTTTTTTAATACAAAAGAATATCCATGATTTTTTTGTATCATAAAAGTCGAGCAGCATCGAGCGTGGTCAGTGCCTGGATGGGTGACCGCTGGGAATGAAGCGAATGTATTTACTATCTGAGGTCGAGCAAAACGAGTCAGAAGACTTGTTGCAATATAAATTTAAGGACTTGTATATTCCGAGGACGAGCGAAGCGTGTCCGAAGTAGGGAAGATGAGCGTAGCGAATCTGATGTTATCAGGAAAAGTTCCGAGGTACCTTGAACCCAATTTTTTTTTTACCTTATCTACTAACTCTCTCGCGAGTTTAGAACACTAATATTATACTATGTGCAGTCGGAGCGAGTGAACCAGATACCGACCTGACCGAAATTCGAACCACGGACGGAAACGGCATTTTCAGTTTAGTTCAGAGCCAGTACAATGCAACTAAGATCCCTAGACCATTCCGAACAATTAACATAAATCTTGCTATTTGTAAAACGAGTTGTAGGAGTGAACTATTTCTAATTCAATGACTAATTAATGGAAATGCGAGTGAAACCAATGCTTCCTCTCTTTTAGCAAATAATGACCCAAGAAAGCAAATAATAATTTTATGACAGTGGTGTTTAAACTATAGGATTTTGGATTTTACTTGTTTCAGGCTGAAGAGCGAGAGCGAAGCATTAGAATCTAGGTTAAAAGAAGTAGAAGAAAGTATAGAGAAGACTGGAACATATGAACTAAGCGAAACTGAACTCATATATGGTGCTAAGTTAGCGTGGAGGAATGCGCCTAGGTGTATAGGAAGGATACAATGGTCCAAATTACAGGTAACTATTAACCTTTTGTCTTAGCGCTCACCGAATAGACCATTTAATTTCAGGTAGTCCCATTTATATGAAATTAAATAACTAAATGGATTAAATGTATAATAATTTAATAGATAATGAAGATTTAGGTCTTCCGGTGGTGACCGCGTCAATGTAGATGAAGAATCCGACGTTTCGCTTCCACTGTGGGAGGCATCTTCAGGGATGTAGGACATCATGGATAGAAACACAATGCTCTACAAAACTGAACTGTTCAGTTTTGTAGAGCATTGTGTTTCTATCCATGATGTCCTACATCCCTGAAGATGCCTCCCACAGTGGAAGCGAAACGTCGGATTCTTCATCTACATTGACGCGGTCACCACCGGAAGACCTAAATCTTCATGACAACAACCGCGGAAGCCTACGCAGTTTATTAATAGATAATATCAAGATAAATTAAAATATAGTAGCAAGGTGTACCTACTAAGGAATATTAACATGCATTATTAATATAAAATATGGCAAAGAGCCATCCTGCCACGGCACAGAGCCACCCTGCCACTGCAAAGAGCCATCCTGCCCCGGCACGGAGCCAACCTGCCACGGCAAGGTGCTGAAGGTTTTAGGACATTTCCTTCGAAAAATACAGACAAAATGAGTGACTGGCAGTGTCTGAGTAACAATGAGTGAGATACTGCTCTAGTTATAAAGCATAAACTAGATCCTTAAGCAAGAAGTAGATTGTTAAGCACGGAAACATGATGCATTCCAAAGGAAGTTCGCCCGACCAGCGGACTATCACGCCAGAATTATATTGTAGTTGTAAACTTATATATCGTAAATAAAACGATAAACAATTATCGTCCTTACCAGGATTCGAAGCCAGGCCCCCAATCTTTGAGCAATTTGAATACTCGTATCTAATTCGGACCATTTTCATTGAACTCACATGCCAGAAAAACATTAAACGACTTCCCACTTAAAGTATGTTGTTTAGCTGCCGTATTTTTGGTTTTCACTCTATTGACTGCCGATTTTTCGACTTTTTGGTTACTCTAAGTAGTCTTATCGGCTTCAGACCGGTTTTAATATATTCGGTGCCCCAAAAAACAGTGAAAACGACACCCTCATTGAAAATGATTTTCTTATCGACCGTAAATTTGACTTTTGGTCACTTAGAGTGGTCAAACCAACTTTGAAGCAGTTTCATTCGATTAACACCCTACAACCTTTTTTTCGCGACGAAAAATTTTAACCCAGAATTTTACTGATTTTTTTTTAAATTTTGCTGACTAAGCAAATTGGGTCAAAATCCTGGTTTTCAGTAGGGTACGTGTCTTCTCCAAAGGTTTATTTTTGTACCAAGTTTGATTAAAAATATATACTGAGTGGATTTGACATAGTTGTTAGTCTATCTATATGTATATGTTTTCTGTGATTATCGTAGCATCCAGTGTAATTATTCTAGACAGAAGGAATACGGTACAAAAAGTAATGATCAGGTTTAGTGGTGCGTCTGAAAATTAATTGTTTTGTTCTTCAGTCGTCATTTATCGTTATTACTGATGACTAAAAGTATGAGCGGATCAATGTAAAATTTGGCACTGGCGTAGTCACACGCGTAGTCACACGTGTAGTCTCACGTGAAGTCACACGTGAAGTCACACGTGTAGTCACACGCGTAGTCACTCGTAAAGTCTCACGTGTAGTCACACGCGTAGTCACACGTGAAGTCTCACGTGTAGTCACACGTGTAGTTTCACGTGAAGTCAGTCACACGTGTAGTCACACTTGTAGTCCTATACCAAACCTTTAAATGGCCCAAGTTCGTTTTATTATCGGCCTTTATTTAATGTTATTGAATGAAATGTATACGTTTTCTTAAAAAAAAAATAGACAAATAATCCAATTTGGTTAAAATTTAGCAAAACAAAATCTACTAGGTTTCATTATTATAAAGCAATGACATCTATGGTTCTTGTTTGATCACATATGATAAGAAAAATGCAGCGAAGCTAATATCTAGATATGGGGTGGCTAGTATCTAGACCACTGGGGAATAAAAAGGGTGTTTTACTCACTCAAGACGACCGAAGCAAATCCGATATGGGGAGGATATGTTCCGAGGTACCACGCACCTAGGTTTTTTCAATATTTTGTTCGTTCCAATAAGCGTATAAAACTAATTAGCATAATAATAGCCAATCCTGAAACAGAGGAAATAAGAAAATAACTCTTTTTTTAATAATAATTTATTAGAAGTTAGTTTTTCTCTTCTGGGGATAAAGTGATTTGAATGTTTTCCGCAAGGTAGCGCTACTTTCTGTTCAATCATTCCAAACCCTCTAATCCACTTTGAAATCTTAATAGGTTTTTTTTATTCGGGTTCATATTCCGAGTAGGAAGTTTGGTAGGCGGAATGTTAAGGAGGTTTTTTCAGATTCAAAATACTATTATTGTTGTTTGAATTCAATATGGAGTTTTATATTTGTTTTGAAATTGAAAATAGTAGTTTATATTATTGCTAAGTATTTCCTTAACATAAAATTTAATTGTACAGTTTATTTCTTTGGTTTTATTACCTAATAATAGAAATCCCACTGAAATATACTTTTGAGACCTTTTTGTGTTAAACTTTTACATTTACTAAATGGCTTACATTGGGTAGAAGGAAAGGAAATAAAAATGTAAACCCCTCTCTCCTGTTGCATAGACCTGTTGGTTCCTATCTTTTCTCATTTAATATTATATCCTGCTGAGGTAAAAATTTTCCTATATAGTATGTAGTATGTTAATTTTTTTTATATCTAACCACATTTTCAGTCGTACTAACCCAAACTCTAAAGATAGTAAAAAAACAGTAGTGCTTAATTAGACTGAACAATATGTATACATATAGGGGAACTCCTAGAGAGAGCCTATTGAATAGATTTCATTATTTTATTACTTGAATTCTTTGTTAACTTTCCTCACCTACAAAGCTATGATGACACACAGCATGAACCACTCAGAACAGAGTGCTTGAAACTATGATAATTACGATAAGACCACTCAGAATATCATAAAAGTGCTTGAAACTTGATAATTACGATAATGCCATTCAGAATATCATAAAAGTGCTTGAAACTATGATAATTACGATAAAACCACTCAGAACATCAAAAGTGCTTGAAACTATGATAATTACGATAATGCCATTCAGAATATCATAAAAGTGCTTGAAACTATGATAATTACGATAAAACCACTCAGAACATCATAAAAGTGCTTGAAACTATGATAATTACGATAAACCACTCAGAACATATAAAAGTGCTTGAAACTATTATAATTACGATTAAACCACTCAGGACATCATAAAAGTGCTTGAAACTATGATAATTACGATAAAACCACTCAGAATATCATAAAAGTGTTTGAAACTATAATAGAAGCTAATCGTAAAAAAAGTTTTTTAAACTTCAACATAACGCTACTGATGGCTGTTATGTTTACATTTCATTCAATTATTTGATAATTTAATCGATATAATCCACATGGGGGGGGGGTTAAATTTAAAAAACGTTTTTTTAAATTGTTTTAGGCTAAATTAAATGCCAAAATCTCTCTTCTAGCACGTGGATAATTTAGCCACTATTGTTCATCTAATTAAATAGATTATATAATAATAATAATGCTCGTTTTAGGGCCTTTCGACCCTTCAAGGTATTCGCCCTGCGGACACCACCTCGGGTGCGTCACATCTACTATGCTCAAAGTAAAGCTAACATTGGCGAAATCTTTTTACATCAAATTCTATTCATAAAAACTGAGAGCATAGCCCGGGCTGTAAACCCCGGATCTCCGGTGCCGAAATCCAAACGATTAAATCTATTAAATTATTAAATAAATATAATAAAGTGTAAACTTATTTTCTATCAGAAACTTATTCTATGGAAGTTTAAAGACGACGAAGACCGCGCTTTGCCACGCCTACTACGTTGAAAAATAGGTCTGCTGCGGCGCTAGCGTCGATCGGAATCCAAATTTTCCCACTATGAGTCGACAGTCTTACTGTTTTAAGTATCTGTAGTCTCTGGTAGCGAGATCGAAGCAATGCCACCTTAAATTTAGGGTTATAATGGCATTTTGAGGAAAACCAAAGCGAGTCCGAAGTTATAACACTGCAGACTTTGAACCAATATTCAATTTTAAGGTCAAGCGTAGCGAGCCCAAAATAATACCTCTTTAAGCTTTGAATAATTATTTGTCCGAATTAGTGAGATGAAGTGCTCATAATAGCTTTAATACATCTATTCAGCAGCTTGTGTTAAAAATAATAAAGGAAAATTTCGCTCAATATTTGGCAGATTGTTTTAGAAATTATATAAGGAAGCTTAGTTCTAAATTGAGAAGTTTATTTCAAAATATAACTGCAATGTAGCCAACTTAAAATACATAAGCGAACATAAAATATCACACTTTAAGTTAGTTGGTATTGAAGGTAAGGTAGTAGAAAATATAGGTGGTAAAAACAAAGACTTGCTATCACGTTTTTGGATTATTTTGTTAAATGAAAGCTTAGCATATGAAAAGCATTAAGAAGTCTCAAAAATGCTTATTTAAGCTTCCTATTATATTACATTAAATTTAAAAACGTTTTTTGTAGGATAGCAAAAATGTTCATCCTTAATTGCTGCAAAAATTCAAACTTATTCGTGATGTAATTTTGGTTCTCGAGTTTTAGGATGTGTGATGTGCTGAAAGCACATGTTTTAATTCCTCTGTTTGAGTTATTTCTATTAGTAGTTATTAAGAGCAAAAGATATGGCTCAGATGGCTAGTAGTAGTATTATGGGGGGAGTGGTTGTAACTACCAGACAATTAGGCCATGTTGTTGGGCCCTTTTTGCCAGCTCCCAAAGATAGAGTTCTACTCCTTTTAATTTCAAGTATAGGTATATTTAATCTAATCTAGACAGAAGAGCCGTCTATTTCTATGGTTCCTCTCATGCTTTTTCAAGCAATCATACATATTTTCACTTACTCCTATTGTCTAGTGAAAACTAGGAACAACACGTGCTCTCACTGTTAAACCAAACCTCCACACACTTTAAACTACAAGGCAGGACCAGTTTATAATGAATCTACAATGAGGGTCCTAAATTTTTGCCTATATCCAGTTTCATTTAGGGTAAGGGATCTTTAACGAGTACCTGACAACGCACAGGCTCGAGACCACCGGCTTTACGTCCCTTCTGAAGGACGTGGTACGCAGAATTTTTATACCTCTCATAAAAATCCTAGAGGCCCGTGGTGGGATTGAACCCATGACTTAAGTCAATTCATTCTGTGTATTGGCCGCGTACCTTAACCACTACACCACGGGTGACTCTGCTCAGATAACTAAGTAGCTTTCCTCACACTTTTCAGAGAATATTATTAGTTCAATTGTAGGCAAAAAGGAGAAAGAAAAACAAGAAGAAATGCTCACAAATTAAGTTCAAATTTACGGATGATGAAGCATCATGACGTCAAACCTTGCAAACATTCTTTTCTCGATCTTAAAACCCCTTATTTATAAACATCAGTTTTGTTAGGTCTCCTTAGA
This sequence comes from Microvelia longipes, assembly GCA_018340805.1. NCBI lineage: Eukaryota > Metazoa > Arthropoda > Insecta > Hemiptera > Veliidae > Microvelia > Microvelia longipes. Next base: position 4,581,100 of record JACMZG010001911.1, on the reverse strand, counting down.
TTTAAGATTTACTTTGGGCGATAAAACTCGTAAGAAAGTCATTCTAATTGATACCTTGGCTAATATAAGGTTTCTTTGCTTTTATTTCCATTTAAGCTTTTATATAATGAAAGACTTCCTTGGTCAAAGTATTAATACTAGGCTCATATGCATATTGAAAGCAATTTAAGTCTCATATAATTGATTTGACCCTTTTAAATAAAACGTAGCTACTTTTTATCCTATATTAGTACAATATTGACTTATCAGTCTAATGCTTGGGACGATCGTCAATGGAAGCTGGCTTTCATTTAATATACTTGACTTATTTAATATACTGGACTTAACTTCATATAATATGGACTTAAATTCATATGTAGTTTGGAGTATTGAACTTAAGTGTTTTTAAAGTCCGGATAGCGTGCTATAGGGTCCTTACTAATACTTAAAAGATTAATAATCCAAACTACAGATGAACTTAAGTCCATACAGTCCAGGAGCAGGACATGAAAACCTGACTCATTTTGAACTGCTTCAAGCCCTTTTTTTAATAAAATATAATGCTTGGGACGGAATATATAATAATGGAACAGTATATTAAATAAAACCTGGCTTTCATTTAATATACTTGACTTAACTTCATATATATCAACTCTTAGAAAATAAAATAAAATAAAAATAAAAATAATGTTATGTTTTTGTAATGTTTTTGTCAAATGTTTTGTACGTTTTATTTTTATTTGTTGTTTAGGCCTGAAGATGACCCAAAGGGGTTGAAATATATAGCTTTCTTTATAAATAATTGTAGAACTGAAGTCAACCTTGTTTTAAATAATTATGGAGTTCTACAAAAAAGATGTTTCGCTAATTAGCTTGTTTAAAATATACCTTAAATGATTAAGAAAAACAAAGACTATCTATCCAGAGTGGAGCCCAATTGCGCAATAGAATCGCACAAATGTTTGGGTTTCTTGAAATAAGTGGTTTCCTGTCAGTTTTGGGCAAAAGTTGAAGAGAAGATTTTTAAAGCCGATAAAATTTCAAATAAATTGAGTATACATTCATCAAAATTGAGTACTTACCACCAAAGATATAGCATTTGCAAAATGACATAAAAAGAAATTCGTTGACTTAGCAAGAACCTTTTTTTGGTGGTTTGGCGCTGCCATAACTTTGGTTGTTAGCTATCTTATTATGATAACTACACTTGATTAATTGAAAATTTTAAGTATAAAACTTTCAAAAGTTCTGTGCATCAACAGGGAATTACTTATTTTATGAAATGAAAATTTCTTAAAATAAGTAATTTCAGTATCTACATTGACCGCGTTAATGTAGATGAAGAATCCGACGTTTCGCTTCCACTGTGGGAGGCATCTTCAGGGATGTAGGACATCATGGAAACCTCAACAAAACTGAACTCAGTTCAGTTTTCTGGAGCATTCCAAGATGTCCTTCTGTCATACATTGACGCGGTCACCACCGGAAGACCTAAATCTTCATGACAATAACCGCGGAAGCCTCCGCAGTTTATTATTTCAAGAAACATAAAAAATGTGCTGAGGCCTCCACTCTGGATAACCAGACTAAGTTTTTCTTTATTATTTAAGGTATATTTTTAATAAAATTGGTTTCAAGTTGAAGGAAATGAGTCATGTTTTTCAGGTTTCGGGACTAATATCTGTTTAGTTCGTCAAGAAACATTACCGTGTATTTACTATGACATTTATCAAAATAATATATTTATCAATATTTTTATTGCTATCTTTGTTTTATTGCACCCATTCATTATAAGGATGTGTTTTAAAGCTATTAAAGTAATATCAAAATGGACAGTGGTAATAAAAATAAATTTTAAAAAGGACATTATATTGTGTTTTAGAGGAAAAATCAAGCTCACTGTAGAGTAGCTTTAAATCAACATTTATCCAAGCAATAAAACGTATAATTTCCCAATAAATACCTAGTCCCTATAATTTTTAGCTTGACAGTCTGCACTATCAGAGGCAATGGAACTGCCATAAACTGTTTCAGCGCTTGATAAACTGTTTTAACGTTTGATTAACTGTTTTCAACGCTTGATGTTTTAACGTTTGATAAACTGCTTTCAACACTTGATGTTTTAACATTTGATAAACTGTTTTAACGCTTGATGTTTTAACGTTTGATAAACTGTTTTCAACGCTTGATGTTTTAACATTTGATAAACTGTTTTCAACGCTTGATGTTTTAACATTTGATAAACTGTTTTCAACGCTTGATGTTTTAACATTTGATAAACTGTTTTCAACGCTTGATGTTTTAACATTTGATAAACTGTTTTCAACGCTTGATGTTTTAACGTTTGATTAACTGTTTCAACGCTTAATAAACTTATTTTTTTATACTTGATGGTTTGAATTTATTATAAACTGCTTAAAAGGTTGACAAACTGTATCAACGTTTAATAACTAATGATCAAACACGTATTCAACGAAAGCCAAACAAACTGGTTTAACGGTAATTGATATCTTTAAAAATCTTTAATAATTAAAAAAAACGGGTACGGGTTACCTCTGAACTTTACCTCATTACATCGTATTCGCTTCGCTCATCCTCCCTGCTTTGGACTCGCTTCGCTCGTCCTCAGAAATACAGTTTGCCAAATTTATACTGCAACATGTCTTCGGACTCGCTTCGCTCGTCTTCAGATAGTAAAAGCATCCGTATCATTCTTAGCGGTCACCAAAGCTTCTTAGTTTTTATGATCTAACAAATGGATTTATGGATTTTCTTGTCGTATTGAAACGAAACTTAGTGTACTTATCTGATAAGTAAATGTATAGACTTGTACTAAATTTCAACTCGATTACACCATTTTTTAATTTTTTACAATTTTTAAAAAAAACGTATCTACACAAGTCATTCGATAAAAATTTAACTAATGCTGATAATGAGATGAAACAGGGCACATATGTTAGTCTTATACATAGTCACATGCCTGCCACATTTCAATATGATCGCATCATGTTTTCGCGTTTTATGATTTTTTGAAATTTTCGCTAAGCCTTTATTGAGGGTTGATGAAGTCATAAAAAAATATTTTTCGAATAAAACAACTACAGTGGTAAACTCTTTAGCATTAGTACACTGGGCGCTACTATGATAACAGACACACACATACACACCTACAGACAGTCAACTTTGTGAAAACAACTCATGAGGCCTTTAAAACGCCTGAAACGGATAATTCCGGTTTCATCTCGGTTTCGGATTTTTTGCAAACACAATACTTTTCCTATATACCTACGTTATAACTGAGGAAAAGTAAAAGTACGAATTGTAGAACTACAGCAGGTTCGTTACTATATAATTACTTTTACTATATAATTCAAGTTTTACGAAATTCCAATCACCGTCGAAATAAAAATGTTTGACAACCCTTTATTTGTATTTTTTAAAGATATCGCAAAACCGGCTAGACAATATTTTTAAAATTATTTAACAATAATTTTAATTTATTTTAATAATTTTTTTATAATAGCTTCTTTAGTTGAAACTTGAAATAAATACTGAACTAAGAAAGTATATACTTTAATACAACAAAACTATAGATAAAGATGAATTCTCGAGACAGGGCCCTCGCTCTAGATTCCTCAAATCTACTGAGGGCTTTCACTTATAATTTTTTTTTAAATTTATAAATTTTATTTTTTTAAAAAGTATTTTTAATTCTTAATATTACGAACTGTTATAGTTATTTATGCAACAAGGGATGAAAGTAAGTTTTACAGGTCAATTTTAAGTTTCGTCCTAAGGCAGCGCCGAAGGAGGAATCTTCATTAGCTCACGCGGCCGGTACAGAGGGAGATAAACTAGTTAGCTCCCGAGGCTTGCCGAGGGAGTTAACTAACATTTTGGCTCCCGAGGCTTGACGAGGGAGATAATACGAGAGGTGAAAACTTTCATCCCTTGTTGCATATTAAATTTTATCTACGACTAGAGAACTAATACTAACAACTATTAATATATTCTTCAGCTCCTTAATTGTTATTGTGTTAGTTTAGTTTATTCTTACCATGTCAATTACTCAGATGAAAAGAGAATAAAGCCACTATCTTCACATTATTTTATTGTAAGCTGTCAATATAATAATGTGTAATACTATATTTGTAATTTAAACATTAGTGTGTGTATATTGTATATTCTACCCGTAGTACCAACATAACACCGAAAAAAATTTCCTAAAATTCCTAAAAATTTTACTAAAAAATTCTGTCAAGTTGGCAACACTTTCACTTTTCCTTCCTAGGGAGTAAAAGTACATTTACAGTGTGAGATAACAAGGCTGTAAGTAGAACTTACAATACAAGGAGTAGATAAAAATAACTGTATCATGAAAAAAACCAATGAAGTGGAAATAAAGAAGTTTATAATTATTATTTTTATTACAATAACTTTGCCCTGATCTATTTTTTGACATTCTTTGTTGACTACTCCTGAATTCAATACAAACAATACTTGAAAACTTTTAGTGAAGATACTTTTGATAAACACTGAATAAACCATTTAAATAAATCCTACGAATCCTACAGTGCAACTATACTCTGCTAATTTTAAATGTAAATGCGAAATTAAAAACTAAGGAAATTTAAATTTGCTAGAGTTTGAGAAATTTCAAGACTGTGTACTTGGAATAAATTCTGCTTAGTCGGATGCAATATAAGAATTTTAATAAAGCATAATATTTGCATAATAACTGTATCTTATAGATTATAATAGAATGCTTTAACTTATAAACTACTATACGAGTGGGGTGTCTCAGACTTAATATCACACTTAATATCAAGTATGTTACTTTAATTGACACTAACTTAAAATTAACAAACCAAAAATCTTAAACCCATAAGTGGGTTATGTTTCTAGAATTTACTGGTAACAATATCTCAACCACAACTTGGTTTTTAATAGGGACCGTGTCCTGCCCAAGGTTGATATTTGCATCAAGTTTGGTTAAACATAAATTCATACGACGAAAGATAGCGGGTTTAGAAAAATACGCTAAAAATACAAACACTTACACACATATATATTTATATATATGTATATATATATATATATATATATATATATATATATATATATATATATATATATATATATATATATATATATATATATATTATATATATGTATATATATATATATATATATATATATATATATATATATATATATATATATATATATATATATATATATATATATATATATACTTATATTCTTGATCAGTGAGTATATCTTCCAAAAATATCCACATATCCACCCTACCCTTACTCCCCTTCATAACCCTAACCCCAAAAACACATTTTTTTCGAACCTCGGTTTCGGACGATAAAGGTGAGCGGCGAGGTACACCCAATTTACGGTAGTAGATAAGAAAAATGAAAAATGATTTTCTTTATTATGTTTTTCACTGTTTCAAGCTATGGGTACCGACATGAAAAAGCTTGACTTAAGCTACGTTAAGCTATGTGCATTATTATGTGCTAGCTAACTTGATTAGTGCATTAGTTACTATGTCCTTCGTAATTGTCCACTACTATTATCACACTATGTGTTGCCAATGAAAGCTACTAGATGTTCCGTGTCTGGAGTTTATACTCGGCCGGAACAGGCGTTGTTGAGTTAAGACGACAATGAAATACGTCTTAGATAGCATTTTTTAACCTTTTTTTATAGGCAACCCAAAACATTTGATGGTAACAGCTCTCACCCCATTCATGTATACATCATATATGAGCAAGTTTATCGGGAATAGTATTGTGTTAATTTTTGATTAATTACAAGGACTTACAGACAAGGACTTACAGAGTATTATTTCTAAAATATTAAATAATTATGTTACAAGTAGCCTGAAAATATGAACGTCTTAAAAACATCATTAAAATCTTTAACACAAAAATATCTTGTTCGTTGTTTGACGTTGATACTAAAATTAATCAAAAGTGACTATCTTTGATATCTGATCTATAAGACTCATCTATCACCCTCTTCTTTTATTCAACGGCTAGCACTATATTCTTGTGGAAAGACGTCTTCCTCTCTTATTAAAATTAATCAAATTATGAAAAACATAATTTTGTTAAAAAATTACAATATAACGACTGTCAACTAACCAAGCATTCCTCTATAGATCGTAGTGCTTGCAAATGATAATAATACAACTCTTTACTCTTTGTTACAAATTGTGCATAATAAACAGTGTACTTGGTTAGATTACCACAATGTTCTTTGCCTTCATTTTAAACCTGTTGCATATTTACCTATATTATTATTATAATGATATTTTTCTTTCGCTTTGTTTAACGCTAAAATGGTGTATAAGTATAAAAACTATTGCGCGGGTCCGCAACCTGGGCGAATTTCAAAAAAGGAATAAAGTATTTGCATTTTTCAAAAAAAAATGTTTTTCCTCATAAAATGATTAAATTTGTTTAAAAAAATATATTAAGCTGTAAAAAATATTTAATTTAATTTTAAATAGTCAAATAAGCATTTAAAGAAGAAGAGAGGGGGAATGGGAGAGAGAGTGGGGGTGAAAACGGAACGTTCAAAGGTTGGGTCGTTTAAGATACAGGTGGGAGTTTTAGTTAGAAATATCATAAGGTCAACAGTTGCTTACAGTTCAATAGAATGTAATGAAGACTGAAACAAAACAATTCCGTTTTCCAGGTGATACAATGCCTAAGGACCAGCTGTAGTGTCAGTATCATCTTGTTGACAGTATAGAATAAACTCTTATGAGTGAATAATGTACTACACGGCGGTATTCTTACGTCTGACGTCACACAAGCAGTCGAGGCCGTTTTCTCGCCAAAAGAACATGTTTACATATATTTTTCGTTTTTTCTGTATCATTAAAAGTATAAGTTTTTTCATTCTAATATTTTACAGGGTATTCTTTTATAAGACATAAGTAGGGGCAAAAGGCCGATCCGAGAACCGCCACCACCTCCTCCTCCTCCACCACCACCTCCACCACCTCCTCCACCTCCTTCTCCACCTCACTCATAACCTTCCACCTGTAACCACCTATAACCTCTCTTATCAACCTATAACCTTCCACCTGTAACCACCAATAACCTTCCTTATAACCTCCCTTATCTATAACTTCCTTTATTAGCTCTGACTACCCCTAACCGACGTAATCCCTTTATGAGAGATATTACTTATTTCTAACAGGTTGTGACGTGTAATTAATAGCTTAATAAAAATAAGGGTCCTGATAAGGACCATCCTCAATATGAGAACATGTGAGTGTGCCTTTCTTAGTTTAAAGCCTTCCCACCACGTCAAGGTGAAGGCACATCGGGAAGGGTAGAGTTCGCTAATCAATATGTCTAGCCTTTAACTCATAAAATCCAACTGGACCAGCCAGTTGTTGAACCAAAGCACCTTCGATTACGAGTCAAAGACGCTAACCACAGGACCAGCGGAACTCTCAGAATGTTACTGCACCTATTTCTACTTATAAGTTGTATACTGCTGGAACGCTATTTATGCGATGACGTCACACTAATGCCTTTCTTAGTTTAAAGCCTCCTCACCACGTCAAGGTGAAGGCATATCGAGGAGGTTAATTTTGATATTTTTTTTTTTTTTTAATGTACAATGCCCCGACCTCGCATTGTACCATGGTGACCAGCCACTAAAAGTATGTCACCTCTGTTTTCACCGAAATAATGAAACAATGTAATAATGAAAACCATAATCCCAATATATACAACCCGAAAACACTATCCACCCTTCCTATTTGATATTTAAATAACTCTAAATAGGTGGTTTTTTTTTTTAATATTTTTTTTTTTAATTTTTTTTTTTTTTTTTATATTTTTTTTTAATAAATGCACAATCTGATACTTATGAGAATTAGTTTAAGCGGTTTACGGGACGCTATGCCACGCCAGGGACCCAATTATGGCACACTTCGCCACACTAGAGTTCCATCTCGTATTTGCGGCAGCTGCTGAGACATGAGTGTAAGGCTATTTAACATATGATTAAACTCTAAGAATAAACTCGAAATAAATCCCTACAAATGAAACTCACGTGGCTACACATGAAACCGGTAGTAAATTTATGGTCAAACCGAGTGCAGGTCCGTTTACGAGCCATTTATACAAACTCCATACTCGAGCCTGAGCGCAAGCAAATTTTTTGTTGTGCTTATGAAGGGGGCAAGGCCTCCAGCTATAACTCAAGGAACTAATTTTGGGACATTCTATCGCAAGTAAATCTATAATGACACAATTATTTGGCAAGTATTTTTTCAATAAACGTACTTTACCTTTAACGACAAAGTGTGTGTACCGATTAGATAAAAGTTTAAACACTAAATACAATCGCTCGTACTCAACATCACCGTCATCCCAGTTTATTCCGTGAAAATTTAACGTAAGCCAAGAATTTGTTTTCATTGATTTAGAATCTTGAATGTAATTTGCAGGTGGTAAAAATAACCAGCTCGAAGACGATTTCGTCTCCAGGTCCAAACATGCAAGCTCTTTAACGATGACTTGCCCCTCATTATCTACAAACCCTTGAATATCTATAATAGCGGTAGAAGGCATCTTGACTGCACGGAAGCCGAGATACAACTGACCATATCCCCTTACATCATAAACTTATATATTCATCTTGTTGGAGCCATTTAGAGCTATATGAGCATTTAGAGCCACTTTGGAGCATTTGGAGCCATTTGGAGCCATTTAGAGCCGCTTTGGAGCCAATATGAGCCATGTTGGAGCCAATATGTGCCATCTAGAGCCACTTTGGAGCCATTTAGAGCCGCTTTGGAGCCATTTAGAGCCGCTTTGGAGCCAATATGAGCCATGTTGGAGCCAATATGAGCCATCTAGAGCCACTTTGGAGCCATTTAGAGCCGCTTTGGAGCCATATGAGCCGAGTAGGAGCCTATATGAGCCAGGGTTGAGCCGCTTCAGTTTTTTTTAGCTTTCGTTTAGTATATATATATAGAGCTAGTGGAGCTCCAACTTTAGTATTGAGCTAGACACCGAGCAGAGATGTTCTCCAAGATACGTGATTCGAGCCTCTATAAGAAGAGATTTGAAAACTTGACATTTAGTTGTCCAGACTGCTGTAAAAAGTTTGTACATAAAAAGAATTTACTTCGACACCAACGAGATAAACACTGTGAGGGGGTTGAACGCGAGGATGGTTCAGAGTTGGGATTCTACAAGGACGCCATTGCAGGTAAACATGATGAGTCAATTGAAGACAATAACTCTAGCGAGGCAGTATGTGGATCGGAAAAGGATAGAAAAGAAGAAGACGATGAGGAGGAGGATGAAGAAGATGATGAGGAAGATGAACCTATTGATGATGTAGTAAGTAACAAAGACACAGAAGCGCCAAAAAATGATTGAGATGTTGAATTTAAGTGAACACCCGAATATGATGAATCTATAGAGAGTCTAGAGTATCATACTCACCATCCGTACGCAAACTCAAAGCTAGACGCCGGAGAAGAGATACGGATTCCGGTACAATACCAAGACATTTATACGCTTCCGAGTGAAAGTTTTATATATTTGGAACTATCATTTTTAAAAGAAGGAGGAAATACGGCACCGGCGAAGCACAGACTCGTCAACAACGCATTCCCGTTTTTATTCGACGAGATTCGGTATGAGATTTGTGGAGTAGAGATTGATAAAGTCAGAAACCCCGGAATGACTTCGACTCTAAAAGGAATTGCATCTCACACGCCTATATCGTATTCCCTAACAAATATGGGGTGGACAATACCCTTCAATGAAGTACAAGAAGAATCATCCACCCGGTACAACGTCTGTCTACCTTTATCCTCGTTACTCGGATTCGCGGAAGATTACCGAAAAGTTTTGATAAACGTAAAGCAAGAGCTAATTTTGGTAAGAGCGAGAAACGATTCAAATTGCTTTGTACAGCACGTTCCGTACGCCGATACGGCTTCTCGGTCAGAAGTTCGCGAGAATGTTAAAATTGAACTGCTATCGCTTTGTTGGAAAATACCTTACGTTTCGGTTAACGAAGTTCAGAAACTCAATTTAATTAATTATTTAAAAACAGAAAAAATAATTTCCCTCCATTTCCGAGCGTGGGATATGCACGAGTATCCGCTATTGCCTACGTCAAACCGACAAGTATGGTCGATTAAAACTTCGTCTCAACTCGAGAAACCACGATTTTTAATTTTAGCCTTTCAAAAGGGTAGAAATAACGTCATCGATAAGGCATCCAGTTGTTTCGATCACTGCGACTTGACAAATGTCAAGCTTTATCTAAATTCACGAGTGTTTCCCTACGATGATTTAAATTTAAAATTCTCCCAAAATAAATTTGCTTTATTGTACCACATGTACGCGGCGTTTCAAACGTCGTACTACAACACTTATCAGAGTCTACCGTACGTATCCTTTACAGATTTTAAGAATAAATGTCCTGTTGTAATCATTGATTGTTCGAAACAATCAGAGTCTATCAAAAAGGGACCGGTAGATGTCAGATTAGAATTTGAATCTGAAAAAGATTTCCCGGCAAATACTACCGCGTACTGTCTATTGTTACACGATAGATTTGTTCAGTACAACCCACTGACAAGTATAGTAAATAAAATGACGTAATTTAAGGTTATAACACATACCATTCAATGGTTAAGCACCTTGGTACTTATGGGAATTCAACTAAAAGAAATTATAAATGGGTCCTGGCGTGGCATAGCGACCCGCAAACCATAATGCGGTCCCTGGCGAGGCATAGCGACCGTAAACCGCTTAAACTAATTCTAATAAGTATCAGATTGTGCATTTATTAAAAAAAATATAAAAAATTAAAAAAACAAATATTAAAAAACAAAACCACCTTATTTAGAGTTATTTAAATATCAAATAGGGGAAGGGTGGATAGTGTTTTCGGGTTGTATATATTGGGATTATGGTTTTCATTATTACATTGTTTCATTATTTCGGTGAAAACAGAGGTGACATACTTTTAGTGGCTGGTCACCATGGTACAATGCGAGGTCGGGGCATTGTACATTAAAAAAAAAAAAATATCAAAATTAACCTCCTCGATATGCCTTCACCTTGACGTGGTGAGGAGGCTTTAAACTAAGAAAGGCATTAGTGTGACGTCATCGCATAAATAGCGTTCCAGCAGTATACAACTTATAAGTAGAAATAGGTGCAGTAACATTCTGAGAGTTCCGCTGGTCCTGTGGTTAGCGTCTTTGACTCGTAATCGAAGGTGCTTTGGTTCAACAACTGGCTGGTCCAGTTGGATTTTATGAGTTAAAGGCTAGACATATTGATTAGCGAACTCTACCCTTCCCGATGTGCCTTCACCTTGACGTGGTGGGAAGGCTTTAAACTAAGAAAGGCACACTCACATGTTCTCATATTGAGGATGGTCCTTATCAGGACCCTTATTTTTATTAAGCTATTAATTACACGTCACAACCTGTTAGAAATAAGTAATATCTCTCATAAAGGGATTACGCCGGTTAGGGGTAGTCAGAGCTAATAAAGGAAGCTATAGATAAGGGAGGTTATAAGGAAGGTTATTGGTGGTTATAGGTGGAAGGTTATAGGTTGATAAGAGAGGTTATAGGTGGTTACAGGTGGAAGGTTATGAGTGAGGTGGAGAAGGAGGTGGAGGAGGAGGAGGAGGTGGTGGTGGAGGAGGAGGAGGTGGTGGCGGTTCTCGGATCGGCCTTTTGCCCCTACTGACATACTTAAAAATAATGCAATAAAAAAGTTTGTAAAATTACAAATACTCTATACTTGCTTTGCTGTTCTTCATTCAATTGCTTGTTAAAATTGCCAGTTAATGTTATATAGTGAAAGCCAGTGGATCTCAGAGGTTAAATAGTCTGTGAAAGTTTAAAGTATATTATCAAATTACAAATATTAAATATAAAGCAATAGTACTTAAAGTGTAAAGACAAATTCGATTTTTTTAGCGGCTTTAAGAAGACACTTTGCATCCTCAGAAAAGTGTGTTAAATGCGTTTTTTACAGTCTATAACAGTGTTTTAGTTGTTTTACTGTCCACGACAGTATTTTAACTCGTTTATGTGTTAAAAACGTTTTTTCAGCGGCTGTGAAGTAGGCACTTTACATCCTCAAAAAAATACACGAAATGCGTTTTTTACTGTCTGCGGATGTTTTGTTTTTATTTACTATTGGCGACTTTAAAATGCAACGAAACTGTCGCTGATGAAGTTCCTCAAAGGTCCACTAGGTGGGCGCTAGTAGTTTACAACCAAGTTATGATATAACCTTCCTTGTTGTTCTTTTGTTTATCAAATAAATAATCGAACGTTTTTGTTAAAAAAGTTTTGTTATTTTCGGAAAGTGTATTATTAATTATGTATAATTAATTATTTATTAATAATCGTTAATATCAAATAACCATAGATAAGTGATTCAGACATTGCATATACGGGCCATACAGATTGACCCGTATATACAGAATGACAGAGAAATACAGATGCTGCCAGAATTGAAACTATTGGCCAACAAGACGATCGAAAGTGCACCGGGAAATTTTGATACATTATACTTATTTTTTGCTATATAGTTGTTTACTATTTCTACGCTCGAAAAATAGCATATGCTACAGGACTGGGAATGGCTTTTTTTACCTAGGCTTCATTTACTGTCTCGCTTCGCTCGACAGTAAATTTAGTCGCCACTGTAAAAAAAAATACCTTTTTCACAGCCTCGTAACATATTATACTATTCTCAATTCTAAGAATTAAAAATGAGGATTTAACATAATAACATTACTTGGAATAGCTCATCTGTTAGGAAGGCGGGTTCTTTCAATGGTTTTATAGTGGAAAACCGGCAATTAATTTTTATTCCTTCTTCTAAGGAAATGAGAAATGCGCATAAATACCTTTAGGCATATGGCCCTTATTGTTTCAACTACATAGAAAAATATGCTTATCTTTGCATAAAAAGCCTTGTAAGTCTCACGTAACTGACGAAAACTGGTTTTAGCGAATTTCCTTTGACGAATTTTGCAATTGGAAAGGGCGGCATAATGGGAGTCGGTTATGTTATCAGTCATAGAGATATATACTAGATGGGGCATAGCCTATCTTAATACACTAAGAGGCCTGTAACATCTTTTTGGGGCTCTCAGGGGCTCTGGATAACCTCATTGAAACCTCCATTAAGAGTGAGTTGAGGTTATAATAAATCAATTGATTTCGGCTTCCCGAACATTGTTTGAGTTTTTATTTGTATTTTTTACGTTTTACTAAAAAGTTACTGTAATTTTGTACTGATTAATTGATTATATTTATAAGCGAAGCTGGTAAGGTTACATTTTCGATGTTTCAAAATTTAACGTATAGGGCCTTCTAGTAATATATCTATGTTATCAGTGACCTCTTTATCAAATAACAGACATCAGACACTCCCTAGTCCAACTCCCAACACATCACCATTTTCAGTAGCGATTTTTTCTCAAAGAAAATTCGCTAAAAAGTGGAAATTATTAAGAAGGTAATTTTCTTTACAGTGAGGTAGGTCACGTTATTTTTCTTACGGTAATATATCTGCGAGGTAGATTTTTATACTTGAAAAGGAAAGGTGTAAAAACATTTCTCTGGGGGAAGCGTTATGATGGGATTAATAGGGTGTCAGATGCTGAGAGATAATTTGCCGCTCAATTATCTCCTTGTTGCTTACTCGCTTAATTTACAGAATGGTTAGTTTAAATAAATGGAAAGAATAAGGGTACAGGGTATCTCTATCTCAAATATTTTTATATTAAAACTTAGTTCTAGAATTCACATTTTTCCTTACCCTAAGACGTTTTGCAAAATGCATGCTTTTCATTCCTATTTACTTTTATTATTTATCTTTCCTCAGATAAACAGTAGATATAGATAAAGTAAAATTAAAAAGGTTGTATTTACCGCAAGTTGAAGAAGCAATCGAAGAATCAGCTACCGTCGATACTTACTGTTGGATATAAATATCCCTGGACCGGTTTCGGCATAACGCCGATCTTCAGAGGGCTCGTCGTGCTCATTGAAACTAGAAGTTAATCAGTGATTTAACTTTATTAGTTGAGAGCTCGAGTGTTGCCCGACCTGCTGATGATAACGCTATGCCGAAACCGGTCCAGGGACATTTATATCCAACAGCAAGTATCGACGGTAGCTGATTCTTCGAAAGAAAAAGTATTGTGTTATCACTAAAAATTGGAAGACGTTCTACCTGAATTAACAGTTTCATGAAGGTTAAAGACCTCTTGAGTGGTTTTCACAAAGTTGTCAAACCCACTTTGTTAGATCATAAAAGTTAAGCAGCGTCGGGCTTGGACAGATGCTGTTTTATATTATAGCATAAATTTAAAGAATTGTATATTCTGTGGACGAGCGAAACGAGTCCGAAGTAGGGAGGATAAGCGTTGCAAATCCGATGTGATGAGGAAAAGTTCCGAGGTACCCCGTACCCGATTTTTTTTAATATATTAATAGTTATTTATGCCATAAGGCTGAGAAGTGTGTCTTTATGTCACGGCAATTAGATTTACCGACGAGCGAAGCGAGTCGGGAAAAGTTGCCAAGACATAAAGACATTCTCAGCCGGATGGCATACACTATTTTTTTTTTGAGGTAGCACTCATTAAATAAACTGCGCTACATACTTAATTGAAAAAAAAAAAAAACGTCCAATTAACTCAATATTATCGTCGTCATTGAATTCATCCATAGCTTCACACTTTTACTCAAAAATGTAAAAGCTTTACAAATAAACACACAAAAATTGTCAATTAGTCAACACAAAATTATCAACACCTTTTAAAAACGAAAAAAAAATTTAGTCTACGAAGAAAACAGAAACAAAATGAACGTTTTTAAAGAAAACTCATGAAGGTTTAACACAGATTGTTTTTTGAACACGCTACATTACAGTAATGGCGGCAACATATGAATTACTTTTACGTCCTAGGAGTTTTTTCACATTCATTATTGTCTCAGAGGTGAAAAGTACTAAATAACCTCCTATAACAATAATGATTGGCTTCTCATCCTAAAACGGTCATAATGTGCTCAATTACGTACTACCTCAAAAACAATTTTTTGTTTCTATGCGTAATTTATAATTGTAAGGTTTAATTTGTTCAGGTATTTGACTGCAGATCAGTGACAACTACTAGTGGAATGTTTGAAGCTATTTGTAATCATATCAAGTACAGCACAAATAAAGGAAATATTAGGTATGTTATCTTTTAATTTGTCTCTTTTATATCTTTTGTGTCATTTTGTTTACCGCCAAATTAGGCGAAACATTACAATGTAATGGAAACCATGTTATAATTTGAATCCAATTGTTATAATGCAAACTAGAACTTGTTATAATTTAGCACTGTAAATGACTGCTATCATTTTAAAATTAAAAAAAAAATATATTTTTTGATGTTTTATTACGGCCATACTAAACATTTTCGAAAATAGCTCTCAAATTGATGAGTGTATTAGTGTAGCTTCTTGAATAATATGGAGTTATATTAGTGAAGCTTCTCAAATAATAAGGAGGTATATTAGTGGAGCTTCTCGAATAATAAGGAGGTATATTAGTGGAGCTTCTCGAATAATAAGGAGGTATATTAGTGGAGCTTCTCGAATAATAAGGAGGTATATTAGTGGAACTTCTCGAATAATAAGGAGGTATATCAGCGAAACTTCTCGGATAATAAGGAGGTATATCAGCGAAACTTCTCGAATAATATGGAGTATATTAGCGGAACTTCTCTAATAACAAGAAGGTATATTAGTGGAGCTTCTTCTCATGTTGAAGGAAATGAAAATTAAAGTCTTTAAGTGAAAAATGGTGATAATTGTTGGGAAGATTCTCGAACCTAGGATCGTCTCTTAGCTTGTTTACAAACCACCTATGTATGAACTAAATATAATTATAGAACGCTCATTTCAATATTACCAACTATTCTTCTAAAGTCCTGCTGAAAATTCAAAGTTATTACTATTTTTCAGGTCAGCCATTACGATTTTTCCTCAAAGAACGGATGGTAAACATGATTTTAAAGTTTGGAGTCCCCAGCTGATCATGTATGCAGGCTACAGGAATAACGACGGTACCATAACTGGAGATCCGAACAATGTAGACTTTACAGAAGTAAGATATTTATTGTGAATATTCAAAGTATTTATTTAATGTATAAAGATGAGACATTTTAGAAGACTACACTCATTCTATTTGATACATTAGTGGCTCAGAAAAAAAAAATTAGTTGGCAATTTATACTAAAATACAAAATATTAAGGTTTAATATAATTAAATTATATTAACATCGTTTAAATTTTATTAAACGATGTATAGATTGCGGCAATGTGAAGTCGTATAGGCATAAAAAAATCATATTTAATTTCTCTATAACGAATTGCAAGAGTACGTTCTAGGCATCTGAAGAGCAGTATATCTCTGCACTCATTTAGCACGACTGAGGATGACATCAAGGTTTCGAAAATTGGCTCTTAGTTTTTAAATTAAACCATACTTAGTGAAAAGACTTGTTATTGGTTTATTACTAAACAATTGAATGGGAGTTATATCTAAAAACATTCCTACGACTAACCAATACAATTGTTGTACTTTTAAACAAGACTACGATACACAATAGTTACACTTCTTAGTTGTACAACTAAGAAATACATCTTAATACTTAGTGTATATATATATTATATATATATATATATATATATATATATATATATATATATATATATATATATATATATATATATATATATATATATATGTGTGTGTGTGTGTGTGTTTGAGAATGAGCATCCATCGTAATAAATGAAAGAATGAAAAGTCTCTCCACAGTTATAGATTTTATTAAAACTAACTGCGGATAACTATAACTGTTATAGTTATAGTTATAACTGTGTAACTGTGTAGTTATTAGTTATAGTAACTAACTATAACTGTGGAGAGACTTTTCATTCTTTCGTTCTATTATATATGTATATATGTGTGTGTGAGTGTGTGTGTATTCTTGATCAGTGAGTCCCCCCCCCCCTTATAGAAAAGTACCTTCATCCTATTCCTCCTCCATGACCCCAACCTTATATAGCTTATGTTTCTTTGGAAATTCAAAATTTGATGGAATGTATAAAAAACTGTATTTATGAAAATAATTAAATTGCAAAGGTAAAATACTGGCTGAAGTAGAGCGGTGACGTAATATTGATTTACCTCTGCCTTTGTATTGCGGGTTTTTATTTACGTTTGATTATATTTCAAAGGTTTCAAATGATTTCAAGGTAGAGTTACGTAATGACCTTACAATAGATACATGACTTAGTAATATCAATCTAAATACCAGCAAAGTTTAGATCGTATCTAAAGATAGTCATATGAATTAGACTTATTTTGGAATTTCAGGCATAAAATACATTCATGTAAGTGTTGCATTTTACTACTTTAAATACGATATAAGTACGATCATTTCTCATATAATTGACGATAATGACTCGAAACATAAAATGATGAAAAAGAACAAAAGTTCTTCCTGTTTGAACAGGAAGAAAAAGCTTCTTGTGAATTTATATTAAATTCAAGAAATAGTTTTTGAAAAAATTACAAAAAGAAATATCATCCTTAAAGTGGCGAGATTATGAACTAATCTATGACGCCATTTGGTTTTTAATTTTTACTTTTTTCTCATTTACATGCAAGGTAAGTTGGGAATGTATTGTGTTTGCAATAAAATGCCGAAACCGGGAAATAAACCTGAATTGTCAGTTGTATGTGTTTTTAAGAACTCCTATAGAAGTAGTTCTATCAAGTTTTTTGTCAGTATGCGTGTAAATGTTTGTGTGTACACGTATGTCTGTGTATTTTTTACCACCACAGCTCCTAATGCGTTTATGCTAGAGAGTTAAAAATTGGTACGAAAATGTTGGTGTAGTTGTGTTTTCCACGAGAAAAAATCTTATGACGTCATTAACCGACAATAATGACAGCAAACATTTTGAAAAATCATATAAACGGAAAAATATTTCGATGAGTTTTATCAAATTTAACCCGCATGTCTTTCGTGTAATTGATTAAATGTGCCAAGTCCAAGGATCTTGAATAAAGGGCCATACAAACAAGTGACCCCATCGAAAACCATAAAATAGAGAGAATTCAACACGAAACACACGTCAAAAACCAACTGCACATGCTTGGTACAAACTGCGCATGCTTACAATTCTTAAAACAGCGCAGGTCTTAAAATTTTGAGGCAAACTTACGTCACAAAGGTTTCCATTGTTTATTGCTTGAGAAGGTTATAACAAAACACGCTTAAATTATCACTTACTGAAGAGGCAAAGTATATTCCAAAATTTAAAATTATATAAGCACAAATGACTTAGCAAGCAACACGAATGTAAATCACGAGAAGCACAGAAGAAAGTTGAGAAGCAAACTCGACAACCTTGCTACATAACCTGCGTTTGGCGCTTTTTTCATTTTAATCAAGGGGAAGGGGTAGGTTTGCTTCTAATTTTCTATCTCATACAACTTCCATGGGGTCAGAAAAGTTCCTTAATGCGTCATCCCCTTTATTCAAGATCCTTGGCCAAGTCTCACCTAATGGTCAGCATTAGTTCTGATTAAGATTAACCGTGTTAAGAAGAGGAATCCTATTGAAAACCAGGTTTTAGTGATTTCATTAACCTGATTTGCCGTCAGAAACCTTAAAAAAATCCGTCCCATTTAGGATTAAAATTGTTCACCTAGAGAAAGGTCTTTCCCTAGAGGAGGAAGGAGAATCTGAATCAAGTATAACCGGTCCAGAGCCGATAATGATTACTCTAAACTACCAAAAAATCTATAACAATCTGGAAACCTTACAGTCGATAAAATAAAAATTCTGGCGCGGTGGTCCGCATGTCGGGCGAATTTCCTTTGGATGCGTGTTTCCGTGCTTTTTACATTATATAAGTTTACAACTAGTAAATAAATAATTCCGGCGCGGTTGTCCGCTGTCGGGCGAATTTCATTTAGAAGCGTGTTTCCGTGCTAAACAACCCATTTCTTGCTTATGCAAGAACCATGCCATTGCGTGATTCCGGTTCATGCTTTAGAACCTAAGCAGTTACTCAATTGTCAAGCACTGCTCGTAACTCATTTTGTCTGTATTTTCCAAAGGAAATGCGCATAATCATCCAGTTGTTGTACAAAACTATGCTCTAAAATTAGAAGTACGCACTATTATTTGCACTAGTTTAAAGATTAGTTACTATCTTTAAGCTTAGTCAGTTATCTTTAAAGGTTTTAGCGCATTTCCTTTGGAAAATACAGACAAAATGAGTTACGAGCAGTGATTGACAATTGAGTAACTGCTTAGGTTCTAAAGCATGAACCGGAACCACGCAATGGGCATGGTTCTTGCATAAGCAAGAAATGGGTTGTTTAGCACGGAAACACGCATCTAAATGAAATTCGCCCGACAGCGGACACCGCGCCGGAATTATTTTTATTTACTAGTTGTAAACTTATATAAATGTAAAAGCACGGAAACACGCATCCAAAGGAAATCGCCCGACATGCGGACCACCGCGCAGAATTATTTTTAGTTGTAAACTTATATTAGGTAAAAAAACGATACAAAATTATTGTCCCTACTAGGATTTGAACCCAGGTACTCTGGGTTTGAGAGCTCGCATTCAAAGGAAATTCGCCCGACATGCGGACCACCGCGCCAGAATTATTTTCTAGTTGTAAACTTATATTTAGTAAAAAAAAAAAAAACGATAAAAAATTATGACCCTTCCAGGATGTGAACCCAGTACCCTGAGTTTGAGTGGTCGTATTGACTCCGGACCACTGCCATTCAACTCAGAGGCCCAAAAACATTGAAACGACAACCCTACTCGAAATTTAATTTTCAACGACCGTAATGTTGGTTTCTATATTTTTTGTGGTTTTTTCGATTTTTTTGGTAACTTAAAGTGGTCGTATCGTCTTCGGACCGGTTTCATTCGATTCAGCGCCCAAAATTACATAGAAAACGACACCCTACTCTTTTTTGAAAATTTCGCTGACTCAGCAAACCGGGTTAATGACGTCACAAAAACCTGGTTTTCAATAGGGTTCGTGTCCTCAAGTTTGGTTAAAAAATATTAATCCGTTCGAAAGATAGAGTGTTTACAAGAAAGTGTCTAGTACATATATATATATATATATATATATATATATATTATATAATATATATATATATATAATATAATAAATTATATATATATATATATATAAATATTATAAAGTCTCGCGAAATTTTTTTTTTTCGTCATTAGGGACCTCTGAAACGGATTTGTGTCGTGGTCCGAGTTCGAATTCCGCCATGCGCCTATCCCATTAGCGAATTTTTTCCCAAAGGAAATTCGCTAAAATGTCGAGTAAGATGTCATGAATGAAATAAAATCAGTCCGAAGGCAATGCAATCACTAGATGTATAGTAAAGCCAAAGTGTCTGATTTTTGGTACCGACGAAATGTTTTTGTTTAACTTGCACAGTACAAGGGTACAAAATTATTTCGGGGCAAACATCCGCATGCAGGGTGAATTTGTTTTGAAATCCTTGCTGCATTGCTTAAATCGTTTCTTCTTTAAATTTTCAGTTTTTTAACTTTTTTTCAAATGCTCAAAATAAGTAATGATAAAAGAAAAGTCAGCAATCAGTGTGATTGCAAAATATTAAATAATTCCAAATATATGAACGAGCGAATATACTTCGAAAAATCCAGAACGACGTAAAATGAAAACTTAGCGATGAATGGATTTTTAAGGCAGGAAGAAAGCATGTCATATGGAATTCGCTCTGCATGCTCATCTCTGTAAAAGATGTTTTTTTTGTGAAATGAGACACAAAAAGGAACGGAAATGTCCTCTGTTTCGCTTTATTATAAATAATAGATAGAAGAATTAATTGTTTTTTGCGGGGGGGGGGGGTAATGTTGAAGCAATTAAGCTTATTGTGTGGATCTATTATGTCCAAATATAATTGTGTTGCTTGATTGCAAGCAACACAATTAAGTACTAAGTACAGACTAATATGGATAATTTTGCAGGTTTGTATAAAATTAGGCTGGAAAGGTAAAGGAGGTATGTTCGATGTTCTTCCGGTAGTTTTATCAGCTAATGGTGACGACCCGGATTTCTTCAACCTGCCTGAAGACCTGATCTGGGAAGTCACTCTGTCTCACCCAACGTAAGTCAAATTATTAACTCTGTGAAACAATATAATTGTGCACCATACATTATTATATTTGAGCCGTTTTTTACGTTTTTAACCAAATATTTGTCAGGAGGACTGTCAAAAAGTTTGTTAAAATAAACTATATATATGTCGACAGATTTATGGGAATACAAATACATATTTTTTCAATTTAAATAAGTTGGCTTTATCTCTTTGGTATGTATTCATTATTTTTGTTTTCATTTATTTTATCTAATTTTCAATTTTAATTAATTAATATTATCATTTATTTTATTTTATTCATCTATTTTATCTCTCTTGTCTTCATTTTAAGTTAAATTTGATCACCGTATAGTTATGACAGTAAAACACTATCTTGTATTGCGAAAACGCAACACTAGGCGCATATGGGTTAGTTCGCATTCAAGTTAAAGCGGCCCAAAACATTTTATTTTTATTTTCGAGCAGAACAAGACCCGAAGTTTATACTTTGTGTCAAGTTTCAACTTTCCGGCTCGAACACAAACAAACATGCAGACTTACTGACCGACGTTGTTACAAAAACCACTCAGAATGTCACAAAACGCCTGAAACTGATTATTTATTTTCTAAAAATATTTTCCGTATAAGCCTACGTCAGTAGACGAGGTAAAAACATAGCCAGCCTTTCTTTCTTAAAATAAAATATTTCCCTGTTAATCTTATACAAAAATATAATGGGAACATTTTTTTTTAAGCTAACCAAAGGAATTTGCTGGGCATCTTCTTTCTCTTGCTTTCTTCTTTGAATGAGGCATCTTCCTCGCGCAGTTGATCTTGTGATAACTTCAAATGTCTTAGACTTGCATCTTAAACTCCGAAATCACAGTTCAAGAGCGTAAAAACAGAGTTTATTAGCTTTATTTTAAACTTCAACTTCTTTTTTAATACAAAAAAATCTTTTATCGAATTAAATATATAAAGTCGATTTGATCGTAAATATAATTATTTGTCTTTGTAAATTTATTGTTAGGTAAGTGAGAGCAAAAGCTGAGAATATTACCTTAAGAGAGGCCTTCTGAGGGCCAGGAAGTGATTCTTCTACTCTACATGAACAATATCCACATTGAAGTATTATGTATTATATCCATTGGATACAATTATCCAATGAAATATCCAACTATATTGGATATAATAGCTGTAATGTATATTTTGATTCAAATCCAGATACGACTGGTTCGAAGGACTAGGATTGAAGTGGTACTGTGTGCCTGCCGTATCCAGTATGCTATTTGATTGCGGAGGGCTCCAGTTCCCCGGAGCCCCCTTCAACGGATGGTACATGAGCACTGAAATAGCCTGCAGGGATTTATGCGATGTTAATCGTTACAATATTACAGAGGTAAGATGTGTTAAATAAACAACTTATCACTTTAGGTACAGAGTCAGAGGCTAAATGTCTTTTGACAACCTACATCTCCTTTGAAAAGTAGGGCTTATATATCTTTCCGTACCTATATATTTTGAGTTAGACTTTTGTATGAAGAGGAGGACTTTTCTCTTCTTTCTTGGAGAAATATTCTCCTGATTATAACTCTTCCCAAGAGACTCTTTGTTGAGGAGGTGTTGGCAATAGAAATCAGGGTTGTAAGAAGGGCTCAACAACAAGGCCTATTTGCCTCCCCAACCTTTACCGTCTTGAACACAAGTAAGAGTATTTTAAATTTACTTAAATTTAAATATTCAGAATTTCAAAGTTATACCTGTGTCTGTTATTAAACTGATCAAATCCGTAGGGTTACCTAGGAACCTTAATTCTACTTTACCTTCTTATGGTCGCAACCTAGGTTGAAAGAGACACCAATAGCACCTCCAAGACAAGGTCAGAGTCTGGTATAAATAGGACAGTACTCTTTTTCAATCATCATCTCAGTTTATTCAGCATAGTGTTAGTATATGATGACCTAAATGCCTGAAGATGCCTCTAACTGTGAAAACGAAGCGTCAAATTAAGCATATACATGAACGCGGTCACCATCGGAAGACCTAAATCTCCATTACTCTAACCACGACCCTTGGTGAAAAATCCCGGCTCTACAATATCACCAGTATCCATATTGAAAACATAGTCTTTAAAGCCAGGGGAGAACTTTTCTGCTTAAGTGCTGACATGGAGTCTTCCAAAAATCCCTTATGAATTATTACTATTATTATTGACGCGGTCACCACTGTCGGTTCATGATATTGATTTTCACAATATCATTATTTTTATACAAAATATCTTTGCTAATGAAATATTTATGTTATTTTATAAGTGATTCTTAACTAGTTTGTTTGTTGGCTCACAATAGAAAGTGGCTCAAATGATGGGGCTGGATACCTCAACCAGTGCGAGCCTATGGAAAGACAGAGCATTAGTAGAAGTTAATTTAGCTGTTCTTCACAGTTTCCAGGTAACTTATTTGTCAAATTTATGCTTCAGAACCCTTATTTTATGGCTAACTTTTGTTTTTACTTTTAGAACTCTGTCATATTTTAGTGCAAAACAGATAAGTCGAGAAAACTTCAATATTAACACTTTGACATTCGTAGTTCCAATCAAAAGGGAAACAGCTTATGAAATGAGGATGTTGAAAATACGAAATTTTTATATAGCTATTGACAGGTGACCCATCCATAGATTTCCTATCAATTTATTGTATCTTGATTATCATCAACATCTTGTTTCTTTATCAAATATATCCGACAGTTTCACGCTAGGGTACTATTTGTTCGTTCTATATCCCGTCAATTTTTTTTTGTTATCCATCTATGATATTATTGTTCATCTATGATTATACTAATAAAAAAATCGGGTACGGGGTACCTCGGAACTTTTCCTCATCACATTAGATTCACTCCTCCCTACTGAGGACTCGCATAGTTTGTATATATATACATATATTATATATATATATATATATATATATATATATATATATATATATATATATATATATATATATATTTTTCCTAGACGTTTCTATGGGACAAGATAAAATTCTAACGCTTTTTCGACTCTGAATGAGACTTGGTACAAAAAAAAACTCCATAAATGCCCAGAACCCTATTAATACACTACTATTACTTCGTTTACCCGTGTGGTTTGGCAGGTTTAACCTCACGAACAACCCCCTTGTGGGTCCAACCTCTCTCAACTATCCCGGCAGATGTCAAGAAACAGGGTTGAGCTCCGGGTTGAACCCTGAAACTCTTTAAACTACTATATGAGAAAGCAACTCTTTTCGTGTGAACAGTTGAACACGGTGTAGAACTCCAGGCCAAACCCGCGTGTAAACAAAGTATATGCAACCTAAATACATATACAAAACAAAATATCAGCATTATTTCTGGTTTTATTGTTTTACAAATATAACTTTATGTAAACAAATCACGTTTCTACTTATAGCTTTGAAGATTCATTTTAATCGTGGCAGTATGCTACCTATAATACCACTAATTTGACTAACTACCACAGGACAACAGCCATATGGTCACAAAAAAGTCAAGAGGATGAGGGTATTTTATTTGGTACTGATAAATGGGAGTGCTTTAGTTGGTTTTTAAACTTATGAACCTACTGCCATATTAAGTTAGAGAAAATAACTGTGGTATATGTATTTCATTTTTCACCTTTCTAAAGACACCAGGTGCTCTCAAAGAAAAGCTGGTGCACAACAACGATACAATTTTCATTTTATCAAATTTAAACCGAAAAAACTCTTAGTTTGGCGCTCTATTTACATCTATATTCATAATATGCATAAAGCAACGAGTCAGGAGTTAGTTAGAGCATCTCTTACCTCTGAAACACATAAAGTTTGCAAGCCCTAACAATGTTATCCTGATAAAAGTAAATGTACACTGTCAGAAAACATTGTGGAACTAATTTAATATAACTTTTTATCAAGTTAGATCGCATAAAATACACTGAATTTTAGTTTTACTAGGTCAACTATTTTATTATTGTGTGTTATATTTTCTATATTTGTATGAATAAGTTGAATTAGCTTATAACATAAACATCAGATATATTTATCCTACTGGAAATATATAGTTAATAATGCAATATGGAATAGAAGAAACTTTTACTTTTAGAAGAACTTTAACTTAAGTATAAGTTTTCTCCTGAGGCAAAACTGAAGGAAAAAACTTCATTAGCTCTTTAAGCCGACAGGCCGTGAAGGATAAATTATTTAGATTCGAAAGATTATCGAGGGAGATTGGTAACATTTTAGCTCCCGATGCTCGGCCGACGGAGATAAGTCATATCTGTTGTATGTTAAATCTTATCTTCTACTAGTCAAATTATAAACAAACAGATTTAACAAAAAAAAAATACATTGACTTTGTCTGAGAACTCTGGCTGATTCTTGGTGTGATTCTATGTCAGCAGTGAAATGTGTCCAGCTATTTCTATGATGTATTCTTAGTGCTTTCTTAAAATTACGCCGAGCTAATCTATTTGATCGTCATCGTTTTGTGTTTTATATGCTTTCCTCCATTTTCGTTTGGCTTCACGCTGAAGTTTAACCAACATCCTAGGTAAAGAGTTACTGTTAAATTTTGAGGTTGGGCGTAACGAGGTCGAAGTAATACTACATTAATCTTTGGTAAACGTGTCATTGCGGTGACTAACGAAGCGAGTCCGAAGTGATGACAGTCAATAGGTCAAGGTCATAGGTCTATATGTCATAGGTCTATAGGTCTACAGTCTAGTGGTAGGGTCAATATTTCATTCCAAATTCGAGCGTGGTGAGGCCATAGTAATACTAACTTAAGCTATGGGTAAATGTGGCATAGCATCTATCGTAGCCACACTCAAACTCAAAATTCGGGTAGCTTGTCCTCTACGAACTACGAAAATTTAGAGTGAAAGTACATTGATACACCAGTACCTTATTTATCATTTACGATCACAATCATACAATCATTAATACCTCTATCACATTCTTATTTCATTTCATATCTCTTTTTACTATTTTAGAATTGTTGACTACATAAATGAGATTGTTTATAAAATATAGGTCTTCCGGTGATGACTGCGTCAATGTAGATTTTTAATCCGACTTTTCGCTTCCACTGTTGGAGGGATGATGTCCTTCAGGGATGTTTGACATTATGGACGTTTTCCGAAGCGCTACAAAACTGGACTCCGTTTCGAAACTAGTTCAGTTTTGTAGAGCAGGCTGAACACATCTGTGATGTGCTAACTCCCTGAAGATGCCTCAAAATGGAAGAGAAAAGTCGGATTTTTCATCTACATGGACACAGCCACCACCGGAAGACCTAAATCTTCGTGACAATTACCGCAGATGACTACGCAGTTTATTATGGTTTATAAGTTTTAACTTATTTCAGAAAAAGAACATTACGATAGTGGATCATCACACGGCTAGTGAAACATTTATGAAGCATTATGAAAACGAACAAAGGTTGAGGAACGGAATACCAGGGGACTGGGTTTGGATCGTGCCTCCCATGTCTGGGCATCTTACAGCCGTCTTTCATCAGGAGTTAGCAAACTATCTTCTCTTCCCTGCTTATCTATATCAGGTAGGGGTAAACACATGCAATTTCTCCCCTCACTTGGTCCTTTCCTTAACTTTTTAGTAAAGAGAAATGTAAAGATGGCATCAGAAAAGAGACTTTATAAAGTTGTCAACATTATAAATCGACAAGTTATGTTTCGATTTAAAAATTGAGATTTTGACGAGTTCAAAGAGACTAAAACTATTAGAGGGAGGATACCGGATACAACAGCTCTTATCATTCCTTGGGTAGCTAGGTGCCGTAACGGTACATTGGTGACGTAATTTTTTTTTTTTATTTTTCCTAATAATTACAATTTCACGTAAATATTACATTTTTTCGACTATTTTGTTTTAAATCAAGTAAAATGCATTTAAAATAAGTTTTAATTATTATCTATTGCTTGTATTCTTTAATTTTTAGTTTTGAATAAAGTGGTTTTAAGTGGTGTCACTGAAAAATGTCCGCCGTTAGTAGAATGCATGCTACAATAGAAGTTGTAGAGGGTAGGGGAGTATCTATTCTTTCTCTAGGGAGACTATAGTAGGGATAAGTACAGTTAGAGCACCTATGGAAACTGTCTCACTTCCAGACCCCTTATCACTGTGTTATTCGGGTCCTGCCTCTAATAGTTTTAGTCTCTTTGGACGAGTTGGACAAAGTTAAAAACAAATTTGAGTTGCATGCCTGAATCAAATACTGAATTTTTTATGTTTAAGCAGTTTTAAGAATGACTATTATGTCTGAAACCTGATTACTTTATCATAGCATTATTATTAGAGAAACAGATGATACCAACGTATCGAAAGTCTGTACGAAACTGAACTCTGTTTCGATACGTCTAACCGTCCTGATGGGGACATGACGTTATGTCGAGCCATCAATGATGACGAATGTGGAATAATAGAATTTGCTTGTTAATAAATGATACAATTTGCTTGTTACATTTTGTAGGTGTCCCTCGCACAATTGTATTTTATCAAATAACACATTTATTTACTCGGTATTCTTAATAAATATTCTATTTATCTTAAATTTTGTATATGATTATTATTTTATGTTTAGGAACATGCATGGAAGACACATGAATGGAAAGGAACTAATGACATAAGAGGAAAGAAAGACAGGAAAAAATTCCACTTTAAACAAATTGCCAGGTATGGAAGCAAAATGATATTGGATTATTTTAATAGAGAAATTGTATAATCTTGCTTGAAAAGTTAAGATTAAGAAAGTATTTATTTAAGTTTATATGGGTTTGACCCATTTTATCACTTTTTTATATTCATTATTATGTAAATTAATGTAGTTGTATAAATCATAAAGCAATTGTTCAGTGTCAACTTCCTTAATTGTAACAATAACTTCGTTCTGAATTGAATTAAAATTAATCATATTTTATTGATTATTTTTGTATAGTAAATATATTACGATTTTACGAAGTGGATGTATCCACCACTATCAAAGTTGATACCAAAATCTTCTCACTTAAAACCAAGTGGATGGATTTCCATGAAACAGAGTAAGTCCCGTATTCAAAGACATCTTCCTAACATTTTCCTAACATTCTCCTTAAGGAACAAGGAGAATGTTAGGAAAATGTTAGGAAGATGTCTTTGAATACGGGCCTAAATTTGATGTCATAACCGTAAAACCGAGTGGCGAGATTTCCACCATATACAGAATGGACATAACATTTTTCCCTCGTCTCATGCAGTCTAAACTGATTTATTATAGTGTTTAGATAAACACTGAGTGGATTATATTAATCCATTATACAATGTGGATGTCAAAAAGGTCCTATAATTTGGGGGTCTGTCTAACTCTAAGTGGACCAAGGAAAAGGAATTTATTTAGTGTATCCTCATCAAATGACTTTCAATTCAATGCATTGCTATTATAAATATTTTGTCTTATTTCAGGGCAGTTAAGTTCAGTGCGAAATTATTCGGTGATGCTCTGTCCAAGAGAATTAAAGCAACAATTGTATACGCTACGGAAACTGGCAAATCAGAAATTTATGCTAAGAAATTATCCGAACTCTTTGGTCATACTTTTCACTCACAGGTAAGGTTGACACTCTTTTCATTAAAATCAATTTTTTTTTATCTTTTGATTTTACTTATTTTATCTTTTTTTATTTTATTCTTTTGGGATTTTGTATTCTATTTAACTTTTAAATTCAAGCATTTTTTAACTTTTTAAAGTCAAACATTATCTTAATCCTTTTGAAATTTTAATAATATGTAATAGTTTGATGTTTTGTAATCGTGCATTAGTTTAATCTTGAAATCATGTATGTATTATTATGATTATATTTTGGTTGTATGTTATCTTCAAACCCCGTTTAGAAATACCAGTTAAATCCTTGATAATAATTATTTATTTAGTACTTTCACACACACTCTAGATCCGCGGATCGTATAGAATATGATCTCTCAATACGGTAATTTAAGCTGTATGAACCATGCAGAGAGGATCCAATCGCATACGCTAGAACAAGGGAGATGGAATCTAAATGGATCCCCCGATACGCTGTGTGTACCTTTAGAGACGATCGTATTTAACGGATAACCTTCTCATCGAACTTTTATTTCACTTCTATATAACCGTTTTTGATCAAATAACTTTTGGAATATTTTTTTTAGCGTAACTTTATTATTATGCAAACCGTGAAGTTAGTTGACCGTATTGTATACGTATTCTATACGATCCGCGGATCTAGAGTGTGTGTGAACGTACTAATTTACTAGTCATTTAGTTTGATATTTGTGTAATGTGCAGTTGTTCAGAATGGATGAGTACGACATGAGTAGGATAGAACACGAAGCCTTGCTATTGGTTGTTACTTCTACCTTTGGAAACGGAGAACCACCTGAAAATGGACAGGTAAGATTTATCCTAACTGTTCATCACACCCTAGTACTATTTACTAATAAATAATATGACTCTGATTTTACTTTCCCTGATTTATACTGTAATTATATAGGAAAGTAATGCGTTTGCACTAAAAATGAAAAACGGGATTATATTTATTTATCCTTAGAATAATACTATATATAGAAGGAGCACAGGACCGTAAACACAATGTAATTCCACTGACAACAAAACATAATTTTAAATATTTGTCATAAATATCTATTAATGAAGAAAGATCGTAAAGAACAAATATGATAACTTAAAACATCTGCTGAGTATTTAATAATACTGGTCTTAGTTGCAAAAGGGCAAAAGGGTGGCGGAATACAAGAATCTACATTTAGTTGACGAGGACTACTTTTTATATATATGTAATTTTAATAAATACGTTAAACTACAATTTAAAATGCATAAATTGTAATGCACCGATATTAGTATTATATTATGTATATTAGTATTTTATGAGTAATCAATCATTAATTAATAATAGAACATAATAATTCAGCAACCGGAAGTATTGCCAACTTTTTTTAGAAAATTGTATATTGTTAGGGTGGCAGCATTACTTAGTTGCACCAGTGAACCGACTTTCGTGTTATCAGTAGTGCTCCTTCTATATATAGTATTATTCTAAGTATTTATCTATTTATTACAAAACAACGGGTTTTTAGCCCAATTTTTATAATACAATATTAAAAAAATACACTATTATTCTTTATTTAATTATTTACTAAATTATTCACTCAATATATGAATTATGAAATCATTATTATTCGATCCAGGCATTTTAGGACCTTAGTGGTTTTTACCAAGTTGTCTATTCAAATCTTTGCATATCCCAGTCCCAGTATGTTTACACTAGAGAGTTGAAACTCAGTACAGAAATCAATTATTAAATCTGTTCGTAGTATCCGGAAAATATTTTTTATGACGTCATTACCTGTCACTTATGACTCGGTGAAAAGTCAAAAATATCAAAAACCTTAAATTGTTTGTAATCCATTGAATTGTAGTGAAATAATTCTGGCACGGTGGTCCGCATGTTGGGCGAATTTCCTTTGAAAATATATTTAGATTTTTCATATTTCAAATATATTTCCTATAAATATATTTGGAAATAAACAAAATCTCCCTGCGCTCGCAATGTTACTTGAATCTAATATTAGATAAAAAAGCCAAGGCTCGCTTGATTCTTTATATTTATCATTTTGCATAGTAAGAAAGGCTCGCTTTGCTTGCTAGAGTGCGTATAGTTTCAAAAATACATAGTAAGAAAGGCTCACTTTGCTTGCTAGAGTGCGTATAGTTTCAATAATACATGGTCGCTTTGCTTGCTAGAGTGCGTATAGTTTCAATAATACAGATGCGTATAGTAATAATACATAGTAAGAAAGGCTCGCTTTGCTTGCTAGAGTGCGTATAGTTTCAATAATACATAGTAAGAAAGGCTCGCTTTGCTTGCTAGAGTGCGTATAGTTTCAATAATACATAGTAAGAAAGGCTCGCTTGCTTGCTAGAGTGCGTATAGTTTCAATAATACATAGTAAGAAAGGCTCGCTTTGCTTGCTAGAGTGCGTATAGTTTCAATAATACATAGTAAGAAAGGCTCGCTTTGCTTGCTAGAGTGCGTATAGTTTCAATAATACATAGTAAGAAAGGCTCGTTTTGCTTGCTAGAGTGCGTATAGTTTCAATAATACATAGTAAGAAAGGCTCGCTTTGCTTGCTAGAGTGCGTATAGTTTCAATAATACATAGTAAGAAAGGCTCGTTTTGCTTGCTAGAGTGCGTATAGTTTCAATAATACATAGTAAGAAAGGCTCGCTTTTGCTTGCTAGAGTGCGTATAGTTTTCAATAATACATAGTAAGAAAGGCTCGTTTGCTTGCTAGAGTGCGTATAGTTTCAATAATACATAGTAAGAAAGGCTCGTTTGCTTGCTAGAGTGCGTATAGTTTCAATAATACATAGTAAGAAAGGCTCGTTTTGCTTGCTAGAGTGCGTATAGGTTTCAATAATACATAGTAAAAAAGGGTCGCTTTGCTTGCTTAATTCTCAAATTTACAATTAAACATAGTCATAATAGGTTCGCTAAATTGCATAAATTTATAATTTACATATTAATAAAGGCTCGCTTTCCTCGCTAGAGTGCGTATAGTTACAATAATACGTAGTAAGAAAGGCTCGTTTCATTCGCTAGATTGTGTATAGTTACGATAATACATTGTAACATATACATATAACTTGATTTATTCATACAAATATAATTTTTTAGTGGTCCGCCACTTTGAAAACCATTTTCGAATGTTAGACATTGATTACATGTAAATAAGTTCTGAACAAAGCTCTGACATGTAATAAGCTCTACACGCACACAAAATTTGATCAAAATTGGTCCATTTTTACGACCTTTATCGCCAGACGTACAAACAAACAAATATACAAACAATCCAATATCGTGCCATTTAACCGTCTAATGAAGACTCACAGTGATGGTTCAATAATAAAGCTAAGTTGAAACTTAGCTTGAGTGTGTTGTTCTTTTATGTAATAAAAAAGTATACGATGTTTATTATAATATGGCTGGCGTATGTTGTGGTTTTTGTTGGATCACTAAGTTTAAGGAGCACCGCGCGAGGTGGTCAGAGTGACCACCTCGCGACTGATCACTCATTTTAGTTATTTAGGAAAATCATTCATAAATAGAAGGGAAATTAGCGGACCAAAAATACTGCCCTGTGATACTCCAGTATTTGTAAAACAGGTGTTTGATTTGGCTTTGATAGAGCTGTGAGCTGCACTACTTGCGAAGTTGTTGATGGTCCTGATATGGACCGTTGTGATCGTGTCGTTTATACTCGAAGCATACCTCCTGAAAGAAGCTACGTGAGTATATGCCTGGGACTGAGCCAATCCCCCAAGTGGGAAGACTGGATTTACCTGGGTTCTTACTATCCCTTCGCAGCACTTCTTGTCAGAAAGCTTACTATAAAACTTTAACCAGAAGCTACCTGGGAGAGAATTGGGGTAGCTTGACGGTCCAGGTGAGAGGTTAAGATGCTGAACGCAAGACTGTTTCAATCTACAGTCTATCGTTTAGTTTAAAAATCTTGACAGGTCAGTTTAGACACCACTGATTCTTACAAAAAAAAATCCTTGCAAGAAGGGAGCGGGAAAAAACTATGTAAACAAATCAGGTTATTTTACCCGTATTTTCTTGGCGATGTATTTTTTTTTTACATTTCTTTTGTGTAATTTTATTTTAAAATGTCATTTTTAAGATTAATTTGAAAGTAGTTTTCAAAACGATTTAATTAAAAAAAAGAACCACAAACAAAGTGAACGATTGCCGGGAAGAAGGTTTTTTCCCTACAGCGGTTATTGTGGTAGGTTTTTTTTTCTCTTTTTAAGTAAGAGGTTGGCAGCGGCTTCTCTGATTGGTAATCCCTAAAATACTTATGACCTTGGGGATTTTTAAACTAAACGATAGACTGTAGTGCTGAGGGCCGTTTCCAATTGACCTCGCCAGATGAGAGAGTTGCTTAAGTTAAAGCAGCAGTTTAACGGAGGATCTGGTCAGAGGTGAGATTTCTCAGGAAGATCCTTGAGGTCGAAAATTAAGAAACACTTGTGGTCAGAAGATGATACAACTTGACTGGGAAAATGGACGAATATATATAATATTAGATAAAATTCTCTATCTTCTGATCGGTCAACTGGAACACAACATTTCTCGCGTAAAAACTATGATTATAGGTTGAGGTTTTGGTCCATTTTCACCTGAAATATGGGACGGCGGTACCACTGTGAGATTTAAAATTTCATTGTAATTGTGAATATGTCTTTTCATCAAAAACGGCCTTATAGGTCATTGAGTGGACCTCTAATGCCTAATAAATAAAATTTCCTAAGATATTTAGGGATATCTAATAAATCGAACGCACTAGATAAATAAACCAACGGCATAGAGCTTATTATTTCAATTGATAAATACCATTAGTAGCTATATTTGTAGAAGCAAGCGAAGAGTATTTTTTGATAAATCAATCATTCGGTTATAAAATGGATTTAGACTATTTTCCTCATTCAAGGGATATGAAGAATTAGTCTTTTGGTTTCAGACATTTGCCAAACAACTTTACGAAATTAAGGTTCACGAGCATGGCTTGGCTAACGGAGGGGATGCTCCGATATTAACAACATCGGCTTCATTTATCAAAGCAAATAGTGCTTCAACAAAACCATCTCTAGAGAGATTTGACTCTGTTAGAGGCTCAGTAGCTGATGATACGTTTGGTATTCTTAGCAATGTAAGGTAAGTCAAAGCGGGAACATTATTTCTAATGAAACAAATTCTTCTTTTTATTAAATTTTAATTTTCACCTAATGCCTCACATCCATATAGGAAAACCACTTTGTTATAAAAGATGAATAATTTGGCTGAATATAAATTGAAGTAATTTTTGAAAGGTTTGATGTGGAAATGGATTATGGTATTGGCTTGATTTCTATGACATAACTGAATGAATTTTAATTTAAAAAGAAAACCATAGTTGAAAGACAAGTAAACAGGTCGACAGCTAGGTTGACTGTCAAAATTCTCACCCTAGCTGTCAATCTATTCATTTCCATATCGTTCTTTTTCAACAAATTATTTCGTTACACTATTAAAACAGTACAAAACCAGTGCAAGAAAGGTTTGAAACATAATCATCTGTTTCAAGCACATTTATAACGTTCATTATGTGACATATATGTCTGTTTTCGTGACTATATGCCTGTGTTTCTGGGTCACGTTTGTTATCCTACATAATCCTTATTTAATTCTGACATAACACATGCCAAACCTGACGATTGGAAAAGTTTCTGCTCCGGAAACATCTTTTATTGTAAATAGCATTGATACTGGCTTACGTCCAACTAATTTTACACAAATTTAGACTTTTCAGCACCAACTGTTCTTAAAACAGAAGTAATGTTATTAAGTTATGTTCATGTTATGAATTATAGTTATTTAAGCAACAAGGGATGAAAGTAAGTTTTACAGCTCAAGTTAAAGTTTCGTCCTAAGGCAGCGCCGAAGGAGGAAACTTCATTAGCTCCCGAGGCTTGCCGAGGGAGTTAACTAACATTTTGGCTCCCGAGGCTTGACGAGGGAGATAATACGAGAGCTCAAAACTTTCATCCCTTGTTGCATATTAAATTTTACCTACGACTAGAGAACTAATACTAACAACTATTAATATATTCTTCAGCTCCTTAATTGTTATTGTGTTAGTTTAGTTTATTCTTACCATGTCAATTACTCTGATGAAGAGAGAATAAAGCCACTATCTTCACATTATTTTATTGTAAGCTGTAAATAGAATAATGTGTAATACTATATCAAGTATTTCATAAATGGCGTCTATTTTATATATTCGTTGAGTTACCAAATAATTTTAATAGTATTCTTTCCTAAAATTGATTTTAGTGCTAGCTTAAAGTGTTTTAACTAGACCTCAGCCACTTCTGGGATGGTTTAGTTCTTTATATATTAAAGATTTAAACGGACTCTAAACAGAGGCGTAACTACATCATTGGGGGCCCCCCGCAAGATTTTTTTAGGCCCCATATTTATATATATATATATATATATATATATATATATATATATATAAGGCCCGTAACTTGATGATCTTAAGAAAAACTATACTAAGATTACACCCAGGGACCTATTTTTAGGTAAAGAGATTTTATAAAACTCAAACAAGGGGCCCTGGGACTGGATGTTTCTAAGAAAGATTACACTAAGATTAAACGGGGCCCTATTTTTAGGTAAAGAGATTGTATAAAACTCAAACAAGGGGCCTCGGGACTGGATGCTTTTAAGAAAAACTATACTAAGATTACACCCAGGGCCCCATTTTGGAGAAGAGATTGTATAAAACTCAAACAAGGGGCCCCGTGACTGGATGCTTTTAAGAAAGATTATACTAAGATTAAACAGGGCCCTATTTTTAGGTAAAGAGATTGTATAAAAGTCAAACAAAGGGCCCCACGACTGGATGCTCTTAAGAAAGACTATACTAAGATTACACCCAGGGCCCCTTTTTTAGGCGAAAAGATTGTATACAATCTTTTAGGGGGCCCCGTGACTTACTGATGTTAAGACAGACTATATTAATCTCTACTTGGGCTTTTTGTACTTTATCTTTTTGGGGGCCCCCCCGCATTGCGGGCCCTTGCGGGCCCATAGTTACGCCTCTGACTCTAAACCAGTGCTTTCATATTTTGTTTATGTATAAAATGGGGAAGATCTGTAGAATTTCGCTGTTTGTTATAAAAATATAACTTCTATTGAATAAGAATGCCGTGGCACCTCCAATCCTTTATCATTAATTTTTACTTTTTTATGAAAATATAATTTTAGCCAGAATTTTTGGTCTTTTCAGGTTCTCTGTGTTTGCTTTGGGGTCCAGTGCATACCCGAATTTCTGTTTATTTGGTACGTTTATTGATACCTGTTTGGGTGAATTAGGAGGTGAACGACTTTTGAAATTGGCTAAAGGAGACGAATTGTGTGGCCAGGAACAAACTTTTAAAAAGTGGGCCAGAGAAGTATACGCTGTAAGTATTTTAGCTGTTGTTCTGTTTAACAGCTGTTCTAGCTGTTGTCCCTTGGCTCATTGATTTTTGCTTACCCATGGAACTGTATTGGACGTAATAAAGAGCAATAGCAATCAACTTGAATAGAAAAGTAATAAATTTGATTGTTTTAAAAAACAAACAGTCTTCAGACTCTTGGCCTCTCTGGTGTTCTCGTCCTCGTGGCATCTCAGTGGCACCTTAGTAGCGCCACTGTGGCATCCCAGTGATCCCTGTGGCGTTCCTGGCACAGGAAAGTACTGTACCAGTTTGTTTTATTACTCCTTTTGTATGAAACGTGTCATTTTATACAAAGTACAACGTTGTACTTTATCAGTTTGTCATATTACTGGTTTATATAAATGGCATGCTGCCACGATATAAGCGAATTTTGAAACGTATTTGAGAAAAAACTTGATTTGTTTACATGTCAATTAATGACATAATGTTTTATTTACATATATATGTCAATCAACAAAACCAGAGCTAAGACTATAGTGTCAGTATTTTTAACTTCATAACTGTAGACTCTGGCGAGGGGAGCATTTGTGGCCACGCTAGAGCATCCTTATAACCCTCCGCTAAGTCAAAGCCCGGTCGCAAGTCCTTGGGTCGTCCTTTATCGTCTACAGCTTGACATCTACCTTGAACTACAGTCCATCGGTTAGTTTAAAAATCTTAACAGGTCAGTTTAGACACCATTGATTCTTAAGAAAAAAAAATCCCTGCAAGAAGGGAGCGGGAAAAAACTATGTAAACAAATCAGGTTATTTTACCCTATTTTCTTGGTGGTGTTTTTTACATTTCTTTTGTGTAATATCTTTTTAATATAATTTTTAAGATTAATTTTAAAGTAGTTTTCAAAACGATTTAGTCAAAAAATTAACCACAAACAAAGTGAACGATTGCTGGGAAGAAGACTTTTTCCCTACAGCTGTTATTGTGGTAGGTATTTTTTCTCTTTTTAAGTGATAGGTTGGCAACGGATCCCTGATTGGTTAATCCCCAAAATACTAATGACCTTGGGGATTTTTAAAGTAAACGATAGACTGTACTCACCATAGCCATTCCCTTTCCGATTTCTAGAAGTGCTCTTCGCTAGCTGATCATCGTGCATCGTCCCGTGTTTCTGTTTCTTTGTGTTTATGTATATCTTTGACTTGGGATATACTATATATATATATATATATATATATATATATATATATATATATATATATATTATATTTATATATATAATATATATATAATATATATATATATATATATATATATATATATATATATATATATATATTTATATATCCATATTTAATTTACCAAAAAATACTCCTAACCACTTCATTCAGTTAGAATTTGGGCTTTTGTCGGTGTTTAATGTTCTTTTTAAAATGGTTTCTTCTTACTGGCTTAAACTATGTAAAATGCCTCTGTACCGTCTTCCTAAAATACTAGCCAATAGACTTTTAGAGCCCGACTGTAAAATTGGGAATAAGATCGAATATAACTGGATCTCTCAATTCAAATCCATACTTTCTCTAATAGGTTCTCAACAAGACATGAAACTAGATCTGAAATATTTCGCCTTAGTTCGCAATGTTCTAATAGCAAGATTTAATAATCATACATTCTCAAAGGACGTAGATAAAGTCCTTAACAGTACTTACTCTCCAATTTACAGACATATTTCATCCTTTTCATTTCTGGGAGAGATTTATCTCGGTTTAGAGTCAGTCATAGGTAAACACAAAATAATATTACAAATACGACTTGCTAACCCAAAATACTGTACCATAAATTTCAACAGAAAGTATTATTTGTTTAATAAAGAGGAGACATGTCCACTATGCTTAGGATGTCCAGACTCTTTAAAACATTTTATTTTTGAGTATAAAGTAATTGAGAAAACAAGGAATCAATTTTTTATTTTATCTACTCACGGCAGCAAAATTAGCCATTACTGGACTGTTTTTAAGCTGCAAAATGTCATTTTACCTACACTGTCAAACAATACGGAAAATATTTCAAAACAGTACGCAAAATGTTTCAAAACAGTACGCAAAATGTTTTGGTAATGAAAAAAGTACTAGGGAGTTATGGCTCATTTAAATAACATGGGAAACAAGTCCAAACTCCCTAGGCGGGAAAATGAATGAGCGGAGGTTATTATTTTACAATTTATTGCGTGAATTTCGGTATTGTTTTATTTTGTAAACTATGATTTATTCTAGCTTGTTTCTAGTATGTAACTTTCTTTATTGTTACTTAAAATTACGATATTATTATTAAATGTTTAACATTTAACATTTGTTTATTATTAGATAAAATATAATGTTTTGGAAACAAATTGGCAACACTGATAATTTTGGCATTAAATTAAATTATTTACCAGCTGTTTATGAATCGACAGATTTTTAATGTTTAAGTCGTCAGATTTTGTATTTCATGTTGTTATTTTAGTTTAAGTATATAAAGTTACAAAAATAGAACGTTATCAAAAACTAATCTGTAAACTAAAGTTAAGTTACTAAAACATAATGAGTGAGAACAACAGTGAAGTGAATAAAGATACAAACATTGTTGACATTGACGAGTTATTGGACCACACTCCACCTGATATTGTCAGCGTTGCATCTACTTCAAAGCAGTCTTTACTGCCTGTGAAATCTCGCAGCAAGTATTTAAAATTATCTCTTGTGTATTTTTTCTGCCGTTAGTAGATAAAATAGTATAT
The DNA here is from genome assembly GCA_018340805.1 of Microvelia longipes. Taxonomy (NCBI): domain Eukaryota; kingdom Metazoa; phylum Arthropoda; class Insecta; order Hemiptera; family Veliidae; genus Microvelia; species Microvelia longipes. The sequence goes on along the minus strand of JACMZG010001911.1, from coordinate 4,542,012 downwards.
GCTACTATGCAGCAAAGGAAACATTGCAGACTCGTGCAATTAATTACCTGCCTCGGCTTACGCCTCTGCAGGTAATTTCCATAGCCCCCCTCGCCTTCGGCTCGGGGGCAAATTTATAAAACTCGTCTGCAAAATTCCATTTTGCTGCCTAGTAGCATAATATACTATTACTCCCAACATTCGCTCATTTCGGAATGGAATTTTTATTTTCTAACATTAATAACCATAAACAGGTAAATTTTCTTTTTAATCTGGTCAGCACAATGCTTTTAGAAAGAGACAAATTTTTAATTTAAGTTCATTATTACCTTATTTTGCACAGCTTATTATAATTATTTTACTTTCCACAAGTTCCTTTTCTTTTTCCTTCTTTTCACTTTTTCCAACTCCAAAAATATTAATTTTTAATTTTATCATTTTCTTGTTTAAATTTGTATTCGACGCCCCTTTGTAAAAAACATGTATGTGTTTTAAGACAAATAAATATAATTATATATATATATATATATATATATATATATATATATATATATATATATAATATATATATATATATATATATATATATTATATATATATATATATATATATATATATATATATATATATATTATATATATATATATATACATATAAAACATTACATTATTTGGCTATATTCTTTTTTATTAATTTCAGATAGCCTGTGAAACATTTTGTCTTGACTCAAATGAAGCTTTAGGCAAAGAAGTTACACAAGCTTTAGATTCCGAACAGATATCTGAATCAAACTGCAAATTTATGAAAGCTCAATCGGATAATATCATGGAAGGTAATTATTTAGAATCATACGAATAAACGCTTCAATGTTTTTTTAAAATTTGAAAAAACATTTGATTGGGTTGAAATTTTACAAAATTAAATTTAATTGTTTTATTTTTAATGTTATATTTTAATATGGCTTTTATGTCCTCGGTTCTCTGGTGTTAGTAAATATAACACTATTGTCTTATATTTAACAACACAATACTGTGTAATTGTGTATAATGAACACAATTAATTTGTTTACAATTAACACGAGTGGTAGATCTCTAGTGGAAATGAACATGGAATGAGATCAATGTATGCCACTGTTGGGTCCTTGTACAGATGAGTGACCCATCCATAGATGAGTGGTCACTGGGAATAAAATAGATTTTTTAATGACAAAATCCGATAATTTCATTTCAGTGATTTCTATATTCTGCGGAATATAGAATCGGAATATGCGGAATATGGTCTGAAGAAAAAGGTTTTATAAAATATTATCTATTTCAGTCGTAATTTAGACATATTGAGAATTGTTTAGCAACTATTTAGAGCAGGGTTTCCCAACCTTTTCAGTACCGCGACCCTATAATTTGCTTTTCTAAAGTTTGGCGACCCAAATGCATTTATTTTGCATAACCTGAAAATTGCAGGCGTTTTTATTTATTGCCGAACTAGTTATGACCCTACAGACATCGTCAAATCATAATTTTCATGAGGTTTTTATACTTAAATAGAAAACTACACACTAATTGGAGTTCAAAAGAAGTATATTATATAATAGCAATAGAATATAAAAATAAAAAAAAATAAATTAAATATAAAAATGAACATTTATTATTTAAAGGAAAAAATCAAATAATGATTATAGTAAACAAAAAAAAGAATAAAAAAATAAAATATGTATCATATCAATGACTAATTTGTTGCTGTTGGTTTTTTTCACTAATAAGTCAAGTCGTTTTTTGTTTATTCATTTCATTACTTTAATTAAAACACAAAACTATATTAAACTAAATTAAATTATATATTATAAAATAAATAAACTGATAAAACAATTATAATTAAAAAACTTGTACGCGATATTACACTACGTTACTACGTTGATGCTTGTTAGAACCCAAGTCACATATAATTGAACATTATAATTTTAATAACCCAATCCTTAAAAAAAAAAAGAAGTAATGAGAAACTGATAAAAACATAGTATTATCATAGGTATAACAATTCATCAAAGTTAGCAAGAATTAGATAAAGGCGGGTGCGTCTGTCGGTAAAGGACTTCTAAGAAATGTTTTGGCCGCGGCTTCTTTTGTTATCGCATGTTTAATGTATTATCAATTTCTAAAAATAATATCTGTTTAAGCAAATCTGTTATTTGCTTATAATAATCTTTTCACATAAATCTTTGTCATTTTATGGTTATTAATAATAACAAATTTGGCGACCCAAAAAATTTTGTTCGCGACCCAATCTGGGTCGCGATCCAAGGGTTGGGAAGGGCTGATTTAGAGAAGTAATCAGTTAGTACCAGACCTCTAAAAATGCAATACATCAATGTATTGCAGGCTTAGTATAAAACTTTGAAAGAAGGTGCTATAAATCTGGTAACTCCGCTTAGCCCAGGATTCTCAAAATAAATAAATAAACAAAACCTTTATTCCCATACAGAATATTGCTGTTACATATGAACAAATATGGTATACAAATTATTTATATTTTTTAATGGAAAAAGGAGATATTTCAGGAGATTTGCTTCTGCTCTTCCAATATCTCCTTTTGATGTTAATTGTAAAATTAAATTCTCAACCCAACATAACAGTTATAAACTAATTACAAAATAAAATTAAAATAAAAAAATTAATAATAAATAATCATTATGAGGCAATTAAAATTGCAAAATAATAATTTATTACTTGATAGTAATTAAATAAAAACTGCAGAATTATTTAACCTAATTTCACCTCATATTCAAAATGTTTAGTTAATAATATAAAATTACAATAAAAAAAATTTAAATACACAAAATTAGATTAAAAAGAATTAATTTACTTAACCAATGTATAAAATTAAATGAAACATGTTTTCTAATAATTGAACACTATTTTAAAGTAAATAAAAAAGCCCTTATATTGATAGGAACTGAGTGAAGCAATGAGCTGAGATGCCTTGTCGATTTTAAGAGTTTGAATAAATATTAAACTAACTGAGAAATTATGCAGTAAGGGAAAAAGTAAACCTAATATTCCAATAAAACATGTGACTGGAAAACAAAACTGAACCTATATTAGAATTTGTGATGCTGACACGGAGCAACAATAAAACTTCTGCATATTGATACACATGGATGTACTTGACTCGTGAAGTATATAGATAAATAACAACTCTCTCCACGCAAAAATAATACTGTACTACAGTCTGCGGTTTAGTTTAAAAATCTTGACAGGTCAGTTTAGACACCACTGATTCTTAAGAAAAAAAAAATCCCTACAAGAAGGAAGCGGGAAAAAACTATGTAAACAAATCAGGTTATTTTACCCGCATTTTCTTGGCGATGTTTTTTTACATTTCTTTTGTGTAGTTTTATTTTAAAATATAATTTTTAAGATTAATTTGGAAGTAGTTTTCAAAACGATGTAATCAAAAGAAGAACCACGAACAAAGTGAACGATTGCCGGGAAGAAGGTTTTTTCCCTACAGCGGTTATTGTGGTAGGGATTTTTTTTTTCTCTTTTTAAGTGAGAGGTTGGCAATCCCCAAATTATATTTTTATTGACCCATTTTGGGTCAATCCCCAAAATACTTATGACCTTGGGGATTTTTAAACTACAGTGTATCGACTACTTTAAAAATCTTGACAGCTCAGTTTAGGCACCACCGATTCTAAAAAATAAAAGACCCCTACAAAAAGGCAGCGGGGAAAAAACTTTGTAAACAAATCAGGTTATGTTACCCGTGTTTTCTTGGTGATGTTTCTACATTTCTTTTGTGTAGTTTTATTATTTAGGAAGTATGCAAATGTGGAAAAAAATGAATTGTGAAGGGAAATAATAAACACAAGAAGAACCACAAACGAAGTGAACGCATGCCGGGAAGGAGGTTATTTCCCTACAGGAGTTATGAGAGTAGGGATTTTTTTTTCTCTTTCAAGAGAGAGGTTGGCAGCGGCTTCTCTGATTGGTCGATCCCCAAAATGCTTATGACCTTGGGGATTTTTAAACTTAACGATACACTGTAAACGATAGACTGTAGATGGATTTAACTTTAAAACAATAAATTAAGATTAAGATATAAAAATACTAACTCTAAGATGGGGTTTAGAGCACCTTAGAACTTTTACTGATCTGGCTAAAAATGTATATGTACTATCCGTATATAAATACTATCCGTAAAAAAATTTGGGCACTAAGTTAGGGGTAACTTAGTGCGCTTCGCCCTAATAACTTAGTGTACTTATTTACTACATAAATCTCTATAAACTGACTAAGATATCAAAAGGTTCCAAACAAATAAACTTCACTACAGTGTATTGTTAAGTTTAAAAATCCCCAAGGTCATAAGCATTTTGGGGATCGACCAATCAGAGAAGCCGCTGCCAACCCCTCTCTTGAAAGAGAAAAAAAATCCCTACTCCCATAACCCCTGTAGGGAAATAACCTCCTTGCGGCATTCGTTCACTTCGTTTGTGGTTCTTCTTGTGTTTACATTGTTTTGTGAGTTTTTGTGTTGTGTGTGTTCTGTGAATTGTGTTTGTGTTGGACTGTTAACATTATTATTGCACTCAAATATTCTTTTTTATAACTTAAATAAATAAAAGCATAATTGAAACTTTTATTTCAAGGCTGCCTTTTATGTAGCAATTTTTAAGTGCTGTCAAAACTAGTAAACATAAAATTTTTTTTTAATGTAAAATCATATGAGTACACTTATTATTTCCCTTCAAAATTCATTTTTTTTTCCACATTTGCATACTTCCTAAATAATAAAACTACACAAAAGAAATGTAGAAACATCGCCAAGAAAACACGGGTAACATAACCTGATTTGTTTACAAAGTTTTTTCCCCGCTGCCTTTTTGTAGGGATTTTTTTTTTTTTAGAATCGGTGGTGCCTAAACTGAGCTGTCAAGATTTTTAAAGTAGTCGATACACTGTACACTTGCTGGATTTCCCCTGATTTTCAAAAATGTATCTTTTAAAGTTCAAAAATTAAAAGGGGGAGACGTATGGATCACCCTGTGTGTTTGATACAGTATTATTTCGGTTGAGTGACTTGCATTTTCTTTCTCCTTACTGTGTGCAATTTTAAGGGAGTTGGTAATACATCTTTTGAAGATATGGCCAGATGGTGTTCTAGTTGTTAAATAATTAATAAATCTCCAGTTAAAAACTGAAACTGGTTTATTTTTTCATCAAATAAAGGATGTTAAATCTGTAAATTTACGCATTCGACAATGATGAGGTTGATTTATTTTAAGCTTAAATAAATGATCGCTTATATTCGTCACCTCTGTTCTGTTGTATTTTATGACCGTTTTTGTTTCACAGCTCTAGGAAAGTATCATAATAGAAAAATATGGTCAAGTCCATTAATGGGTAAAAGGAATCTTCATGGCAAAGGAGCTAAGAGAGTGACCTTGCAGCTAGAAATCGGTAGACCTGAGGAAATGAACTACGAGCCTGGTGATCATGTCGGCATTATTCCTAAGAATAAGGAAGAATTAGTGGAGGGAATTATTCAAAGATTGAAGTGTGATTATGATCCTGACGAAGGAGTTCAACTCCAGCTTATGGAAGTCAAGAAAACTCCTGATGGTTAGTTATATCAAACTTATTGCATTTTGTGGTTTTGATTTTGTATTTGCACTCAGGCCCAGTATTCATAGAGCAAAAAGTCTTGACATTTAGATGTTGTATTTTCTGTTTAGGACCTGTAGAGAAATGGGTAGCTCATGAAAGGCTGCCGATCGTGTCTCTGAGAACGTTATTATTAAGATTTTTAGACATCACCACCCCTGCATCTCCTGCTCTTCTGAAATTCCTTGCTAAATTCGCTTCAGACCAAGCAGATATAGAGAAACTTGACAAACTTGCCACAGTATGTATCCAATCTAAATGATAATATGTTAGTTTCAAATACTATATTATAATTATCAATTTTAATTATTATTGTCCAAAATAATTATCGTAGAACATCATAGATGGACACTCTATTATCTATAAAACTATATTTCAGTTTTGTTGAACATAGTGTGTTCAACTATGATGATCTGCATCATTTAAGACGCCTTCTACACTAGAAGCCGAACGTCGGATTCTTTATCTACATTGACGCGGTCACCACTGGAAATTACTATGGTAGGTTTTACTCCACTTAAAGGAAGTGAAGAGGTGAAATAGAGGCACTTAGGTTCTTGTATAATTATAATTAAGTTATTTTTATTAAGCTTTATGCCCCAAAAAATACTTTTAATGTATACTTTAAACTTACTTTTTTGAACTACTTTAAAAAACTACTTTAACTTAGTATTTTTAAAACTATACTTTTTTGATAACCTCTCAATAGGTAAATCTTGACACGAGTACTACCTCTTAGTTTGACAAAGAATGTTTGCACTTGTTCTTTTCCATAAGATCTTGTAAAACCCAATGAATGATAGGTCTATTGACTCAATTGACCTTAATGGCAAACATTTAAAGACGTTACTACCGTGTTACAAAGAAATGAAGCTCATAGAAGAGGAAAAATCTAAAAAAGTTACAGAAGCGTTGCAAAGCCAAGACGCAAAAAGACCAGTGAACATATGAGGAGTTACCTCGTATTAACATTTACACATTGTTTATTAGGATGCTCGTGCTTATGAGGACTGGAAACACTATAAGTATCCTCATATCCTAGAAGTGCTGCAAGAATTTCCATCTATAAGTATCAAAGCTGAACTTCTCGTATCCCAGCTAACTCCTCTGCAACCTAGATTTTATTCAATTTCATCTTCTCCCTCTTTGTATCCTAGTCAAGTTCATCTCACCGTTGCTGTTGTTCAATTTAACACTCAAGGTAAAACATTATTTGTCATATTTGTACAGTGAAAGTGGCTGGAGTATAAAATGTGGATACTCAAAAAGCTGCTAGACCTTATGTATAGATACTTAGAAATTATTGGTCAAATGATAAACAATTTATTAAGAAGATCGTATCTTCTTTGAATATCTAATTATTATTAATAATAATTGTTGGGCACTAGACAGGTGATTATTACTGTGGCTAGTGTTACCAAAGAAAGGTTTGAAAGGAAGCTCTGAAGGACCATATAAAGAATAAGGATAGGTAGAAGGCTGATTTAGATAAATGAGATACAAAATATTAATATAACAATATAATATTTAATGTAATTTTAGAAGATAACTTAAGTGATAAGAAAGAATAAAAATATAAACCAGTGGAACTGATAGTATTAAATAAACATGCATCTAAGCCAGTACTTAACTTTAGGAAAATAGTAAAGCAGTTTGATAAGGTAACCAACTCATGCACAAGCTATAATGAATATAAGTTACTGATTGCAATAATTTAGCCATGACCGGCGGGTTAAGCATTGGCTAGATAAGCACCTTAGCACTAAACTTAAACTTATGCTAATACAAGTAACAAATCTTAGGCTAAGTAAACTAACTTTAAACACCCAAAAGGGGAACCCAAGGGACCTATTATCTACAGCCCAATGATAAGAAATTAATAAATGTAAGCCGGGCCCGCTAGGCGTCATTCGTAGGTGCAACCAAAGTTATTAACCAATCAAAATCCGAGTTATTTCGCCGCGGAAGGATGAAAGAGAGTCCAATAGCTGATAGATTAAGCAGAAGGAAGAAAGCATCACATAACTGGCGAGAGAAGTTGGATAAGGTGATAGGTACGTACCTGCTGCTTTATACTTAACTCACAGAGACTCGGTTTCGCTCGGAAACCAGGTCGGTTTACACTTAAAGTAAATCCAGACTTCGCTGATTCTATCGGTAAACAATTAAGGGATCTCACACAAAATTGAGATATAACTTCACTAAAAAATCTGAGCTAGCACGTACGGTTACGCCGTAGATTCTTCACACACCGTCGTAACGGTCAAAAGCGGTTTTAAGCAAATCAAAATACTTTTGAAGCTGTTGAAAGTGCTGAGTTATCTTGTTTGAAAGCACTGAGAAAGGAATGAGGAAGGTTACAGACGAGAAAATTACTTTACGTGACTTCATAACAAAGTGCCGGCTTTCCTCACAATAAAGGCCTAATTATTAAGTTGTCTGTACTTATTTCGCTAATATGAAGCTGAAGAAACAAAAGGAAGTGAATATTGAAGATAGTGCTGGTAAAATAAGTGTAAGACTGTTAAAGATGAGATGAAAGTGATCAGAAGAAACGTAAACGGATTCGCGAGTTTAAACAAGGTATCAATATTATTATCAAAATATTATATCAATAGTATCAATTACATAATAAATTACATAATTAAATTTACATACAAAATGGCTTTCAAATTATAAAGGTGAGCTTAAAACTAATAATAATCGTGGTAAACCAAATAAATATTATTAATATATACTAGATAATAGATAATATATTATCTAATATTATTTAATAATATTAGATAATAAACACGTAAATATTTACACAGTAAATAAAGAGGGGTTGGGAAGGGATATGTTGGGAAAGTAATTCTCCCATCAGTGCCCCGACAATAATAATAACAATAATTAACAATCGACTAAGTTTGCTTCCTTATCTCCTATAGAAGGAGTGAAAACATTTTTAAAAGAAAGGTGACAACCACTTTGTCACAAAATTTCATCAAATTTGCACGAATGACTTCTACAACATCTGTTATCTTCATTGGTGCAAATTTGGAGGTAGTTGAAAAGGGTGCTCCCCTTCCTTTTGCTCTACTCTGGTTAGTCTTCTGACCCAGTCAGCTTCAGCTGTTTACCATAGATCTCCCTTTATAAGATGCACTGCACTGCCTCCCATAAACGATGCATTAATTTTCCTTCTAATAAGAATCTAATAAGTTTCAGTTGTTACTTCATGTTAGGTTTAGGTTCCTCATGTTTTTTAAGTTAACCGAGTTGCCTGGTAGCATAACAACATGTATTAATGACATCCAAGTATTCAAGTAGGCAAGCTCCAAGGGGGCCACGGCCAGTCAGGGCCAGATTATTTCATGTTTCCTTAGAATAAGTTTTTCAAGACAAAAAACTTTATAGGGACCTCTATTTTAAATTATTAAAGCTTTTAAGAAGGAATAGGTCCAAAATAATAAAAAAACTAATTTTGCAACGCTTGGGGGAGATTTTGTGAAATGGATAAATAAGTTTTTTCCTTGTGTCTCAGAAAAGTGATTTGCTCATCCCACATGTGCCCACTGGCCGATGTTTGCCCAGGCCTGCTCTATGGTTTAACTTTTTTGTTATAAATATTTTGTTATTAATCAAAATAAAATAAATTGGTTACAGAAGGTGATGGTCCAGTTCATTATGGCGTAGCTTCAAACTACTTGTTAGATTTATCTATTGGAGATAGAATCTACTTGTTTGCTAGAAGGTTATTCTTATATTCATAAGTGTCATTATTTTATAAATATTTAATAGTTATTTATGCATCAAAGGCTAGTAATATGGGCTAGTTGTCCAAACATGTTATTTGGTTCCTAAGGCAAGGTTATAGGAAACAAGAATTATAACATTTTATTCTTGAGGTAAAACTGTGGTGAAACTTGAAGGCCTCACTTAATTTTAGGCTATCTAATTAGACATTTCACAGATGCTAGATACGCAACCTACACTTGGGGGAAATTTTGTGAAATAGTTAAGTACTGTGTAGTGGAGTGAGACCGCTAACACATTTGAATGCTTTGCAGCATAGAACAGGTCAGGTTTATAACTGCATATAATTACTAGGAGTAAAGTTATTCAGATGAAACATTTGAACTACATACAGGTCTCCTGAGATTGCCCTCTGAGTCTGGAGAAGATAACTATGCACTGTGATTAAAGTAGTTAATAATAAAGTTAGTAAGTTAATGAAGTCCCGTTTTAATCAAGTCTGTATTAAATGTCAAAAGTGAGACTATAAGTAAAATACGATATAAGTTAGTTGATTAGAATACAACTAACTATTGAACCTTAGTAGGAATATGATGATCATAATGATCAGCCACCAATGGTCTATGATTCTATAATGGATTATCTGGTTACTTACTTCTGTGCATGACTGTGTAAAATGTTTGTATTGGCTACTATCTAGTAGAAAAAGGACTGTAACGAATTGTAAATTCAAATCTTCTATTTAATCAAAAACTAACATAACAATGTCAACTTAATGTCACTAAATTCATATTTTTCAAAATAAACTAAATAAACAAAGGATATATTAATATATATCCAACATACTCCCCGCCGGTGTAGCAAGTAATTAGCTGCTACACACATCTAGTGGAATAAGTTTAGCCACAGCTCGTCTAAAAATGCCTTCAGGTGTTCTAACATCAGCTACTCTCACCTCATTATCCTGTCCTGGATATACTTGCTCTACAATGCCCTTTGCCCACTCGTTTCGCGGACCAAGTCTATCTACCATCAGGACAATATCTCCAATTTGAAGTGGCTTGTCTTTTCTTCTCCACTTACTTCTCTCAGCTAGGGTTGGTAAGTACTCGCGCAACCATCTCATCCAAAAGTGGTCCGCCAAGCGTTGAGCTACTTTCCACTTTTTTCTCAAGCAAAGATCATCATCAGTAAAACTTCCAGGTGACAATGCTGCTCCTCTTGATGATCCTAGTAAAAAATGGTTAGGAGTAATACTCTCGTCCTCTTGGTTTTAGAGGCACATCTGTAAGTGGTCGACTATTCACCATGTGCTCTGCTTCCACAAACAGTGTACTTAGCACTTCTTGTTTAGGTGCTCTCTCGTTTAAGGTAGCTCGCAATGCTGTTTTCACTGATCGCACTAATCTCTCCCAACACCCTGCGATATGGGGGGATGCTGGTGGGATAAACTTCCAAGTGATTCCTCGCAGTGCGGTCTCGTGCTGAAATGCTGTCTGGTCCATTTCATCTAATGCTTGGCGAAGTTCTTTATCCGCACCACGTAGGTTCGAGCCATTATCTGACCAAATCTCTAACGGACTACCGCGTCGCCCAATTATACGCCTAATGGCCATGATCGCACTGTCTGTTGTCAAACTCTCCGCGATCTCAAGGTGCACGCCTCGCGTGGAAAAACACGTAAAAAGAACGCCGTATCTTTTTTCACGTCTACGCCCGACCGTTACCTCCAACGGACCGAAATAGTCCATTCCGACGTACGTGAACGGTTTGATGTGATGAGCCAACCTTTCGACTGGCAACTCGCCCATTATCGGTGTTCTAGGTTTCGCTCGTTGGTTTTTACATCTTTGACACTCATGCCAGCAGCGACGAAAGCTTGTTTCAACTTGGGAATACAATATTTTTGCCTTATTTCATTGGCAACAAACTCACGCCCGCTGTGACCTGCTTGATGGTGGTAATGATGAATCAAGAGCGTAGTATACGGCTGTAATGGATCCAAAATGATTGGTTGTCTAGTTTCCCTTGAAACTCCCTTGGCCTTTTGGATTCTGCTACTCATTCTCATAACGCCTTTATCATCAATTATGGGTGTGAAGGCTAGCAATTTACTCTTCTTGTCGACCTCTTGTCCCGCTCTTAGTTGAGTTATCTCGTTAGGGTACGCTTCATACTGTGATTTTCTCACCCATCTCAATTCCGCTTCTGAAATTTCACTCACTGTCAATTCAGGTTGATCTTTTCTTACAATTTGGCTAAACTCTTTTCTCTTGTATCTATCGTTGAGTGTTTCAGTCTCTAGTGCGTATTTCAGAAACCTCTTTACCCAGGCAGTAGTTCTGATTAGTCGAAGCCACGATGAAAACCTCTCAACCTGAGGCATAGGTATAGTAGTTTGCGGTGTTACAACAGCAGCTCCAACAAAGTATGGTTTTCGTTCGGCGAGTTCTTCAGGCCACGTTTCGTATGCATTATTTTGTTGCGGCCAATGTTCCTCATCCTTCTTTAAGAAGTCTGGACCATAAAACCATTTTTCATCTAACTCTTTTCTAATTGGAGAGGACTTTGTAGCTTTGTCGGCGACGTTGAAGATCGATGGAACCCAGCGCCAGCAAGGTGGTTCTGCGAGCGTCTCAATTTCAGCCAACCGATGCGCAACGTAAGCTTTGAAATTTTTAGAACCTGCTTGAATCCAGTGCAGTACTACTTGCGAATCTGTCCAGAATATGCAACGCAAAGCACTCCCTATCTCAGCTTTTACTGCCGTGGCTAGCCGACTCCCTACCAACGCTGCTTGCAATTCTAATCGCGGAATCGAAACAAACTTTAGCGGTGCAACGCGTGCTTTAGCCGTGATTAACGCAACCTCTACCCCTCCAGGCGCTACAATACGCAGATAACATGCAGCAGCATAAGCAAACTCACTAGCATCACAAAACGTATGTAACTCCAGTTGCAGTGCATGTGGCATAAGATTAGAATAGCATCTAGGGATTGTCCACTCTCCTGCATACCTAAGATATTCTAACCATCGCAACCAATCCATTTTAAGACTACCCTCAATAATGCTATCCCATTCTAGTTGTTTGTCTCTCCAAATTTTTTGAAATAGGATCCTAGCCTGGATCACCACATGCGCTAATAAGCCTAACGGGTCATAAACCGACATCGCTATTCTCAAAACTAACCTTTTGGTAGGAGCAGAAGTACCTTCGGCAACCTCCTTAGGCAGTCTTTCCCAATGAAACCTAAAACCTAACCTGTCTTTCTGCGGATTCCACCACAGACCTAAAACCCTACTCTCCTTAGCAAGGTTTTGCTCATCTATCTTACCCGCAGTCTCGTTTGCTAATTCCAGCACTCGGGGCTCGTTACACAACCATTCGTGCATCTTGAAACCCCTTTGCTATGAATATATGTAACCTCTTTAATTCTCTGAACAGCCTCCTGTTCTGAATCTGTCGAATCAAGGTAATCATCCATGTAGTGTTTGTGCACTATTGCCTCAACTGCCTCAGGAAACTCGGACTCATACAGCCTTGCATTCCGATTTCTTATCTCTTGTGCAGCGTACGGCGAACATACAGTGCCAAACATCATCACTACCATGACATACTCATCCGGCTGTCTACCTCTATCCATACCTCTCCACAAAAATCGTTGTGCCGAGGTGTCTTCCTTTTTTATTAGTATTTGAGGATACATCTCCTTTATATCTGAGGAGAAAGCAAACCTTCCTAACCTAAATTTCCATAAAATGGCCAAAATCGAGTTAAAAATATCGGGTCCTGTGAGAAGGCAAGAGTTCAAACTCACACCATTGACTTTAGCTGAAGCGTCAAAACAAACACGAACTTTACCTGGCTTGTTCGGATTAACAACTCCCAAATGAGGCAGGTACCAGGTTCTTGGAGCGTTTGACTGTATTTCCTCTACCGTGAGTTTCCTCGCATAGCCCTTTGTGACGTAATCCTCGATCTTTTCGCAGTATTTTTCAGCTAATATAGAATCTTGATCTAGCTTCCGTTCCACATTCTGTAACCTGCGAAAGGCTGCTGCTCTACTATAAGGTAAAACACAGTCATCAGATTTCCAGAGGAGACCCGTTTCCCATCTCTCCCCCACAAGCCTAGTTGTTTCATCCATTAGCCTCATAGCTCGTTCTTCTTCAGGTGTATAATGACGCTCTACCTTAGCTGTTGTCCCAGCTTCATCAAGCAGAAACGTTTTCTCCACCAGCTCACATAAGCGTTCGTCAGTGCTCTCCGTTCTTATGTAAAATAAATTTGCACGGTTATACACAACCAGTTTTTTCATACGGCCATGAATTGACCATCCTAACCGTGACTTGGTAGCCACTGGACCACCCCAAGGCCCTTCAATAATTTCTCGCGGCACTAGCAGGGGCCAGTTATCTTGACCAATGATAATTTTAGGTCTAGCAACTTTCAAGTTCTCTATGTCAACCATGCTAAATTGGGGATAATTTTCTCGTATATACTTAATGTCAATTTGCTGTTCCGGTAACACAAGCTCTTTAGTCGTATGAACATCAATCAAAGAGTAAACTCTAGCTGGTTCGGTTAGAGATGCTATTTTCAAGCTTATTAATTCTGAATCATTTAGCTCTGTAGCTACACCATTCATCCATTGGACCTCTAGTTCACTCCTAAATCCCTCACAACCTATATTATGAGCTATCTCAGCGTCGCATAGAGTAATAGTCGACCCTTCATCTAGCAAAGCATGCGTATCTACCTCCCCCTTCGGTCCTATCAAGCGAACAGGTACAATACGGAGATGAATGTTTTGGCTCGCGTTGGCTACGTTGCAGGTTATAGCCTGTGCTGTTTTTGCTTCACACTCAGAATTTGACGGAGGGGTCTGGGTCCCTTGAGCACTTTTATTCTCTAATTTTCAGTCTGTGCTACACCCCCATGTAAAAGAGGATGGTGTTTATTATTACATCCTTCTACCCCACAAGGTTTTGCGGATCTACACCTGTACGCTCTATGTGAATTTTTAAGGCATGAGAAGCAGCGCCTATTTGCTGTAATCCATCGCCACCGATCTTGAACCGATGCCGCCTTAAAAGGTTCGCACTGCGTAATTTTGTGGTCTGTTTTGACATGACAGAATCCACAAGTAGTTAGGTTATGGTTCTGAGGCTCAGGTTTTGCTGTTTCTTTACCCTCTTGTTTCTCCGAGCTTACTACCGTCATAAGTGCTTTGGTTTTGCCCCCTGAAGTTGTAGCTCCTGTACTAGGACTTGCCACGTTAGGGCTAGAGACTAAGCTCAACGCTCTGGCTATTTTATTAAGCCATGTATGAAAATCGCCTACGTTGGCTCCCTCAAACCCGTGATCAATTTGGAACTCTCCCCATTGCAACCTCATTCGAGGCGGCAACTTCGCTACCAAGTCTTCCAGAAGTTGTGGGTTATTAAAATGTCCCGAATGGTTCATGGTTCTCAAAATTACTACTAGGTTTTGCACTGTAGTTGCGAAATCTAGCAGCTGCTCAAATTTATCCTCTTTTATTGAAGGGATGCCTTTGACATCTGAAATCAATTGTTTTATTATGATATCCGGTCTACCGAACCGCATTTGTAGCGTATTAATTATTTCCTCCTCACATCTAGGCATAGACAAGAGGCCTAACACCGCTTCTCTCGCTTTCCCTTTTAAACATTTTTGTAAGCGCGCCATATTTTCGTCGCTCGAAAACTTACACGCTTCGTTCGATCGCGTATAGTAACTATAAAAATTTAAAAATTCTTTAGGTTCTCCCGCAAAAAGAGGTAACTCTTTACCCATAGCCTTGCGTGCTAAAACAGCCTCTTGTGATAGCTTACAAACATCTACTTTAATCGGCGTGGAGTCGTTCTTCGATACCGATTCCAGGCCCTTATATTCTGGCCTAGGATAACTCTGACGTATGGTAGGTTCTGGCCCAGGATCTCGGTTCAGTGCCTGGCCCCTAGTGAAGTCCCTCTCAAAAGAACGTAAAGATATCTCTTGCGGGTTCACTCGTTATCATTTGCCGCCCCAAACTTGCTACGATCTCGGGTTCAATATGTATATTTGTTCCACCAGGTCGCCCCTAGTTATCGCACCTAAAGACCCCCTAGTTATCTCTAATTGCTTATAAATTTTAGCTTTTTCGATCTCAGCTAACTTATGCTGGTGAGCTATTTCAATTTCGGCGAGTTTCTCAATCGCATTTAACTCTGCCTGGATCAATTTCTCAGAGATCACCGAACGTCTGTCACTTCGCTTTGACTGTTGATTTGACACTTTACTTTTATTGAGCAGACTCAATGCCCCCCTGTGAGTTTGTGTAGTAAGCTCAGAACCCTTCTCTGTCTCTCTAAGGATAGGATTATCTATATCCTTCCCTACCAGAGAAGAATCTCTATGCTCAAGCTTTCCTACAATCGCAACCTCACTATCTAGAGGTACTTTGTCTTTCGTCTCAACAGTTTGCTCAAGCTTTTCATCTATAATTTCCTTCCCATTTCTCAGAACCATTCCGCTCCGACTCATTATGAGCTATGTTCAAATTCAAGCGAGAAAATGGAAAAATGAAAGAAAAGTAAAAGTGTCTTACCACCGGAACTCTTGTGGCATCGAAGGACCAGAATGTATTGGCTACTATCTAGTAGAAAAAGGACTGTAACGAATTGTAAATTCAAATCTTCTATTTAATCAAAAACTAACATAACAATGTCAACTTAATGTCACTAAATTCATATTTTTCAAAATAAACTAAATAAACAAAGGATATATTAATATATATCCAACAATGTTCTTGCATCCATAAGGAGTATTAGTGAACAACATCCAAGGGACATAGTTTCTAAATGATTGTACATGTGGTTCCCACGTCTCCCTTCTATGCCCTTACCATTAAGTCCTGCTCAAATGTTATAATAATAATTTGTTAACATATTCTCAAATATAATCACAACAACATAAGTATCTTTCAATTTTAATTTGGACTTCATTACCAACATACTTAATTTGAAATAAATTTTCCAGTGCTCCCAATTTTCGTCTTCCTGAGAACGATGCTCTTCCTGTTATTATGGTTGGTCCTGGCACTGGTATTGCTCCATTCAGAGGGTTCTGGCAACATCGCATGGCCCAAAGAAGTCTTAAAAGTAATTTTATTTATATAATTTATGTATATTAATAATTTTATATTATTGTTTTTTTTTTAATTTTCCTCATTCGTACTGTAGGCGCATAGGAAAAGTATTGTGTTTAAACCAAAATCCGAAACCATGATATCATACGTTTCAAATGTTTTTAGAGAACTCTGGAGTGGTTTTGCACAGTTATCTGTGTGTATGTGAGAGTCTTTTATCATCGTAGCTCCCAGTTAGATTTTGCTCGGGTAGTGATTCTCAATGCTTTGGGTTGACAATCGCTCAACCAAGGGGTTGGGTTGAGGATAGCTCAACAAATTGGGTCTTATACCATTAAGTATAAGACCCTTACCAAGGACTTACCATTAAGTCCTGCTCAAATGTTATAAAAATAATTTGTTAACATATTCTCAAATATAATCGCAGCTACATAAATATCTTTCAATTTTTACTTTAGTCTTCATTACTAACGTACTTAATTTTAAATCAATTCTCAAAGATAATTTGTAAAAGTATATTATTTTTATATATAATTAAAAAGATATGTAGATACACTTTTGAAAATATGTCATTAAACTTTATTTTCTAATTTTATAACTTGTATAAGCATTGAAAAGAGCTTGGATTGGCTAGACCGTTTACATGCCAGTTGCCTTCCCCTCTTTATAAGATAGAAGCTGCTCTAAATATGTTCTGTAACTGACACATTTTGTTAGTCTTTTAAATTGTTTTTATTCTAAGCTGTACTCTAGGGCATTGACCGTCACCGATTTTTTTGTCTGGCGTCATCAGGTTATCCAGGACCCAACTTCAAGAAATGATCCTTGCTATGAAGATTTAGGTCTTCCGGGATCGACTGTGTCAATTTAGATGATAAATCCAACATTTCGCTTCCACTCTAGAAGGCATCTCCAGGTATGTAGGATATGCGCAGTATTTAGTCACCGATAACCTCATCCAAAGGTATCCTCCTTTAGTCAGCACATTAACTGGGCAGGACGCCTCTTCGCAGCCTTAATTGGATTACCTCTCACTGATCTCTCGAACCCTACTATCTCTTCTCATGGCGACAATCTTCATCCTCGAAGACATGGTATAAATGGAGCAAACGTAATTTCAATTTTGTATAGCATTGTGAAAACATAAGTGATGTCCTACCTCCCTAAAGATACCTCCCATCGTGGAAGCAAATCAAAAAATCGTTGGATTTATCATCTACATTGACATGGTCACTATTGGAAGACCTTGAACTTTAGGAGAGGAAAAATTCTGAGTTACCTCGAACACAATTATCTATTCTTTGAATAAAATTCATTCCCTGGAACTAAAATTAGGAACACCACTAACTTCTTTGGCATAATTTCCTGTCTTTGCTGTCCAACCCTATTACTACTACTACTAAAATTGTGGAATGACTTGATGGTGTTATTTAATTTAGACTTCATATGTCCAAGGATGCTTCCACCAAGTATTAATTGATTAAGTTCTATTTGTCAAGGTAACTGTAAGTTTGGCAGCATGACGTTATTCTTTGGTTGCCAATTAAAATCATTTGATTTATACCAAGACGAGAAAGCAGCCATGGTCAACGAAGGAGTTCTCAGCAGAGTCTACCTGGCCCTCTCAAGAGAGCCCTCTATACCCAAGGTATATTTATTACAACTATTCATAAAATTGTGTTGTATTTCTTCTTTTGTATTATTTATTTATATTTATAATTTTACTGTTTTAAATATTAGGTTTGGTTTTTGCAAAACTTTTATTTGTTATTTTGCTGTGAAAACCAAATAGATTGTAATATTAATTATAAAACGGTGAGAGTGACATTTTTAGTTGACCTCTCTACTAATAAGTTTAATGATAGAAAGAAGTCAACTTAAATAAGTATATCTATGACCTATTAGTGACACCAAGTAAATGAAGTTTTAGTTGACTTCATTACTTATTGATTTAAGATTAGAAGGTAAGTCAACTAAAAACATTTGAATTTTATTATATTCTTCCCCTAAATGATAGTATCCCTATTTTAAAAAAAAAAACATTTGTTTGCAGACTTACGTCCAAGATTTAATGAGGAAGGATGCTGAGAACATTTTTAGCCAAGTTTATGTTCAGAAGGGTCATTTCTACGTGTGTGGGGATTGCTCTATGGCTGATGATGTCTGCCACACTTTAAAGGAAATTATAAAAGAACATGCCAAGCTATCTGATAGTCAAGTTGAAAAGTATATGTTCCAGATGAGAGTAAGTTAATGTAATGGTCATTACATTAAGTTATTAATGTAATGGCGTTATAAATATTTCATAAACATTAGGGTTTAAAAATTGTTAGGAAGTTATCATGAGACAAGAACGTAAATAGGTATAAATATTAATAAAATAAATAAATAAATATAAATTATATATATATATATATATATATATAATATTATATATATATATATATAATATATATATATATATATATATATATATATATATTTATATATATATATATATATATATATATATATATATTATATATATATTATATAATATATATATATATATATATATAATATATATAATATATATATATATATATATATATATATATACCAATAAAAAGAGTTTAAAATACAGGATTAAAAATTAGAAAGATCTCGGTATGGCGTATTCAAAAGGTTGTGAGAGGTATATAACGATCGGGAAAAGCCCTTGGTAGAGGAGTTTCAAAGACCTCTGTAACGTCATTGATACTTACCTGCTATGTCAGGTTAATAATTCCTGACACCCTACTTATGACACACACTGTCTCAAGGCTAACTTGATGATGGGAGAAGATATATATATCTTCATCAGTAAGTCCAAAACCGGCTCTACTTAGATTTATTAAAGTTTGTTGTTGGAAAGAGGAAAATAGTGCTGTGGTGTTATAATTGTGGGCCATTCCATGAAGCACTCTGAAACTTATTTTGTAACTCTTATAAAGTGTATAAGGGTTTTTTTGTGACTTCATGTTAATTTTTTATGATTAGTAATAGCCAGTCATTTGAATTTTAATGTCTTCTAACTGAAACAATCAGACAAACAATACTATCCCGCCTAAGAAATTGCCAGTGTAATCCCATGTATTTTATTTTAAATGTAATTTTATCACTATAGCATGTTTATTATGAAAATATCAAAACTCTTGAGTTTTGAGTGACATTCTAACCACAATAAAAAATCTTAAGACATTAACAATTTAGGCACTAACTTTTTCGACTGTACAATCACCTGAAGATGACTTGTGTAGAAGAAGCCGTTTAGTGCCTTAAATGTTATAATAATCTTCAAATATAATAATAATTTAATATAATTTTCTTTCAAAACAATTGATTTTATTATTCTGGCATAGTCATGCCTAACACATACCACAAAATCTTGGTCAAAACAACTAAATAGATAGATGAAATAAATGTATTTATTTGTTAATACCTATTTTATTATTTTTAGGATAAGCGGTACCATGAAGATATCTTTGGTATTACCCTGAGAACAGCTGAAGTTCAGAGTAAACAGAGAGCTAAGATTATAGAACAAACAGAGAGCCCACCTTAGCAGGAGAAGAAGAGTAGCCCTCTCACCATGGCTACTAACTTCCTACATTCCATCAAATCTTTTTTAAATAATCAATCATAATTAACGATCTTCCCATCCCAATGAAACATCAAACATTTACAGTTATTTATATACTTGAAAATTTTAGTTTTTGTTCAAATATTTATTGTTATTAGTGGAGAAAGATAAGGTTTTTGTGAGAATAAGAAATAGAAAATAAATCATGTTTCAAGATGCTAGGTTTGAAAAGACGTTATTGGTCAATGAAAATTGAGGTGAAATTGAAATATTCAATTTAATTTAAAGCTCAAGATAATGGAACAATTGCATGGGCATTGCGTTGTTAAGGTGCTCTTTGTCTCGGGGTAGTAGTTTAAATCTAAAAATCTGTCTAGTAGATTGTCTTAAATATAAATCTATCTAGTTATAATTGTAAGGAAATTAACTGTAATGTGTCTTGCTTAAATGTATTTAGCATGGTTTAAGTTAGACAAATTACAAGAATTTACTTGATTTTGCAGTATGTTTTACTGGAGCAATATGAATTTAACCACAATGGTAAGGATTACATACACTGCTCTAATCTTGCAACAGAGCAACTTATGTGTTGACATATTAAATATTTTACCTCCTGAAGGCGAAAAAATTGGCTTGTCTCCCTTTTAGAGAGAGAGGGAGAAAGAGACACTTAACTCTGAGTAAGTTTACAGGAAGAAACCTTACTAAGGGGAGTAACATATGTTTCGTCGCCTTGGTAACTATAATTTAACTTCTTAGCTTTACTCTTTAGCTCAATCTGTAGCGTGTGAATCTGTTAACTAGGAAGTTACAAGTTCGGTCCTCTCAAAAAAAGCATACTTCTGACAGTTTTTTTTTATAAATTTCATTAACATATATTTAAAATAATTTAAAACTTTTACTTGTTTAATTAAATTAAATATTTATTTATTTATTTATTTATTTTTACAATACAACGTATTAAAAATATTAAATTAGACTTAAAAAAACAGAATTGTGAACTCCTCACAAAATACCTTCTTTAACATTCACCATTGTATTTCTGTTAACCAACAGTGGCAATAATATTTACAAGACTAACTTAAAATTATTGTAATCAAAAATAATATTGAAGTTGTGCACTTGGCTTTCATAAACGAAGTATCATAAACAAAACTATTAAATAAAACTGATTTCTGACTTTGAGTATTTGGGTTAATAAATTAAATTAAATTATAATAATAGTTATATTTTTATAACAGTTACTTACATAATAAGTTTTGTTAAGTCAAGATACATAACATTTATTATGTTATTTATAACATTATTATGTAAGTAACTGTTACAAAAATATAATTATTATCATTAAATGTTTTAACAAGAATCATCAACTTAGATTTTAAGTTAATTCAATAACAACTAGTCTCAGTGAAAACATTTGGAATAGATTTATCAAAATTTAGATCTTAATTTATTTTTTGGCGTGGCTGATAAAGCTGTTTAACTAATTTTTGTGGAAATTATTGCCACCACGATTTTAAAATTTTTAATGTTTGTTTATGTTATTTTCTCCTCCTGGAGGTAAAATCTTTAAACAGGCCAGAGAGAAATAATTTGTGGCTCATGTGCATTAATCGTCCCCCTTAGCTTTGCCTCGTAAGTTAATTAAATTGGTTCCTCAGCAAGCCTTAGGAACCAACGTTTCCTAGGCAATTCCTAGACGTCCTAGAGCAAAAAACTTACCTTTCTCATTTGGTAAAATTTAATGACTATTGCTTCTTATTTAAAATGCTTGATGGCATAGTATTTTTGCTAATCATAAAAGAATCATTCATATCAATAAAGAATGACTAAGCTAAGTGATTATCTTGTACTTATTTCTACAAATATAGATTTGTCTAGTTTTTAATCCAACTATTATGAAATGGTCTACAATTAATATTTATTTTATTTAAATCATTGCCAAAGGCCTACGAGCTTAATTTTACAAGTGATATTACTTAATTGTATAGTTTAAACTAATATATTAAAATGAAATTTACTCCAAACAAATTTTTTTTAAATTAAAATTAATTAAATTGTAAGTAAATTTAAACCCTGGATATAGTGTTAACTATCATAGTTTTAAAATTTTAAAGAAGTTTTATTGTATTTCTTTATTTTTGTTGATTATAAATACATTTTATCATATTATTTATTGTTATATTGTAAACTCTTCACCTTTTTCATTTCATACTACCGAGTTTTGCAGAACATGAATAGTTGTCTCACAATGTGATCGTGTAAGTTTAAATGTGACTCTTCATTGTTACTATAAATTATAAATCCAATTATAATCTTTGTAAAATAATTTAAAGTGTATCTAGTGAAGCTGGTGGCCTGTATGTTGTGACAGCATCGTTTTAGTGATTTTTCATTTGAAAATTAGGCTTGATTTATTTTTTCCTCAGCGCAAATTAATAAGTTAATTTTAAAGTGGTATAAAAATGAGGGTTCAGGGTAGAGACAAAAATTGCTGTCATTATTGTAGGGCAATGAAGTCTTACATATTAAGCCTTAACAATTTCCTCCTTTTAGAGGTACCAAAATTTCCACCCCTTCCCCTCCATGGCCCTAATCTTAATTCTCGTTTTCTTCTTGAAAATTCACTGAAATGTGGATTTCATTGGATTTTAATATAAGAGATTATTTCTCATTATGTTTAATAATTTTAAGGGGAAAAATCATTTTGCCAATTTATTAAATACCAATTTGCTTAAAAAAATTTGCAACGGGCTAATTTTTGTAAATCAAAGTTGTACATTTTAAATGTTAATATAGCATATCATTCTCTTCTTACAAATATTTTTCTAAATATGTAAAAAAAAAATTACTTGTATAATAAATGTTACTTTAAAATAAGGTTTTCTTTGTAATAAAACTTAATACTTAAATGGTATTTATTAAATTCAAAAAGTTTTACTAAATGTATAGGAATGACTTTGATCTACTCATGGCAGCAAAAGTAGCCATAACCAAACTGTTTTTAAGCTGCAAAATGTTATTTGTATATTTATTATTTTTAAATACTTATTTGTCGACAAAATATCAAAAAACAGTATGGGAAATTTCTTTGGTAATATTTTGCCTCCTAGAGAGTTGCGACACATTTAAATATACTGATATTAAAGAAAACCCCTAGGAGGGAAAATTAAAGTGTGAAGGTTACAATAATGCAGGTGTTATTAGCAGCCTTGGCAGGTTATTTCCATAACCTGCTCTCACCCTCAGGCTATTTTTTTTAAAAAATCTGCAAAATTTTATTTTGCTGCCTAGTAGCATAATATACTATTGTTCTTTTGTTTTTTTAGAACAAGCACAGTTTAAATTTTATATGATAATTGTTTGAAGTAGTAAAAAAGATAGAAATAAATCTTTTTTTTACTTTTTTGTCCTGAGAAACAATTATTTTTAAATTATGAATAATTAAAATTTTTTATAAAATAAGTTAAACAATTATTTCTTTAACACAATAAAATCAATTGATAATTTTCAAAATAAAGCTGCTTTCAGCGCTTTCGCTCGGTTTTACTGCCAGCCATACTAATTTTAGGAAAGGATGTTATAGAAATGTCTATGAACTAACCAAGTCTATCTACAAATTTATACTAAGTCAAAGTTTTGACATAGTATAATTTGATGTTTTTTTCTCTAAAATTCTACTTTATTCTTGCATGCAATAAGGCGCGGTCGAATATTTAGAACGTTGGATCACCAACAAACTTTTTTTATAATTTTTTTTCAAAATTTTCAGTAATTAGCCGGATTTGTGATAAATGAAGCCTATTTCCGTAATCTACACGCTCTTTTGGTTAATCTCAAAGAGTATATAAATTCACTCAACGATTTATTTTTAATCTAACTTGGTACATACATAACTACTGTTAGATGTCAATGTTAACAAATATGACATGTCAAAATATAACACAAAATATTGACGTCTAACAGTAGTTATGTATGTACCAAGTTAGATTAAAAATAAATCGTTGAGTGAATGTAAATACTCTTTTGAGATTAACCAAAAGAGCGTGCAGATTACGCAAATAGGCTTTATTTATCACAAATCCGGCTAATTACTGAAAATTTTGAAAAAAAAGTTATAAAAAAAGTTTGTTGGTGATCCAAGGTTCTAGAAGGCCGTGGATATTCGACCGCGCCTTATTACTTAATTTAAGCTTAAAACTTTTTTGAAACTTGTGTAAAGTAATATTTTTTTATCAAATTGTATAAATATACATATTTAAAAATGTTGATACCAATTATTGTAATTTAAAGTATTAAAAGTCTTATATAAATATTCTTTAAAATTTATTGTCTTTATTAAATTAAAATCTTCAAAAATACATATAAGTATTTAATAAATGTATAAATTTAAATTTTCATAGCTTCATTATTTTTCAATATTTCTGCTCTACATTTTCTTAACTTTCTCTTACCTTATAAATATTAAATCTTCATATTTATTCTACTTCTATGTTCTGAGAAGTTTTTATATTTTAGCGAACTTCCTTTAGGAAAAAATTCGCAAATGGATATTTTTCTTATAAATGTACCTAACTTATTTTCTTAAATTAATTTTAAAATTAACTTTAAAAATCTAAAAATCTCTTTAAAACTAATGTTTTCTACTATTTAAAATTTATAAGTATTGATCTTAAAAAAATAATTAGAAACCTATAAAAATAATTAATTTAAATTTTTTCAAGTTTATTTTTGTAAATATTACCGGATATTCTAAAGTTTACTAAACCATTTTGTTGCAATGATAAAATTAATAAGAAATATTGTGTGAATAGCAATAGTTGAAAACCAAGTACTATTGACCCAAAACAATAAGGGTTTAACAGTGCAAGAAATTAATGTGAAAGTCAAGAACATCATTGGGTTGAACACTCTGTTCTTGCATAGATATTACTAGAGGGACCATATCGATTGAAATTTGAAACATCGGTTAAGTATGTTAAACACCTTTGTTTTATTCACATAATCAAATAAACAGTAGAAAATAAAGTAACTTTTGTTATAAAATGTTTACAATACAAAACAAAACACAAACAATGAGGCGCGGTCGAATATCCACGGCCTTCTAGAACATTGGATCACCAACAAACTTTTTTTATAACTTTTTTTCAAAATTTTCAGTAATTAGCCGGATTTGTGATAAATGAAGCCTATTTCCGTAATCTACACGCTCTTTTGGTTAATCTCAAAGAGTATATAAATTCACTCAACGATTTATTTTTAATCTAACTTGGTACATACATAACTACTGTTAGACGTCAATATTTTGTGTTATATTTTGACATGTCATATTTGTTAACATTGACGTCTAACAGTAGTTATGTATGTACCAAGTTAGATTAAAAATAAATCGTTGAGTGAATGTAAATACTCTTTGAGATTAACCAAAAGAGCGTGCAGATTACGGAAATAGGCTTCATTTATCACAAATCCGGCTAATTACTAAAAATTTTGAAAAAAAAGTTATAAAAAAAGTTCGTTGGTGATCCAATGTTCTAGAAGGCCGTAGATATTCGACCGCACCTTATATGCAGAAAGCCAGCAGTGTTTGATTTATTATAACCTTAAATTACCATTATAACCTCCTTATTCTTAGAATTGGTTTCAATGAGGTTACACAAAGGCCCTGAGAGGCCTAAAATGATGTTTCAGGCCTTTTGTTTGTTAAATAGTGATAACAAACATGCAGTGTAATAAAAAAAATTGATCACCCTTTCGTTTCAAGGTTATCGCAAGTGTTAGGTACCAACCTAACAACTTAGCTATGCATTGCAAGAAAACATGAGTCATGCTTTTCAAGAACACAATATTTCTGCCTAACTATATTTGTGCTGCTGTTAGTATCCTTTTAAAACAGAATATTTATTTTTAAACTTTAGTAATATTTAAAATATAAATTTTAATGCAGTCTTATAATGCTGTGAAATAAAAATTTGAAAAAATAACTAATCGAAAAAAAAAATCTTTTACACAGTTTTAAGGTTTTTAAAACTTTGTTAACTAGTAATAGGCTTTTTTCAAAACACTTCTCTCTTTGAATATAATTATTTCCGATCCAAAAAATTAAGATAATTTAAAATTATTGACTTGTACTACATGTTACTTGCTACATGTAATAAGTTTAAAAAAATTAAAGTTAAATTTTTTTTAAAAGTTTAAATAAAATTATTTATATTTAGCCAAAGTGACTTATGCTAATAGAGGGAGTACTTGGGTAGTGATAAGAGGTCTGTGTGTCAATTTCCGTAAGATAAAACAATGGTACTTACCCCTACTCTACAGAGACTAAAGACTCCCAACTTCTCTACAATTCTTAACAAAATTGGCCTTCAAATTTAAAATACATCCTATAAGCAGCGGACATTTCACATTTAAAGCAACACAAACAAAGTGTGTTGGCTAATATTCTTTAAAGAATATTTGGGATGCATAATAATTAAAACTTAATTAAATTTTAAATTTATTTTAATTAATTTTAGGTAATGAGTTAACATAGTCATTATATGTATCACAAATAATGTGATATTAATTTGAAGTCATAGCTCATACAAAGAATCACAAAATGATGTCAATTATGTACTATTTGTGGTACCAGGCCATTATAAGAGTTGCTGTATCCTCCCTCTAGTAGTATAAAATCTCTTTGTATTTAGAAAAAATATGTTTATGAAGGATATTGGGTTATTCTATATCATCTCAACACATATTCTTTGTCAGGATTTCTCAAATATAATAATATAATAAATATAATAAACCATTTATTAATGTTCTTAAATAATATTATACAAGAAATTTTATGAATTTACAAATCGTAGATTAAACATCAATTCAGCCAAAGCTGTGGTTACTGGCTGAGCCAGCTAGTTCGGTAATTATATAACAAATTACATCAATTATAGATTAAACTGACTATTTCTAATTTCTGCAATGCTTACCGTTCGATACATTACATTTTAATATTATGATTTATAATGATAATTCTAATGATATACATATAAGGTTATATTGAAACTAATTTAATTTTAACAATTTATATACAAAATAAATAATATTTCTAAACAAAAAAAAATAATTTATATGAAAAATAATTAATTAACTATAATTAACTATAATTACTATTTTTCAATTATTAATTAATTAATTTATTATATTTTATTTATTTTTTATTTATTTATTTTAATTTATGTATTAATAGTTTATAGAAATAAATTATGATTTTATTTATATTTATATAAGTTACATAAGTATTGATTCACAAATATGGAAACTTTTTTTTTTTTTTTTTTTTTTTTTTTAAATTGTTCTGGTTTTAAACATTTTATCATGCAGTAATTCTGATGCTATATAAAAAAATCGATTTAAATTAAATTAGTTCTAAAAAATTATAAATACAGTACATGTTATTTTAAACTAAAAGGAAAATAACTACATGCCCAATATAACTACTAAATTCAATATAACAAATAACTAAATAAATAAACAACCTAAATAACTAAATAAATAAACAACCTAAATAACTAAATAAATAAACACCTAAATAACTAATAAATAAACAACCTAATAACTAAATAAATAACCAACCTAAATAACTAAATGTAAAATAACAAACTTAACATGCAATAACATAATAAACAGTAATTCATAAAATGGTACATGTAAACATTCTCTAATTAATATTTAAATCCAATTTTCAACTTTTATTCCCTATGTAACCATATTTCTTTATAAATATCTTCCATCCTTCTCCATTCTAGCCTGTTCTCAAATATGATGCATAAATATAAAAGTGTTGTATATCTAATAAAAAAACAAAATGTATGTACAAAATACTTGAGATTTGGTCCTAAAAAGTTATATTTTTGATGTAATTTCAATATTTAATCTCTTATTATGTTCAAATCTTGTGAAATCTTTCCACTATTTCTTGTATAATGTGCACCGAAATGGATAACCGTGTTGAAATTTGTTCGCTTGATTTGTGTGACAATAAAAGAAAAATTATGTATATTAACATAGTATATTCTATGTGTCAAATGAGGGCTAAGTCGATCCTGATTCTTTAAATCAAGCATTTCTGTCATAACTAACTTATCATGAGTTAGTTTTAGTTTTATCTTGAGTTACTAAAGTAATTGTAAACCAAGTAGGGAAGCAAGTGCGATTTCTGTCATAGATTGTAGTTCACCTAGGAGTTAGCTCAAATTTTCCTATGGGTGCAGCCGTCTTTTTTATCCTTTTAAATGTAAAAAAGCTATTTACGGTACTAAAGATATTGTATTTCTTTTTATATTTCATTATAAAATGTTAATAATTTGTGTAAGATGATTAAGTGTGATTCTTTATTACTAGATTTGTTTAAATCACTTAAAATGAGTGGCTAATTAATAGTTATAGAACGCTATAGAATAAAATGGTATTTCCAGACTTTGACGTAATTTAATTTTTACTATATTCATATTTTCACAAATTTCTTTGTATTTATTTAAAACTTTTTTTAATTTTAGAGGGTGTCGCACCCAAAAAAATATCATTTTTATTGCTCTAAACTACTTCGTTTGGTCTGAAACAGATTTTGAGATAATAATTTTATCTGTTAAGTAAACGTTAAAATAATTTAGTTAGAGGATGCTATGAAATAAATTAAAATGGTTAGTCGGATGTTTTCTGACATTTTGTAAAATACTGGCAAAAGTTAATAATTCCTTAAATATAACTTCATTTTAAGATTTCTGTAGTCAAATTGAAACAGTTTTAGGATATAAGTTGTGAAATTACCAATAAAAATTAATATTTGAGGGGGAAAAACATGTTTGCCTTGCGTAACTAAAAAAATGAACTAATATTTAAACCAAAACACCCAAAAAAAAAGTTTTGCCTAAGCCACTCGTTACAAGTAATTTTCACAAACATCATTTAAAGAATTACTGAAAAACTTCATCCGACATGACAAAATATATTTCTTACAAATTTTAATATTTCAGACAAAAATGTTAAAAGAATTGCTTTAAAAAAAAAATGTTGTGTACGGTGAATAGTTTGTTAACAGTTACAATAGTAAAACAAGATGACTGCGCCCATTGCATAATTTGAGCCAAATCCCTTGCGGACAAATTGTGAACTACGTGTTATGCCTGACGAAAATTTTAATTGTTTCTCTTCTTGGTTTATATATTACTTTACCCAAATCTTAGATAAGAAGGTTTATACAGATTTTGGACCACTCATATATTTCTGTTTCCTGACTCTTTCTTCTTGGTTCGGTAGCACGGATAAAATTGATTCCTGGCTCTTTCAATATAGAGCATTCAATTTTTTTCAATTCTTTTTATAACAACTTTTCATTAGGAAATCAACTGATAAGATTATTGGGATGTTGGAAGTGAAGGGGGAAGTGAGGGGGATTATGATTGATCCCCTGATTTCACAAATATATATATATATATATATATATATATATTATATATATATATATATATATATATATATATATATACATAATATTTTCATTTCTTGTCTGAGAATAGAAAAATAAAAAATCATAATATGTGGGTAAAATACTGTACAAAAGGTGTTTAAATGATATGGAAGGACCCTGTTGTCTTCACCTGTTTTCCTAACTCTGTAATAGCATATTTTGTCATCTTGCGTCGAATTTTCTTCCTTTCATGTGGTGCAAGTGCCTTTTATTAATTAATAAATAAATATTAAAAATATTGTACAGTTCATTTTTTAAAGTATATTAAACAATATGATTTTATGAAATATTATATCTTTATGATTATTAAAATTAAATGAAAATATCAAACAAATATCTTATTAAACTTATAGGCTATGGAAGAGCCAAATTGTACATGAAATTTTAAAATAAAATGATTCTGATAAATATTAATTTTGGAAATCTACTTTCCGTAAAATTCTGAAAATATACCAGTTAAATATCCATTATGTTTGTTTATTGACCTTATTCACCATTATATATTTTTAATCGCCTTAGTCGAGAACAAGTGGATCAATATGTAGACATACAAAACATGTAGTACCAAGGTATATCATAGAGTATCGAGGATTATTATGGAGTCCCAAAGCGTATCATGGAGTACCTAGAAATATCATGGAGTACCAAGGAATATCATAGAGTATCGAGGATTATTATGGAGTCCCAAAGTGTATCATGGAGTACCAAGGAATATCATAGAGTATCGAGGATTATTATGGAGTACCAAGGAATATCATAGAGTATCGAGGATTATTGTGGAGTACCAAGGAATATCATGGAGTACTAAGGAATATCATAGAGTATCGAGGATTATTATGGAGTACCAAGGAATATCATGGAGGTATCGAGGATTATTATGGAGTACCAAGGAATATCATGGAGTATCGAGGATTATTATGGAGTACCAAGGAATATCATGGAGTATCAGCATGGAGTACAAGGAATTATTATGAGGATTATTATGGATACCAAGGTATCATATATCGAGGATTATTATGGAGTACCAAGGTAATGGAGTATATCATAGAGTATCGAGGATTATTATGGAGTCCAAAGCGTATCATGGAGTACCTATCATGAGTACCAAGGAATATCATAGAGTATCGAGGATTATTATGGAGTCCCTAAGCGTATCATGGAGTACCAAGGAATATCATAGAGTATCGAGGATTATTATGGAGTCCCAAAGCGTATCATGGAGTGTAATTAATTCTCTTACTTTTACTTATTTCCCAACACTGTTATGAAATGTAGCAGTTTTAATTTCTCTAAAAAATAGTCCAACAAGATTATAGCAGTGAGCATCCGTGAGGAGAAAATTGTGTCAAAAATTAAGGTAGATGTAAAAGCCACTATGCACTCTTGAGGAGCAAGGTGGCCGCAACGCGGGCACGCTGCATCGAAAATGTGCTAATATCATTACGAAGTTATTCATAACAACAAATAATACCAAAAATAACTTATAAAACATAAATTTGTCTGATTAGGCTTGGAAGGCCGGGTCTGTGAGTAGAAGTAGTGGTCGCGATTTGGCCAAGATTGGAAAATACCCAGAGGCCGAAGACCACTATTTTAGGCCGGATGGCGCTATGGAAAAAGCGCCATACTTTCCTTAATCTCAGGTCACCACAAAACTCGATTTATGAGAGTCGAGTTCTTTTATAAATCGATTGTATACAATGACTCATAGCTAGGAGAGGCGAGATATCAAGGACGCAGTGAAGTGTTCTATTCAATACAACAGTATCTCTGAATTCTCACGTGTCTCCACTGTCCACTATTTTAAGATATTGATTAAAACTTTGCATTGACATAATGTAGTGCTATCAATTAAATCAAGTTTTAAAATTTTTAAAGATTAGTTTTAACCGGCTTAGACAGTTTAAATTAACTTAGAAAAGAAGTCCCTATTAATTCTTAAGATACATTAATTAATAATGTGACGGAGAACTGAGAACCAAAGATCTTTAATAAAAGGTTATTAAATATATCTTAGTGAAAATCAATAAATCGACGAAATTGGCGATCATAACAAAAAGTAAGACTAAAAAGTGCCCAGTTTAAATTTTCTCTGTGTTAGCTGCAAAAATGAAAATTGTTTTGTATAAAGACCAAATGTCGCAATGGCCATCGTCAGGTAAAATAATTTTAGCTAGTTACGACGAGCAAGATATTACGGTCTATCAAGCATATAACGATAGCATAGCAAACGCTGCTGTCAAGCACAACAATTTCCACGACCAAGAAGTTATCAAAACAGGATATAACTTGAACAGAATGACTTGGATAAAAACAAATTTTCTTTGGATGATGTACCGTTCGGACTGGGCTAGTAAAATCAATCAAAATCGAATATTAGCTATTACAATGACAAGATTCGGATTTGAAGATATTTGTAAACATGCAGAATTAAAAGGCGAAGGTGATGTTAGGTTACAGTGGGATCCTGATCATAGACCCAATGGCGAAAAAATTATAGAAAGAAGAGCTATTCAACTTGGATTAAGAAATAATATGTTAGAGAAATTCTCTAGAAGTTATATTAAATCTATTAAAGACATTACTGACTTTGTTAGGGAACAAAGGAACAATAGAGATAATGATTTGCTGTTGATACCTGAAGAAAGGGTTTATACATTTTTAGATGACAGCGTTGCAAGGGATGTAGGAGTTGCTTAATTAGCCTGTTAAGTATTATACACAGAAGATTTAGGTATTTTGGTGGAGACAATGTAAATGTAAATTATAAATTCGACGTTTCGCGTCCACTGTGTGAGGTACTACATAAAGAGTAGTAGGATTTCATGGTCATTCGGGATGTCCTACGTCCCTGATGATGTCCGCATCTGATTATGAACGATCAGGTTTATTATCAACATTGACGAGATCACCACCGGAAGACCTGAATCATTAGACAATAACCGCGGAAACCTTTATTACTATATAATACTTATATGATCAGAGAACGGACAATTTGTTACCCAAAAGTGATTGGTACAATTTAAAACTATTCTTCAAGAGGTAAGGTATTGTTATAGAAAAGAAAGAAGACGTCAGTTTGGCCTGTGCAAATATGATTTGCACGATAGTTCTGTGAGAACTAGGTGCTTGTGAATTAGTACTTACTTATGGATGAGTACTAGTAGTTTTTCACTGGTCTACTACCGAGATACTATGGTTGCCTATGGTTACTATGGTGCCTGTATAATCAGAGTGAAGACAACCGGGTACTCAAAAATGATTGGTCCATTTTCAAGGTCATTGGAACGCAAATTCGATTTGTCCGACATTTAATAATATAGAAAGAAAAAGATGACGAAGAATGCACTGTAAAAAGTGTTTTAAAAAGTTTAATAAAGTCCCTTAAATTTTATATGTCAACGATATAATGTTTCCCTGTTTAATGTAACAATTTTATTTTAGTACAGTTTAATTGAAACAAACTACAGTTTAATGTTGCTATAAGAGATGAAAGGAAGTCCTGGCCTTTTTCATTTTTAAGGCAAAATGAAGCTTAGATAACAAACAAACCGATTCATTCATTACATGGCGGCTTATGGAGAAATTTTGTCTTCTGTTAATTTTTTTTTAATCTTTCCTTGAAAAAATAGTAGTTAATTTATTTACCGAAGATGTTTATATTTGTGATCTAGAATGTTGTACGCTCCCAATGAGCTATCAAGTTCAAGTTTTACATTCGTATTATTAAAGTTACAAGTGTTGAAAGTTTGGTGAAAAAAATGTGTTTTTGAAGGACTGTTCGTTTACTACATTTACGTTCAAATATTTAATTTATTATTAGACATTGGTATTATTTAATAATTCTGCACGCCCTGTGGTTAATTTCAAGGATCATTGACTTGTTTTCAGCTATTTATTTTCTAGATAACTTCTTACATACATAACAAATTGTCAGACGTCAATGGGTTCAAATCTTACATGTATCTATGAAAATTAGTACAAATTGTTATTTGTATTCAACATCAAAGGTAATTTGCTTATAATAAAAGAAGTATGTATATCAGCTTTTGTGGTGTGAAATATTAGTAACTTCAGTCTATTCCATGCATTGCTGCAGTAGAATGAAATATCTTCTATTCATTTTTATCATCTGGAGGACTTGTATGCTAGCTTTTTTAACTGATAAAGGATGCATTGACACCAGTTAAATTAACTTATACATAAGTACTGCTGTTAGATGTCAATGCTATGTTACAATTCTCCTTACAAGAGGATATAGTGGTATAGAATCATCAAGTGACTTTATTCACCTACATTGGGTTATCGATACAACTTCAAATGTCAAAAGAAGAAAATTTTAGCCGCTAGGGCTACTTTTAGTGACTATCCAATCATAGAGGAGGTTTATGCCAATGTCATGTTGCCTGTCATGATGAAGGTTACATTGTGTGACAGAAATTCGGACACAAATTTTTCTATAAACTTCACAACGATGCCCACGTCAAGAATATCAAGTTTCATTGAGGCATCAATTGCATACTACATGATGATAATATTCCATTTTATATAGGATTTAAACTTGTGTAAAATTCTCTTTTATTGTTAAAATTTTATTTTGTAATAAAATTCAGTTGATTTGAATTTTTCATTTATTCTTCTTTCTGTAAGACCAACACCAATTAAGGAAGTTCGTCATATAGGCACCTAGACAACCCTTAA
>JACMZG010001911.1:4437667-4505167 GCA_018340805.1 Microvelia longipes | reverse complement strand
CTAGCTACTCTGATCTCATTAGTCTCATCTAGCCTGCCATTTACTAGTTTTTACTAATCTCACCAGAGATTGGAGAATTACTTACTCGTTATACTTACTGCTCTGTCCAGTCCGGTACAGCCTGACAGGGAGAGACACCGGCAACAACTCTAAAGTAAGTGTGAATAAACCCATTACCGTAGTCCTGGCCTGAAAGCCAAAGTTCCGAAGATCACTACGAAGCGTCTTCCAAAACCAAACACATCAGCATCTACGTTACATCGGCATTACAGATTCCACTAAATCCAGGTCTCCACTTTCACAGTGCTTGGTTTTGAAGCATCAGTATCTTTCCGACCCTCCATCGGCCCCAGAAAATTTTCTTTACAAGAGCTGGAGAACTTTTTCTTTGGAACCGAAACGTGGATCCACTATTGTCTTCTGACGAAATCCAACCCCGCATTTGCGTAAAAGCCAAAGGAAACTACGTAAAACATTGGCTGGGTTGGCCAGCCTTTAATATAAGGCCCCCATAGAGGTAACTTAAGGCTTTGTAAATAAACACTCATGACTTTAAAACATCATATATAATTTTTTAACAAAATTAAATTAGGATTTTTTTCAGGAGTATTTACGTATTCAACGATAGATACGTTTACACTCACGGATAATCTATGGATTAGGCCCCTCGGATTAGACCTGTGAGATTATCAGTCCGTAGAAATCTTAAAAAATAATACTGTATACAGAAGGAGCATTACTAATAACACGTAAGCCTGATTTCTGGGGAGCATATGTAAGGATAATTTCCTTCTAAAAAAGTTGCAGAACTTCTGGTGGTTGGAATACTAAGTTTAATTAATGATTAATTACTCCAAATTTATAAAGTCTATTAGCTTGCAAATAGACTTGCATTCTTACGATTTTAATGAAAAGTATATTTATTAAAATAAAGTATAAAAAATATTATTTAATAAAAAGTTGGTTCAAAGTAGAAATTGTCAATTAACAGTTGATTCTTTTGGCTTTCTGTGTTTGTAACGGAATGCATTGAATATTTTTGTTATGTTGTCATACTTCATTTTTATTAAATGTTTTCTTTAATTACTTTGTTTATGAAACATTTAAAAAATTGTTATGTAGTTAGAGTGGTACCCCTGCTCTAGTCCACCAGAAAATTAGCTTTCGTGTCTCAATGGAATTCAATTTTGTTTACGGTCCTATGCTCCTACTACGCAAGCATTATTCTTAGGTGAAAACACTCTAATAGGATGGTTAGTTATATGATCTTAGAATAATACTATATATAGAAGGAGCACAGGGCCGTAAACACAATGTAATTCCACTGATAACACGAAAGCCGGTTGACTGGTGCAACTAAGTAATGCTGCCAACCTGACAACAAAACATTATTTTAAATATTTGTCATAAAAATCTATTAATGAAGAAAGATCGTAAAGAACAAATATAATAACTTAAAACACGTGCTGAGTATTTAATAAAACTGGTCTTAGATGGCAAAAGGGTGGCGGAATACAAGAATCTACATTTAGTTGATGAGGACTACTTATTATATATAATTTTAATAAATACGTTAAACTACAATTTAAAATGCTTTAAATATTGTAACGTGCCGATATTTATATTAGTATTTTATGAATAATCAATCATTAATTAATAATAGAACATAATAATTCAGCAACCGGAAGTATCGCCAATTTTTTTTAGAAAATTGTATATTGTTAGGGTGACAGCATTACTTAGTTGCACCAGTGAACCGACTTTCGTGTTATCAGTAGTGCTCCTTCTATATATAGTATTATTCTAAGTATATGATGATTCAATTCCATGTAAACAAACTAAACGCAGTCGGTAGCTTATAACCTGACTTTTTTTACGACTAGTGTGTGACATCATAGCAGGACTCGGTACAGACCAATCACTGAGACAATTCTCTTGGATTCCTGCAATGACGTCAACGCCGGACTATGCTTACATGAAAAAGTTGATTTCATTCGTGAACACCCGCTATTTGAATCACCTTATGAACTTAATCAGTTTGGAAAAGCTCTTATTTATTGTTTATATTTCTAATATTTACATGAAGATTAATGAATGGTTACATTTTAATTAAAACGTAATCTTCAGTTCTAACAACTAGTGTTGAATTACAAGTCAAATAAACTACAGATTTGTTGAAAGATAATTCGGCTTGAGATAAACTTGAAGATTGTCCGTACGTGTAAACGCACCTAGGTTCGCCACAATGCGTCTTACGTTTCAATGTTAACTAGATAACACTCATTTATATATAAATGTGTGTACACTAAATTGATGTAGAAATTCATACAGTAGGTGTGGGGGCGCGGGACACAGTGGTCCAACTCCCCCGAAATAAGCTGCTTTAGAT
Source organism: Microvelia longipes (assembly GCA_018340805.1). Taxonomy (NCBI): domain Eukaryota; kingdom Metazoa; phylum Arthropoda; class Insecta; order Hemiptera; family Veliidae; genus Microvelia; species Microvelia longipes. The sequence continues at coordinate 4,502,778 of JACMZG010001911.1, read as the reverse complement.
GGACCTGCCCTGAGTTCACCCTTTCTCCGCAAGTGGCGGGTCAGTTCACCTTGTTCCCTATATATAAAATAATTATTTCTTCAATTCTAAGGTTAAAATTATTTAAAAGGGTCTTTAACAATGTTAAAAATTGTATTAATTATTTTAAAGGTATAATTTTCATAAAATGTTATAAAAATATAAACGCTGTGTTAATTTTAAGTAGACCTGATATCGTGATAACCATGATTTGTAGACAAACATCAAAAATGTTTGTAAACAAACATCAAACCGGGAAATCATAAATTTAATTTACGTCTTCGTTGTCTCAATATAACACACCTTTCGTATCACACGTTATCGTATTTTCTAAAAAAAATTATCTTATAAGCTACTAAAAAAGAAAAAAGGCAATGAATAAGATAAAAATTGTCTTGTTTACATTTTTTATAAACATAAATAGAAGTATCGATTTAAATTGATAACAATAGTGATAAGAGAACAAGGTGAAAACTAGCGCTCGGTGCGGTAGTTGATGCAACTAATCTCAGTTTTTTTCGGAGCCACCTAAAACCAGGGTAGACCACTGTGTCCCCCCGCCCCGACCCCAACTGTATGAATTTCTACATCACTTTAGTGTACACTATCATAACAAATATTATAAGCTATATTCTCAAGATAATTACAGATTTATTACGTGATCTACAAAATATTTGTTGTAGGATTTTATAGTAAAATCCTTAGTACATTATGGACCACCCCTAATTCATTTATCATGGCACTCCTAATCCAAATAAATTTTATAAGACCACAACAAATGTGCATCAAGTACAGGGTCTTACAAACGGTTTCGTGTCGGTTTTAAGATGAGCCCAAAATTTATTATTTTTCCTACTTGGGTTTTTACCCATTTTAATACCTTCATTGCTTATAATTAACACTTCATCGGCCTTAGAATTGTACTGGTCCCATTTAACACCAGAAAACTTGAGTCCTGTTCTGAAATTTAAAATGTATTATACAATCATTAGTCGCAAGTAAAGATGAACAAAATATAATCGACAAATACAAATGAACTTACACGAAAAACCATCTGCAGTTAATCACATGTCCAGTTGCGGCATGGACATATATTACTAGAGTATCTCATACTAGAGCATTACTATTACTTTTACGATATTACGATTTACGAGTATTACGATTACTAGAGTACATACAGTATCTCAATACATTGAGAGGCTTGTAACACTCCTCCAAGGAAGTTTTATACTAAAGAGTTACACTAAATAAATTTATTATTCTTGGCTTATCACACATTGTTTGCATTTTATTTTGTGTTATCAGCATTCTATTATATAATGTTATGTAAGTTTGTGCTGTTCATTTGTTTATATTAATTTACGAATGTATGTGTGACTGCTCTAGTAATAACATCTCTATGAGTTATGACCATGGAGGCTGTGCATTGGACATGTAAAATCATCACCTGTCCAATCGCGCCATTATATCATGATGATTTCATGTTCGTGGCTTCTCTACTAGGTCGCTACCTAGTAGAGAAGCCACGGGCATGAGATAATAAAAAATATTAATAATGTACTTCACTCTATTTAGACTGTATCATGAGGAAACACTTCTATCCTGACAAAACTCTCGATATTCTTAATTTTTTTAGTAAATAGCAATAAGCTAACAGTTTTTATTATACTTCATTTATTTCTTCATTTCTTACTATTCTATTCTAATTCTACTATTACTATATAGGGCAAAACCAAAACATACGAGGTGTGACAATTAAATAACGGGACTGTGCGTGCGGCATATGTTAGGATTGTGTGTGGGTAGTGAGGATTTATTACTGTACAGAGTCCACTTGATCCCATTTTTCCATCTAATCTAGTTTGGTTTTAAATCTCGTATGAGTAAGTCATGTTGTTATTGGCGTGCCGGAAAAATGGTCTGTTTAAAAATCGAGCAGCGTATTAATTTGAAATTTCTGGTGAAATTGAGAAAACCTCCAAGTGAATGTTTTCAGTTAAAAGAGGTGAGTTGAAAGAGGTGTTTGGTGACAACTGCATGCCACGTACTAGAGTTTTTGAATGGCACAAACGATTTTCTGAAGGCCGGGAAGAAGTTGAAGATGACGAACGGACTGGACGACCTGTTCCATTAAGAGTTGAAGAAAACATTAAGAAAGTTAATGAAATTGTGCGTAAAGACAGACACATTTTTTCGATGTGAAGGGTGTCATTATGGTTGAATAGGTGCCTCAGGGTCAAACTGTAAACCAAAAATATTACATCGAGGTCCTGGGGAAACTGAGAGAAAGAGTGAGGAAGAAAAGACCAGACATGTGGAAAAACAATTCATGGATTTTGCACCAGGACAATGCGCTCTCGGTGAAGGAGTTTTCAGCAAAAAATTCAATTCCAGTGCTTGAACATCCACCCCATTCACCAGATCTGGATCCCTGTGACTTCTACCTTTTTCCCAAAAAAAAGTTCATTGAAGGGAACACGTTTTGAGTCAGTTGAAGATGTCAAGGAAAAACCGGCAGACATGCTGAAGAGGCTGGACACTTAGTGACATGCAGCACTGCTTTGACCGGTGGAAAACTCGTATGCAGCGGTGTATAGATAGGGAAGGGGAGTATGTTGAAGGGGATGAATAGTCATTTGTAATAAGTGTTCAATAAAGTATGTTTTTCAGATCAGTCCCGTTACTTAATTGTCACACCTCGTATATAGATAAAGAAAGATCCGGTATCAGTTAACAGGGACGCTAGTATATAACTTTGTAGTTTCACCCTGCTAACTACTAGAATGCGCCACTGTCGTCTTATTTTCATCAAACTAGTACTGACATTAAACTGGTTAATATATTTGCTTTATATAATAATAACAACCAATTTCAAGTAGACAATCGTGTCTACTTGAATCGTGTCTACATCTTGTCAAAAAACAAGATGATTTCGTAATATTAACTTAAAAAAGTGGAAAGAATGTTATAGTAAAGAGCGTTAGTTTCAGAGCTGCCGCTAGATGCCAGCATCAACTCCCCCAATTCTGTCTAACGATCTCGGATAGCTGCCAAAATTCTATAACTAAATGTTTGACAGTTAAGAATTAGTTCCACTGAATTTTCTTGGATTATGTTAGAAACACCAATCTTTAATTAACTTGTGAATCGTTATGTTATGTTTTAATTATGTTTAATTTAATCCTAAATTGCTAATATAGTATGTTGAACTCAACTTATCCATGTTACATAACCTACGTTTCCTTACCTAAGGAAACGGAAGATTACTTTTATTTCTCTATCTCATAATACGTTTATGAGGTCAGTAAATTACCCTCATCGCGTCAACCCCTTTATTGATGATCCTTGTGTACAAATAAATATTCTCAAAAAAAATTTCATTACTTACTATTTTTTGCAAAAACAAAATATTGAAGGGTTTAAAAATTAGTTCCATTGAATTGTTTTATCTGATGCTAAGTACTCGATGTCTAATTAATTTGTTCGTTTTACAATTAAATAACTTACTGATTGTATGCGAAATCTATCCAAGTGTTAACGAATGAATTCGATATATTTTTATCTCTTTCACTTCCATTAACTCGAACAGGAAAAGATAAAGTCTCCCACATGTACTTTAATTCATCACTATGAGGCACCCCTGGAAAGAAAATTAAGAAAATTTTATTTCAGATGATTTGGTTTCATAAACTGGTTTCACTCGATTCAATCTAGATATGCAGATAGAACGCCGTCCTCTATAATTTTTTCGTCCTTCTTATCAATCTTTAGTTTTTCCGTTTTTTCGACTTCTTGGTCTCAGAGTGGTCAAATTGACTACGGACTAGCTTTGTTCGATTTAACAAGGTATGTCAAAAATACCTAGTTTTAAATATTTTTGAGAATTATATATATATATATATATATATATAATATATTATATATATATATATATATAATATATATAATATAATATATATATATATATATATATATATATATATAATATATATATATATATATATAATAATATATATATATAATATGTATGATGTATATATTCTTATTCAATTCTTTTTATAACAACTTTTCATCAGAAAATCAATCTGATAAGATTATTGGGATGTCGGAAGTGAAGGGGGAAGTGGGGGGGGGATTATGATTGATCCCCGATTTCACAAATATATATATATATATATATATATATATATATATATATATATATATATATATATATATATATATATATATATATATATAAAGTTTCAAAAACGTATTTTTCCATGGTTAGTACCTCTGAAATATATTTCGTGCACAATGCCTGTCCTATCATATCCGAAATATACAACGTTGGTATTTTAACAGGAATGAAGCAATGTGGTAATAAAATAATTAAAGCAAAAAGGTAACCTTTTTGTTTTCCAAGTCGTGACGTCAAAACATAATCAAAATAATAACTGTACGCTGTTGGAGTCTGCTCGAGGCACTCATACATCGGGTAGAACATCTCTCCCTCATTGATTACCTGTAATATTTACAATAATAATAAGGGTTAATAAGCTTAATTTTCAATTGAAAATTCTCTAAACTAACTAAACTTGAGTATGATATGGTTTAGTATTATTGGATCTTACAAGGGCGTTGGCTTCGAGTAAAGATAAAATTTCAAAGACGAACTCTATGTAGAATTTTTCTTGTAGAATATATAATATATATATATATATATAATATATATTATATAATATATATATATAAATGTGTGCGTGGTCATTTTATATACATCGCCTCGGGTAACACAGCCTCTAATAGAGTTATCGCCAAAAAATTAGTGTGTACCTACTTTAAGTCAACTACCAGCTTAAGTGACCAATTCTCTTCCAGTCTTTCGAGTATAGCAATTATATCGCCAAAGTAACGTTACCATTTCAAATTCTAGCATAACATGATATTGGTTTATTTAAAAGCTGCATTATTTGCTTAACAATTTGTTAGCAATACCTTTGAATTGTGGATACTGCTAACGAATTGTTTGCTGGTTGGATGGAAGAGGAGACATGTAGTCTCAATCCTGCCAGCTAAAATAAATCATTTAAATAAATAAAAAATAAATATTCCACTAGGAGGAATCGTTTGACATACGAGTACACAACTACTTTTACCTACTATGAATACTCTAAATTTGATACACCATAATACATCATTCCAATTAATTCTGATTTTAGCGGTGCAATCGCCAAAAATTAAAACCTACCCCCCTTAAGTTGACTACCATGAGCTTGAATATGCTCTCAGATGATATAAATATTATTTGAACTAAAAATTGCATTAATACTTAGAAAATATTAAATGCGTCCCTCTTGAGGTGAGTACCGCAGAGTGAATAACCTGATGAACCGAAAGGTCCTAAAGTGGGCATTTATTTATTCTTATGAGCCATGAACATAGTTCATAAGACAAATATTGAACAAAGAAGGACAAGCAGAATCAATTTTTCCCCACAGTCTCCGGTGTTCATGTTCGAATGGTTCCGCCATCCGAAAAACCTCATTATCATCATTTTCTGGTTAAAATTAGGGACTTAATTATGAGGGCTTAATCCCCCTAATTGTTTTCGCTAAGTTGGCTTTTTCCGCGGGTACATTACTTACTTATAAAAATATACAGAAGTATTTAGTTTACCTTATATAAGAAGTCTACAAAATTAAACACATAGTTGAATTTATCGTGATCTATTATCTGTCTTGTTACTCGAGATGGATGAGAGGCTGTATTCTTGTAAAATAGAGCCGGAGGCAGTATTTTGAATAATAAGAAATGTAATGCAGCTACTTCTAATAATGTTTTAGGAAGTGCTTCTAAAATTTAGAGAAATTTTAAATTAGCAAGCATTTAGACATCACCTATACTGTGTTGATAGTAATTAATACATCAATCAAAGAGAAATAAAAATGCAAGTTTTGTTAGGCATTGCGTGTGGTTCCCATTTTGTTGTTCCATTCAACCAGGGAATTGGCTCAAATTTTGTTTTAATCAAATGTTGTTCTTGGCATCCATCTTGTTTCACCCTTGTAAATATAAAGAAATTATTCTCGGTACACACCATTTTTGTGTTTATGCGATTTATTTTTACATTTTCTCCTATATTTGTATAATTTGGTCGCATACAATTAAGATTGATTGATTGGGTTTGGGTTGAGTGATTTTTTAAATGCACGCCGTGTTTAAATTACTTTAAACATGGGCTTTTTTAACACTTGTAAACATTGTAAATAATATTAGTTTAAATACTACTTCAGTTTTAACATTTTCGCGAGTGTTCATTGTCTTTTCCTCTTAAATATTAATTGTTGGTAATTAAACAACTTGTGACGTAAGAGTTTTGAATGTGCGTAATTGTAAATTTTAGTTACTTTTAAAGCAATATAACCTTTCATCTACATTATTTTAATTATTATTTCTCACTACTATATGGTTGTTTTTTTTCTTTAACTAAATTATAATTGCAATTATTTTATAGCATTAAATTAAAACTCTTTTATTAATATATTTCTATGCTTGGAAAGATGTTTGAAGGAACTCAATATAATAAGATAGGGTATGCCTCATTAGTAATATATTTCTATACTCGCAATAGTATATCAATAATAAGTAAACATTCTTCAACATATAAGCTTTTTTAAATAATAGCTAATAACTAAGTTTGTTAGTAAAAAGAACTTACGACCAAGAAGACCCGCTGCCTCGTTACTGTTCACCCCAGTCAACCACGGCACGAGCTCCACGGAAGATTTGTTCAGCCATGGAAACTCATTTATTACTGGATTCGTAACGGATGAACTCTCTACTATTGGAGGAAATGGAACGGTTCTATCGTACCACTGGAAATAAAAATATAAATTTTTGAGTTTGTTGTTTAATATTTTTTTGAGTTTTTTAGATTTACTGATTATTATTACATTCGTTGTAACTTTGTAAACTTTGGAAATGATTCTGGCGTGGATGAAATTCTTTTAGGACTTTATTGCATCTTGCTCCACAGACCATTACTTGTTTATGCTGCATAGTCTGCAGACAATTTTACTAACTGATTGTCCATGTTTTTAGAGGATGTGAACCTCTTCTATGCTAAACTTTAAAATTATTTAGTGCCTTTAAAAAGTACAAAAAAATAACAAGAAGTAATGCTGCTCCTTCGACGAAGGTGCTTAGTATATGTTGCACAAAAAGACCTAAAGATTGTACCAAGTTTCAACACTCTAAGGCCCGTATTCAAAGACATCTTCCTAACATTTTCCTAACGTCTTCCTAACATTTTCCTAATTCTCCTAACATTTTCCTAACATTCTCCTACATTTTCCTAACATTCTTCTAGCATTTTCCTAACATTTTCCTAACATCCTCCTAACATTTTCCTAACATTTTCCTAACATTCTCCTAACATTTTCCTAACATTCTCCTAACATTTTCCTAACATTCTCCTTGTTCCTTAAGGAGTATGTTAGGAAAATGTTAGGAAGATGTCTTTGAATACGGGCCTAAACGTCACAAATTGGATTCTGCCACCCTCCGGACTATACTATGGTTTGTCATCACATGTCTAGTTACTTACATCTAAGTTGTTCGTCTCTTGTATTATCTGTTCCGGTGATTTACTTCTTAAACATTGAACAAGTGATACAGCTGGCTTTCCAGACCTGGGAAAATGTCTATTGCAGCCTAAGTTCCTGGAGAACATTTCAAGTCTCTCCAGTCCGGTACATCTGGGCTGTGCTGCCCATAGTGCACATCCACTCCCACTCTCTGATATCGCTCCATTGAACAGACCTGTAATTTTTGAAAAATGTTTCATTTCTGTATTAAATCTCAGTTCCACAGCCTTGGCTGATTTAGGTCAACATGGTTTAATTATAAATTTTATAGTAGCAACTGAATTGTATTAGACCTAATAAGTGGTAATTCAATCATTAAATGTTAGTGAATTTCTGCAGTAAATTTAAAAATATAAATAATACACACAAATAGTACTCTAAACTGAGCTAACAGGTACTCTACTCCGAGCTAATCAACTTAGTTAACCACTATGGTGAAAGTATAAATTTAAATCTATTATTTCAATTATATCTATAGATAAATAGAGAACCTGTATAAATATGACAATTTAGGTGATGAACTTAAGACATTAGGTTTCCCTTACTTCATCTGGTCTAATGAATATAATAGGTATAAAATGTCCGAAAGTATAAGAGAGAGTCAGACGGAAGGTAAGGGTGAAACCCGTGCTGGTCTATATCGGCAACTCAAAAACTAACCTTCATAACCATAACTTTTTTCCCACGTTTCTAATTAATTATTATTAAATCATCTCGTTAATTATTAACATTATAATGACGCGAGTATCTGTTTGAAATTGGTCATAATTATATAATAAAGATATTTGTATTTACAAGTGCCAGGAGAAATTTGTTATAAGGACAAGATGAGTGCATTCTCGGGGTTTGCAAAGTGAAACTACCAAATTACATACTAGCGTTTTATCTACCTATATATTGTTTCATTGGTCCCGAAGTAAGAACTGTTTTTAATTCCCGTAAGTTAAGCTAATTGTAACGCATATGGCGGTCAACCTAGAAGTTGACAGACATATCCTATTCTGCCCAAAAGTAGTAGGTGTGATTGTATAATAGCCTTGCGGTGAATACATTAAGCATTGTTTCCTCATGAAAATTCGCTGATGACCCATTAGTATTAATTCCTTTAACACTACAACAGTTTTCACTCATCAGTTTAATACGTCATCCCTCATCAATTGAGGTTGATAAGGAATGGGGTTGATGAGTTCGATGGGGCTGGTCTACTGGGACAGACAAGTAAACTAATATGGCCAAGTCAAAGCAATCAAAGGTAAATTGTCTATATCATATGGTCTGTAAGTTGTAAGTCGATCAATGTCAATAGAACAAAAACATCCCCAATCTTTACAGGTTTATAATTAACAGGTACTAGAACCATTGTTATAGACCTATCTTAGTACTTTTTCCTTTAGGAGAAGTCCCAAAGTGTGTGTTCTGTGAATTACCTTTAGCTAAAGGCGAATACATGAGCAGAGAGACAGAAGCAGCCCCAGCACTTTGGCCAGCTATAGTTACTCTTTTACTGTCACCTCCAAAAGAGTCTATGTTAGATTGTACCCATCTGAAATTCCATCAAACAGTGATTTGTATTACTCTCTCTTATCAGTGGTTTAGAATACATAACAAATATAGAAAAATTATTTCTAAATTTACTTCGAAAACATTACATTACTGTACTAAAGTTTTCTAGGAAATTGGAAACGCGTTATTTAAAATTTCATATCATTGAGGTGCAATCACAAAGTGGTAAACATCTTCAAGGCCGTAGAGAATTGTGTTGTTGACTTAAAGCAATGTTTTTTTAAAATCGCCAACAGCTTACATGGCTCAGGTATGCAATCTGCAGCTTCTAGTAAATTTCATTTAGAAAAAATTAATAATGGTAAAGGCGTCATGGCGGGAGTCGAACCTCAGACCATGACACAAATCCGTTGCAGAGGTCTCTGATGACGAAAAATAGGTTTCATGAAACTTATGTATATATACATACATACATCATACACACACCACACACACATATATATATATAATATATATATATATATATATATATATTATATATATTATATATATATATATATATATATATAATATATTATATATATATTTACGAGTATGTACATATATATGTATATGACTAATAATATAATATAATAATAATTTATATTATTATTATTATTATTATGATATAAATATGTAATCAATTTGTAAAAACATGTATAATCAACTGATTAAAATTTACCTCAATGCAAGAATTTGATCTCTTAATCCAAGATTAGCTGGATATTTAGGGTCGTCAAAGTAGAGAAAACCTGCAAATTATTTTAATTTGTGAAACAGATTCTTTTGTATGCTTGCCTAACCAGTTTAATTATCAAGTAGACATTTATAATTGAGTAGACTTTTATTCATCAAGTAGACATATCAATGAGTTCACGTCAAGTTTACGTCAGACATTATGAAGTGTATGTGTGATCAGTAATCAAATGATGACAGAATGATATACATTTATAAATCTGATAATTTACCAAAAGCACCGAGTCTATAAGATATGAATACGATAACTACTCGACTGGTTTCCATGAAGTATTCGGAACTGTACAAGCCTGTATAACCTGACTGGAAAGATCCTCCGTAAATATAAACTATGACTGGTAATGATCCATTTATCTGAAATAAAGTAGACGGTTAATGAAGTAACAAAAAATTATTTTCCTCATAGCACAACTAAACCCCTGAATGACTTTTTTACGAAGTTCAACTCTCTACCATAAACACACACATACTTATATATATATATATATATATATATATATATATATATATATATATATATATATATATATATATATATATATACCGAAAATATTAGTTATTATTCGTAAACAATGCAAAGAACATTAACAATTGGAAAGGAGCCTATCAATAACTTGTCGCCTTTTCCTTACCCTGCACTGACGTGGTATCTTTTTACCGTCGGGTTTTTATAAAGATAAGCTAAACCGAAGGCCTCTTGTTAATAAAATAATAACAAATCAAATTTTCACTGGTCATCATCGGTGTCAGTGAAATTTTTTAAAAAATGTTCACCAACTGACCACTTATTAAGTCTAGCCAGTACGAAATTGACTTTTGTACCAACCAAGTTTGTATCAAACTTTAGGGTTGTACCATTACAGTCGTTTGACAACTGATATAATTTTAAGTTTTCGCTGGTTCTCAAGATTCCCATTCACAGATAAAAGCCGTGGCTTTGTTATTAGATAATTATAAAGAGTGGAGAGACGAAATCTGGTTTAGTTTTATTTCCTCTTATCAGAGCTCATCACAGGTTTCTAATGTGTTCAACATGTGTTCTTTATGTTGTTCTCTCCTTACTTAAAAAAAACTCATTCTACCGTTCATCTATTTGAAAATCAAAGTAAAGCTGTTAGTAACACTTGTAATGGCCTTAAAATGATGGGTGCTGAAAATCTTTTTACGTGTGACAATAATTTTATTTAGGTTCTTATTATTAGGTTTTTATTTAAGTTCTTACGTTACTTGATGTGTTGTTGATCTTGAATTAATTTATAATTTAAAAGAAAATTTAATTTGAAATAATAAATGTAATTAAAAAGCACTATGATGCTCGTGATAACTTACGTCTGGAGAGAAGACATTAAGGTACAAGCAGTCCTCTACCCCGACAACTTTGTCATTTGACATCTGAACACAGGGCGGTCCATACTTATCTGCAGAGAATGTATTATTGCTGTCTTTAACCGGCTCTGCTTCCTAAAGTAGTTAAAAAAATAACCTTATTTAAATTTTCCAGAGTAAAAATAAGCTAATGTAGAGTTGGGGTCAATAAAGGGAGAAGGGTTGCTGGTCTTTTTTCTAAAAAGAGGGACTTACTAATTAAGTAGTGACTCAAACTTATGAAAAAATGTGTGGCTGGAGAGGGAATCTCTCTAAGTCTGGTATTCCTAATTATTGTTAGGAACACTCCTGAATGTATTAAATCAGGGTTTAGCTCAATCGGACCAACCCTTTAGCCGTAAAAACGATGAAATCAAAGTATTTATCATTTTTAGGGTGCTTCATCGAATAAAAAAAGTCACAAAGCGATAAAATATACACACGGGTCACTAGGTTGGTCCCTCGTTGCTGACCGATCACCCGCGGAGCAGGTGTTCGGTCTTATTGCGCATTTCAGGTAGTAAGAGTAATAGCAAATAAGGTAAAGAACATTGTTATTCCTTTAAAGTAGTCTAATGGAGGAGTCAGGTATTTTCGGTAAGCTCAAGCATTACATAGAATATAAACCTGAAGAGCTTGTTACATCCATAGATGATTAAGAAGCTCAGCCTATGCAGAAGATCAATATTTTTACTACGTTGTGGAATGTCTTAAATTAAAAAACCATCAACTCCGTCGTTTCCACAAAATTTGTTGCTTTATTGAGGCAGAACCGGCTTTCAGCTTACGCTATCAGTGCCTAACATAGCAATATTTTTTTTGATGGTGTAAGTTAAAAGCCGGTTCTGCCTTAATAAAGAAAAAAAATTGTGGAAAAGACGAAGTTGATGGTTTTTTCATATGCAGAAGTTGTTAATTTAAACTTGAATTTTATGATCCTTGAACAAAAATATTGATTAATAATGGTACTAAAGGAATTCAAGGACGTTTTTTCTTTTGGTAATGCTGACAAAGGTCGAACAGGTTTAGTAAAGCATAAAATAGTGACGAAATGGTTACCTATCAAGTAAGCGGCACTTACCAGTTATTTACTTGTGTGCCCCCCTATAAAGCTGCACCCATCTAAATAAGGTGGCACAAGGGCAAATAATTAGTTGGGTACCTTAAAAAACCTAAACAGTATTATTTGATAATCTTAATAGGGAAATATTAAAAATTAGGGCTGTTGTGTGGGATGAGATGAAGAAGAAAGAAAGCCCAATAAAAGAAAGTCATAAAGGAAGAATATTTTAACACAGAGCACCAACCTAGATTGTTACCCAAGGAAAAAACGTCAAAGGACTAATAGTTTAACAAGGTATCAACAGAAGAGAGTGGGATAAAGGAAATGGATGTATATGTAAATAGACGATGTGAAATATTTAAATATAAAATCAAACGTCAAAACATTGTTGTTTCTGTTTTAACTTATTAACTTATTTAATTTAAACTTAATTTTGAAGAGAAGTGTAATGGAAGATCGCATTTAATTAGATTAATATGGAAAATTCGCGGAATATTAACAAAAAGGGCATCGTTTTACTAAAAAAAGAAAAACAAAGTGGAAAATGTATCCGGTTGGTAACTAAAAATTAAAAAAGGTTTACGTAATTAAGAAGGTAAATATGTATTAGTAGTTTAAGTAATTTATTAAAGTTTCGATGATTATTAACTAATCTATTGACATTATACTAATTAGTGTAAAAATAACAATTCAGAAATTGGAATTTCATAGTTATTCTTAAGTATAATTTTTGTATAGTTAATTAGTTTAAACTAAATTGATAGTTAAAACTTCAATTGGTGTAAATATTGATAATTATAACCGAAAAATATATTGTTTTAAATAAAGAAATTTAAAATCTTAATTTTTTTTAAGTTAAAAAATACACAAATTATAAGTAAGTTTAAAAAATACTTCTTTTCTTCTTTTGTAAAAAATTACAAATATGAGTGTTTTTAAAAATTGTATTCTCGTGATTTCTAAAAAAACATGTATTCTTTACGTCTTAACTGTACTACACCTACCAGTTTTTAGTAAAATTTGCCCAAATGAATAATTTTACCCAAGGATGCGAACTGCGTTCGTGACGTCAGAAGGACTCTACTAGCTCATGGTCGTGCCATTCGGATTAATCAATACCTCTGCGACGTTTCAGCATTGACTCAGTAATGAGACGTCTTAAATGGCAAATCGCCATGGTGTATTTGTATGATAAAGTTATACGGAGCAGAACGATCAAGGAACATATTGAAATACTGAAGCACGTATCCATTCCCTCTTGTAAATCAAATTTAAAACTTAAACCTAAGAAAAGGGGTTGGTTAGTTAGATCATAAAGCAAGATCATCGTTTTTTCTAAAAATTGGTTCCTACTATAGACTTCTTATTAAAGAATTTGCGGGGTTAGCGGCTCCTTTATACTAAGCTACTGAATAAAGGGGGAATTTAATATTTCAGAAAAACTTGTAGAAAAATTTAGGCGATTAAACAAAGTCTTCAGTCTGGTTCAACCGGATTCCTTATCACTATAAAACAAAGTTCACTTTGTTTTTTATTGCGATACTAGTGACAAAGGGCTTGAAGTTTTCTGTCTCAGTTACAGGAGGGAGAAGAAAAAGTAATTGCTTATGTGAGTAAGATTCTATCTAAAGCACTACTGGTTCTTAACGCTACTGTACAACTAGTAACGTACTTCTAGTACTGAAGTACGAAGTTATATATTTTAAAACTCATTTTTATAGTAAAGCATTCATTATAAGGACTGACCATAATATTTTGAAATTGCTATGGGGGGGATAAAAGACCAGAGGGTCAGAAGGTTCATCGTCGTGCTGGAAAACTACATGGAAACGCAGATGGGATGTGCCCGGCAGTGGAAGGAAGATATTGCCATTAACGATTCTGAAGAAATCCAGTATACCTGGAATAAACGCTTTAGCTTTTAGTGAGAATGTGATTCTTAAGGAGCAACGATCCGTTTAAGACTTACAAAAGATGCTTGACTGAATTGATGATAGATATCAACCCGAGTTTTAAGAAGTGTGATGGACTGACGCCTTCATTCTCAGATTGTGGACACAATGGAGTCGTCTTAGCAAGAACGATGCGACTCGTGCGTCGTTGGGAAGAGAGGAGTGCAAGTTACCTGGTTGTTTTACCGAAGACATTATGTCCACTTCGATTAGAGGAGGTGGAGTATCGGGGGGGGGGGAGGATAATGATAGGTAAGTAGAAGATTTAATCTTGTTTTTACTGCCCAGGATATCTAAAAAATATAAAAGAGTGGATACAAATGGTCCCTGAGTGTGGGACCATTTATAAATGAGAAGGGCCTTTATATTTAAATTTGAGCACCGATGCTGTTTCTTCAGGTTATCCATTTCAACAGGTTGCCATCGATAATTTGGGACTAATGCCTGAAACTGTTCATCAAAATAAGTATATCCTAGTCGTGGCAGATTATTTTACAAAATAAAAGTTAAGGCATATCCTCTAAAAAATATAGAAGCTAATAAAATAGTATACAAATTTATTGGACAGTATAGAATACATTACGAAGTCCATACGGACCAAGTTAAACAATTCGAGTATGAACTTATTAAAGAGTTAGCAGGACAGCTGAAGACGGCAAAGACTAGAACTAGTAACCATCTTCAGTCGGACGGTTGAGGGGTTTATCCGGATTCCCACGGAAATGCTTTTTCATTATGTGAATGATAACTTCAACGACGGGGATGAGACATTGACGAACCCACAGTCTAAACCACTCAAACCTATTAAAATGTATGAGAGCTCTTCTGATTCGTCCTAAAGCCCTTGTGTATTCCTTAGCGGAACGAATAACTAAGCAAGGGGCTAAGCTAGCCTTTGTACTTTGACGCACCTAGAACTTGAACTATTGAGCCAAGTGCTAATGTTAATGATTTTTATTAAACCTTGTTTACTTCTACAACAAAGTACAGTTTGGCCCTTTTTATAGCGAGTATTGAATGAAATATTATATTATACTGTGTATAGAAACAATTCAAAGAAATGTATAATATTATATTATACTATACAGAGTGGTACATTTTGAAAACATCACCTTGATTAACTTAACATCGTGTGGAGCTATCGCGATGAAAATAACCAATTATTTCTTTGGTAACTGCCAAGCAAATATGGTAAACACCAAAATGCGTTTTTACAGTAACTTTAATAAAGTAAATTGGTGCATACCTTTATCTTAATTATTTCAGAAACAGTGTCATATCTCAAACTATTTGATGTCATTTTAATAAAATTTCGGTTATTTTTTCCTTAGCTATCGTTTAGTATACATAAGGACAATTCCCCATTTATAATGAAAAATGAGCTTACTGGTACACCAGAATTCATCACTTCTGATATATTTTATTGAAAAAATAAAGATATGGCAAAAAATTGCCGGAATTTCGTTTAACGGAAATAGTTTTCCAGGGTATGACACAGATTCATATATGATCAATATAACGGTAGCTCAAATTTAACTTTTTAAAATTACCTTAGAAAAACACATTCAGATTATCATACATGCAAGAGAATTACCAAAAAAATAATTAGGTATTTAATCTCCTAGTGGTCGACTTAAGGAGGGTAGATAGCAATTTTATCGCTATAGCTCCGGATATAGCTCCGGATATAGCTCCGGAGCTTAGGAGCTGAGTACCACCCTGTATATAGAAACAATTTAAAAAATAAATCATTACCTCAAATCTGTTTATAATATTAGCAAATTTAATTCCTTTAAATTCTGCATACTTAGATCCAGTGAGAGAAGCAGCTACCGTCCCAACATATCTACCTGATTTAGAATCAACTACAACATCTTCTCCGTAACTAATAGAAATTTGAAGTATCAAAATTAATTTTAAAAGTTTTGTTTTCATAGTTACAAGTAGATTTGTTTTTTTTATAATTAAAAAATTACTTATGATATTTCCGAAAGATTATTGCCTCTCTATCTAATATTTTACCACGCTTATTTTTTTAATCACACAACAATTGTAGAGTATTTTTATTATTGATTTAATATTATTAAATTCATTTTTTTAAATTTTATTTATAATTAATCTAAAGAGTTTAAATAAATTTTAACGAATAAAATAAAAACTATAATCTCAGACTACAAACAACACGAGAACACAATATTATATTTTTTTTTCACTAATTTATTTACGTTTTCTAATAATTGTCAAACGAGTCTCATAAAACTTATTTTACTGTTATTTTCAAATTATGTATTTAAACTTTTGCAATTAAAACAAAGGTAGTTTATACCGATATATTTGGCACTAATGCTGCTTTTAGACAATAATTTTAATATGTTAACTTAGGTTTTAATGGTGTATTTTTTTCTTATGGGGTTAAAATTGATAAAAAACTAAATATTCTGCTAATTATACGTATTGAAATAATTATTATTAATTTAAAAATTATAATTGTCACAACAAATGAAAATGTTATTTTTTATAGTGAGGTTAGTTATTAGAAAAAGTTGTCATTATATTTATCATTTAAGAGATAATAAGGCCTCAATTAATTACGTTACTAAGTCAATGTGAGCAAACTTTGAACTTATTTTAATTTTTTTTCTTTGTAACTTTTATTCTTCTTGCACTTATTTCAACTTCATTTCTTGTACTTATTTTAACTGAATTCTCTTTGTTTAATTTTAACTTTGATTCTCTTTGTACTTGTTTTAATTTTAATCCCCTTTGTACTTATTTTATTTTTTTTCTTTGTAACTTTTATTCTCCTTTCACTTATTTCAACTTTATTTCTTTTTGTACTTATTTTAATCGAATTCTCTTTGTTTATTTTTAACTTTGATTCTCTTTGTACTTGTTTTAATTTTAATCCCTTGTACTTATTTTAACGATTCTCTTTGTACTTACTTAACTTTTATTCTCTTTGTACTTTATGTTCATTACTAATTAAATTTTTAAGTTCAAAGCAATTTAACTAATAACAAATTAATCGGATAATCTGTTTCTGGAGGACTTCCTCGATGTTATGTTTGTCGTTGCTAATGATAAACAGTTAATTGTCATTCAATTAAACATTTGTTTTTTTATTAAACAATGGATATTTAAGTAAATAAGCATTTGATAAGGTCAATCGTAATTAAGTTTATACTGATAGCGGAATAATACATTTTTTTAAACTTAACAATAAATTATAAAGGGTTTATTTTATCGTAGTCTTCCATATCACTGAGTTTGCTTCAGGTTAATTTGACAGGAGCTTTTGGCCCCTGTTCATTACCTTGTTGAAATTTCATTAGTTATTCCCAATCATCTATCAATTCTATAACATCAACCCTGGACAGGGCATCTGTGACTATGTTTTCTGCTCTTGTGATATACCATGTATCAGAAGTGAATTGCGAAATATAATCGAGATGTCTTGCTTGTCTAGGGATCGCTCCGTTTTTGTGACATAGCGTTGTAATGGCTTATGATCAGTCATGACAAAATTCTTATCTTCGACCATGTATCTAAAGTGTTTATAGCCAATATATTGCGAGAAAGTTCTCTATCAAAGGCGGAACATTTTGATTGTGTAGGTGTTAATTTTTAATGAAAAATCCAAGGGGTTCCCATCCTTTATCTTCTTTCCTATTGATACATCCTACAATACATCCTATTGATGTATTGGATGCATCGGAAACAATACTAAGTTTTCCGTTTTCATTTGTTATCCAAACTCGTCTAAACGCTTTGAATAAAAATTTTCATTTTTATTTTTGCTAAAAAGTAAAATATCGTCAAGGTAAACAAAAACAAAATCTAAGTACCTGGTGCATAAACCGTTGAAACGTTTGCGCTGAATCTCGTAATCCGAAAGGCATGCGGGCAAATTCAAAAAGGCCAAAAGGAGTTATGACAGCTGTCTTGTAAACATCATCGGGAGCTACTAGAATGTTATGATATGCACGAACTAAGTCTAATTTTGAAAATATTGTACATTCTGAGAGGCTAGCTGAGAAATCTTGAACATGTGGAATAGGATATCTATCTGGAACTGTAATGGTGTTACAGTTAATAAGTCCTCTATAATCTCCACCCGGCCGCCAATCTGTCGTATGTGTAAAGGCGATGAGCAAGGTGAAGATGATGGTCTATCAAATTCCTATCTTACACATGAACTCAAACTCCTCTTTTGCAGATTTTAGCTTACCAGGATCTAGTCTACGAGCACAAAATACAGGCCATGGACCCTTAGTAATTATCCTATGATATGAACTTCTGCATGTTTGACTGGTGCAGCAAAATCAGGTTCTTTGACAATGTTAGGAAATTCTTTTAAGACAGAGGCATATTCATTTTGATTAACCTCGAAAAATTTTGGTGATGCAATATTAGTATTTTTCATGACTCCTTTAGCTTTTAATCCAGTTTGTAGATCAGTGAGAACCCGATTTTTTATGCCAATAACGAGTTCAAATTCCTCTAAAAAATTGTCACCAATTATAGGAGTACTTACACCAGCTACTAGGAAGGAGTGTTGAGAATACACACGGTTATGTCGGATGGTTCACTTTTGTTAGGGGGTGTTGAGCGTGTTTAGTAGGCGAAGGGGAGAACCCTGGGATTAAAATTGATTTCTTGTTTTAGGCTAAGTAAAGCGAGACAGAAGATGAAGTAATTGTAAATTAGGCGATATTTACATTTTGAGGACGAGCAAAGCGAAACCAAATCAATGAGGATGAGCTTAGCGCATCCGATAAAGTGAAAGTTCCGATGTACCCCTGAAACACAAGACCAAATACCCGTTGCTCCTTACCAATTCAGATCGAAAAAGCTCAAAAGGACTTAACCTGCCGTAGTTTGGTTAAACGGATAGCATTACTGTACAACCGGAGAGATGGTTAAACCACTTATAGATAAACATATGAGCCAAATTTCAACACTATTGGTATTTTTTTTTTTTTTTATTTTTTACGAATTTAAAAATTCTTGATAACTCTGAAATTTAGTTAATAAAAAAAGGTGACCTATAGAACGTTGCTAATTATAGACCTATAAGTCTCCTATCCGCAGTTTATAAAGTATCCATTTCTGTAATTTTGAAAAGAATTGAGCCAAAAATAGAACAATCGCTAACATACAATCAAACCGCCTTCAGGAAAAACTTTTCTATACTTGATAATATTTTGACAGTAAAGCAAATTATAAGAAGCGCGCAGAATTACAACTTTGGTTTAGTTATTATATTTGTTGACTTCGAAAAATCTTATGATCGCATACTCAGAAGTAAGATAGTTGAATCTTTAATTGAAGATCAGATTGAAGAGGAATTTATTGATATCTTTAATTACATATTTAATGACACCAGTTTAGAAATAAAGCTAGGGAAAAGAAAGAAGACCATTCGGGTCTGTAGAGGAACAAGGCAGGGGGACGTTAGTTTATGTAAGACCTTCATTGGTTCATTAGAACTTAACTCAAACGAGTTTAGTTGGGATGGATTCGGTATTAATATAAATGGAGAGTGGCTGAATAGAATTGGATTTGTAGACGATTATGTTCTGATTTGCAAAAGTAAAGAAGAGGCGAAAATAATGCTGAAAGAGTTAAGGAACCAGTTGAGTCGACTAGGACTAAAGTTAAATGCTGCTAATTCTAAGTTAATGTCGTTTAATATAGAAGGCAAGATGACGCTATTAGTGGATCTACTTGCTCCACTTAAGATGAAGTGGAGCAAGTAGATCAGTGCGTATACCTGGGTCAGTTGATATCAAGTAGAGGAGATGGAGAAGATACAGAAATCAGGAGAAGGATAGGACTAGGATGGACCAGCTTCAACCCAACAAGTATAAGTATCTTATACAGATCCAGTACAGTATATTATACAGATCCGATGTAGAGATGGCTTACAAAATGTTTAACATGAGTGTTGTACTAGTCATGATCTATGGAGCAGAAACTTGGGTTATGAATAAAAATAGGATACACAGGATGCGAGTAGCACAAAGAAGCATGGAAAGGTGTATGTGACAAATAAGTAGAAGGGAAAGAATGACGAATGATTGGGTGAGAAACCAGACTAGTTTAGAGCATACAGCAGGAATTATAAGTGATAGGAAATGGGGCTGGGCTGGACATATTGTAAAGACAGAGAATGGAAGGTTGAGTAATAAATTAATACAGTGGTGTCCTAGGAATAGAAAGAGGAGTAGAGGAAGACCAAGAGCAGGGTGGGATGATAAAATGAAAAGAATTTGTAGGTAAGAAACATGGCAAAGAACAGCAGGAGACAGAAAGGAAAAGGGCAAGAATGGGACGAGTTCACAAAAATATTTGGCTATAAATAATTGTAAATTATAATTGCACAAAAAAGTATAAATATCTTTTTATGTATGTTTGAGTATGTATGTATGTATGTATTTTTAGGCATGTTCATGGTTAGATGAGCATGTATTTATATAAATTATAAATACTTTTATAATTTATTAAATTTGTTAATTTAATTTATTTATTTAATAATAATTAAACTTGAGTTATATTCTATTTTAGGTTTCTTATTATTTTACTGTAAGTATTTATTATAATGTTGGGAAGTAAATTATGCTTCATTTAATGAATTATATGTGTTATATATTGATTTAATTAATTGAATTAATTATATATATTGAATTGATTTAGTTATATATTGAATTAATGAATGTTATATATTGTTTTAATATTTTTAATATGTAATAAGCACATAAAAGTTTATTATTAATTGAAGTTTAAGTTTATCGTTGTTATAGTTAGTTCGTTGATGTTAAATTTAGTTATTAAAATAAGTTAGTTTTTTATATTAGTAATAACTACCTTTTTAGTAATAGTAATAAATTATGAGCATGTTATCTTTGTCTACTCTGCAAACATCAGTTTGATTTAAAATTGTTAACCATTTTTCTTCTGTCAAGAAAAATTTTAGTTTCTCAATACTAATATATTTTTTAGTAATAGGAGGTGTAGGAGAGAGGAGGTTGCTATCTTTACACACCTAAACCCCATCATATTGTGATGGTAAAAAACACTGTTATTAAAAACACTTTTTACTTAAAAAAATATGTATTAAAAAAAGACTAAAAAAAAGACTAGCAATAAATAATTCTGTAATCTAGAAAGTCAGAAGAAATCGCACAGGTAGGACTTGGGAAATTTATCAAGTTTGAGTTGTTTCCAGAATGTATTATTTTCTCTGTTTGGGTTGGTACCCATGCGAGCACCTTTGTTGTCTATAATCAAAACATTATCTTTCTCATAATTATATCTCTCCCATTTCAAACCAGCGAATGAAGCAGTTCTGAAAACAAAATACTCAAATAGTTATCCAGGTTTTTTACTAATATAGTAGCTAGTATAATGGTAATAAACAAGATAGAGTGAAACTGGCAACGCGAATGTGTAACTTTTATTTTGTTACATATTTAGGGGTTACATCTAGATGATGGAAATGTACTATAGAGGTATTATTAATAGAGATGGCTTATGGAAAAAAATCTGAGCACCTTAATTGTAAATAAAATCAAATAAACAGAAAAAAATTGCAGTGCTTTATGAAAAAGATAATTTATAATTAAAACTTGTGACGCAGTCGTTCGCAATCCAGACGAATTTTCTTTAAAATGCGTGTTTTCTAGCTCAACAATCCATTTCTTGCTGTTCATGCTTATGTTTTTCGTTTTATACTAAAATCGGACCTTTAAAAATAAGTTTAAAAAATTCTTAGGTACCTAATTAGGCAATTCATTTATTTTTTCTCTTTTGTTTGTTTAACTTCGTTGACTTAAATTTATAAATGTATACTTTTTTTATGCTTTTTACTTTATTTAGTTATATATAGGAGTAGATATAAGCATTAGCTATAAGGAGTAGACTCGTGTCGCGCACAAGCCTTGAGCTTATGCGACACAAATGGTCAATCTATATTATTTTATTTATTTATAATTTGTAATTTAACCTTTGTAAACAGGTATTTATATAAAAATAAACGATTTATTATTTATTATGCTTATAATCTGACTATTAGCTTTTCTACTTGTTATTCTTCTACTAGTTACTCAATTTTTGAGATTTTTCATAATGAACTTCATTCCTTAAGCTGTACAAAACTTTAGTCATCATTCCAAAATCGGCTTTGCTCTGTTTATGATAATTTTTAAAATGTTTTAGAGACCTTTCCATATGTGTTGAGACAAGGTTTTTTATTTATTTACATACTTGAGGTTACTTTATTACAAAGTTTCTCAATTGTCAAAATTTTACAATTAAATGAAAAAACAAGAAAACAAATAGATTATAAATTATTAAATAGACTGCATAAACATGTGCAGCATAACTTGAATAACAAAATTAGGAATAAACAATCTTGAATAACAAACTTAGAAACAAAAAAAATCATAACATTACATGAGAAACACTAAACATTTAAGGTGGAATACTAAATTATCAGCTAAAAATTCGTTAACATTATAGTTAATAATAATCAGGTGACGTATCTGAAGGTTGCTTAAGATACGTCAACCTGGTAAGTGCTGGGCATGAAAATTATATGAGAGCCTAAGGATTAATGCTTATTGGACTGGGATTCGAATGAAAACAGTTACTGGTGTTTAAGGGAGTGTAAGGCATATGACACCAGACCACTCATTCATTTTACACAAAATTTAATTTTCTTGCTATTTAAGTATCGAAACAGGCACTTACTGATTATAAGCAAAATCTATCCAAGCATTGACAAAGTATTTGGAAAACTGGCCATCAAATGATGAGGTGTCGACTCGTATATTAGACGAAGAATTCCAATTATACTGAAGTTCACCACAATGAGGAACGCCTACGAGAGAAAAATGAGAAAAAAAGAAATACAAAAGACAAACTGCAATAATTGCTCTTCCATACTTCCATCCAAACTGCCTCGCGTAAACGTTTCCAATAAAACTTTTCTGTGAGTCCTTCCTATCGTCTTAAATCAAATTTGTTTACTAATTAGTTTTGAATAAGCTTTGTACTACTTTACTTGATAAGAATTTTAAAAAATCGGCCACCTTCGTCTGCATGACAAGCCACTAAATAAAACTTTTAAATTACTATTATTATTATTAGTGATTGGGGTTGGAGTGGAGGATAAACTCCATTTGCACTGCGACTGGAAGTCTATTGTACAATCCCCTCAATTGGTCCAGATCAGAATAATCCTTTTCCCCGGACTAGGTCTAGGATCTTTTTGACCAGTGATTCATTGGTAGAGTCAAACTTAGTGAGAATGCTGCTACCAAAGTTGGAGAATCTTTGAAAGGCTAGGGCCTCACATCTCAGAAGTATGTGAGATGCAGTTTCAGTATCCGATTCACAAAGCCTACACACTGGGTTATCTTTAAAGATACCAATGGTATGGAGATGTTTTCGGAGGTGACAGTGACCAGTCAGTAGTCCAGTTACTGTTCTAAGGTCCCTTCTGCTGAGACTGAGGAGGTCCTGAGTTACTTTGGGACTGGGCCCTTTTAACATAAGTTTACTGTGCCTCATGCCAGAAGATTTGTTCCAGTGGTGCAGGTGATTGGTTAAGAGCCAATCTTTAATTACACCTTTAGCTATGGGTTCAGGGCCCACAGGAGTGGCCTCAGACCCCTTTTTTGCAAGGATGTCTGCTTGCTCATTACCTTCAATTCCCTTATGGCCAGGCACCCATCTGATTGCTACATCGTTGTTGAGTGACAAGGTCAGAAGGTTTTGTAAGCACTCCCAGACAAGCTTTTAAAATTACTAAGTTGAACAATAGTCTTTTATCCTTGTTAGGGGATTTAAATCCATTAGCATTCTTTTATTCTTTAAACTAATAGTTGATTCCATTAATATAATAAAATCGGTGCCAAATATATGGGAGGGGGGTATAATTACCTTCAGTCTGCTCTGGAGTTCTATAATCAAAATAATAAGCATAAGTAGGAGATCTGAGGGGCCTTAAACACCTCACTTGTGGATAATAGAAAAATCCATAATTAGCTATCTGAAAAGCAATTGTAATTACAATTACAAATTAAGGCCATGGATATTTTACGACAGTGATTTGGTTCCTCCTTGCGTACGGACCTCAAAGCACCCTGATCTGAACAACTTACTGCTAGGTCTTTGGCACCAGAGCTCAAATATTATTTATTTTTTAACCTAAATTTATTATTATGCAAAAAAAGTCACTATTTTGGACATTATTAACTATTTGTCTCACTCATTCAAATTTTCAAATACCAGTTTGAAAATTGAAATTGATTTATTTTTCAAATACTAATTTGAAAAATAAAGTTGGTCACACAATAATGTACAACTATTGACAACAAACCGATCTTATTAGCTCCTTCTGGTTAATAACTGTACCAAGCCCGCAATACTTTAACGTATTGCTTTTTAACCCCTTAGAATTACGGATTCCACCACATAATTTACTTATCCCTCAATAGCAAAGGGGGCGACCACCAGAGTGTACTTTAATAATGATATACTCCATGTAAATCCAGAGTTAGAGAGGCTGACAATAACACAACGCTAAAATCTCTTAAAAATAATTTATTTTGATAAACAAACAGTGCAAATGGCTTCGAAGTGGCTTTGGTTCTCATGACCATCAGTTGCGGTTACATGCTACCCAAGGATGTAGAATAAAGGAGATGACGCATTAAGGAATATTTCTGACCCCATGGAAGTTGTATGAGATAGAGAAATAGGAGCAAACTTACCTTCTCTTAGGTTATAATTAAAAAAGGCGACAAACCCAGGTTATGTAGCTAAGTTGTTATACAATTCTTGGTTGTCGAGTTTGCTTCTCAACTTTCTTCAGTGCTTTCGTTATTGTTACATTTGGTGCTTATAAAATCATTTGTGCTTATATTTTACATTTTAGACTCTAGGTAGTCACTTTAGTGAGAGTAATTGAAGCTTTATCGTTTACTTTTCGTAGAGAGTAAGTTAAATGTGTTAATATTTTGTCTTTTTTTAGCCTAGTGAAATGTTTTGCTAGTTTTCAAGATTCAATTTTGGTTGCAATGTTCTTAATTTTCCTAAATGTTGTTAATTTTAAGCAATATTAACAAAAGAACAGTTAAAAAGTATGAACTTTTTTCAATTTGTTTATAACCTTCGCAAGCAAAACAATGGGAAGCCCATTAAGAGTTAAGTTTGCCTCTAAATTTTAAGACCTGCACTGTTATAAGGATCATAAGCATGCGCAGTTCGTACCAAGCATGTGCAGTTGGTTTTTGAAGTGTGTTTCGTGTTGAATTCTTCTCTATGTTTTGATTTTCGATGGGGTCACTTTGTTGAATGGCAATTCGACTTAGTGCGTCATCCCCTTTATTCAACATCCTTGATGCTACCACGAATATGGAAATTGATTGCTAGTCTCTGGTTTAAGGTTATAATTAGAAAGGGTCTATTATGGTTCCATGCATCAAAGCCCTGTACAGCCACTAGTTATACTAAGCCCACCATAATTTAGCGTATTGCATGCATTGGATTGGTCTAAACCAAGAGCCAGGTCTGAAAAACCCTGACTCATTCTGAGTGCTTAAATCCATTTTTTTCTGAGAGCATCCAACATGAGTAAGAAAAATCGGGTACAAGGCACATCTGTAGTTTTCTTTACAACTGAGGGGTCACTTTCCTCGACTTTGGGATGTCATAATTATCCAAAGATTAAAATGATATTACTCTTCAATTTTGCTATGATCGACCTCAGAAGAAAATACTCATCTTGTGTAATGACTTTTGTCTCGCTTTGCTCAGCCTCAGATTGTCATAATTAATAACTTAGGTTAAATGTTGTGAAATGACCAATAACAATTATTTAAGGGGGGGACACCACTATTAAAAAAATTAACTATTGACTCTAACGCGCTAAAATAAATTGTTGGTTAAGCCACTCATTTCAAGTAATTTAAGCAAACTTAATATTAAAAGAATCACTTGTACTTCAATTGTATGCGGCAAAACATATTTCTTACACATGTTGTACGAATTTAAGACGAAAATCTACAAAGAAACGCTATGAAAAAGGCTACGTATAGGTTACTGTTTCGCGCCTTTGATGAGGCTTACTTCATTGCAAGTAATGTAATGATACTTAGAGAAAGTATACCTGGTTGGTGAATTCAGTAAACCTGGAGTAAAATAAATTGAAGTAGTGAATCCTGAGAGCTTCAGTGACGTAAAGAGGAAATACAGCCGTGTATCTGTAGAAGAGGAAATCAGAGAGGAAAAATCCACTGAATATCTTCGCTATCGACCTGAATATGGCACTGCTTGTTAGGGAATACTCTGGAAAATTAACAAGTCATTGTATACCATACATGTGTGCTTCTAGCCTATAAAGAATTATTCGAATAAGAGTTTTGGTTAAGGTAGGTTGACAAAGCTATCCACCGACAGCAGTCGGATACGGGGTACCTCGGAACTTTTCCTTATCACATCGGATTCGCTACGCTCAACTTCCCTGCTTCGGACTCGCTTCACTTATCTCAGAATATACAAGTCGTTAAATTTATACTGCAACATATCTTCCGACCAGCTTCGCTTTTCCTTAGATAGTACACACATCCGTTTCATTCACAGCGGACACTCACAACACAGACCACGCTCAATGCTGCTTAATTTTTATGACTCAGCAAAAATCATAGATATACTTGTCATTTTAAAATTAAACTTTGTGTACTTATTTATTACGTAAAGGTATAATTGTACAAAATTTCAATTTAATTGAATTATTTACCATTTTTTTTAAAAAAGCACACAAGTCATTTAATAAAAATGAAACTTGGCATATTTTAGCCTTATACATGGCTACATGCGTGACAATCTCAATCTGATCTCATACTTTTTCCGTGTTTTATGACTTTTTAAAATTCATAAAACACGAGTCATTATGACGAGTTTAAAAAATTCTTTTCCGAATAGCACAACTGGTGGTAGACTGATTTTTGTACAAAGTTTAACCCTCTAGCATAAATACACTAGGAGCTATGATGACAACAGACAGACAGACAACTTTGTAAAAACCACTCAGGAGGTCTTATAAAAACCTGAAACGGATAATTCCGGTGACATTCCGGTTCCGGAATTTTTTACAATAGTTATTTATGCCATAAGGCTGAGAAGTGTGTCTTTATGTCACGGCAATGAGATTTACCGACGAGCGATGCGAGTCGGGAAAAATTGCCAAGACAAAGACATTCTCAGCCGGATGGCATACACTATGTTTTTTTGAGGTAGCACTCATTAAATAAACTGCGCTGTATACTTAATTAAAAAAAAACAAACGTCTAATTAACTCCATATTATCGTTGTCATTGAATTCATCCATGGCTTCACACTTTTACTCAAAAATGTAAAAGCTTTACAAATAAACACTTAACAATTGTCAATTAGAACACCTTTTAAAAACGAGAAAAAAATAGTCTACGAACAAAAACAGAATCAAAATGAACGTTTTTAAAGAAATATCATGAAGGTTTTACACAGATTGTTTTTTTTAACACGCTACATTACAGTAATGGCGGCAATATATCAATTACTTTTACGTCCTAGGAGTTTTTTTTACATTCATTATTGTCCTCGAAGGTGAAAAGTACTAAATAACCTCCTATAACAATAATGATTGGCTTCTCATCCTAAAAACGGTCCAATAAAGTGCTCAATTATGTACTTCCTTAAAAAAATGCAATATTTTTCCTATAGACCTATATAAATGAGGAAAAGTAAAAATGATATTTGTCTATCTGGTAGAGGACAATAATTTTCTTGCTAGTCAAGTAATACTTCTTTATTGTATTAGCCTAATTTTATTTTTTTTAAACGATAACAAAACCTGAAAATGAACAGTACCTGCGATAATTTCGTAAGCTTCATTGCTATTCACCCCTGTAATCCACGGTACAACATCAGTAGAGTTGTCGTCTACATCATACGGAAACTTTGTTATAACTGGATTAGACAAGAAGAATTCTTCTACAACTGGAGGATAAAGAGTTCCATGGAAATACAACTGCAAACAACGACAAAAGTTCGTACTATAATAATTATAAATTAAACAAATGTAGCACGGAGATATATGGGACTACATGCCTGGCAAATTGTTCTTCTTGTTTTATGATATTTGTCATTTTTGTGGATTTATTACTAATAACTAATCGACTTTATGAAATAAATTTCCACCCTGTAGAACTAAAAGATTAAGAGGCAATATGATAAAAACATAGACTGGAACATAAACTTGGTACGAACTACGTCTTTGGGGTCTTACAAACACCATATTAGTGAATAGTTCCAAGCTCAACAGCAACATACTCTTCTCCTTTCAGATAAACCAATCCCCCCCCCCCGTGACCCCAAATTTATTTTTGCTTTGGGTATTCGTTAAAAGAAGAAAGACAGAATTATCAGCTAGCGTGGTTATACTTACTGGAAATTCTTGAGTGGCGTTTAATATTTCTTCAACTGATTTATTCCTTAAGCATGCAACCAATTTATCAGCATCATCTATGAATTTAGGTAAGTATTGACTACAGCCAGTATTCTGAGCAAGTAGGCTAAACAATGTCATAATGATTACTATTAGTACCTCAGATCAGCATGCTAAAAATATTTAGAACTCAGTTTGAAACATTAAATAAATAACCCTCTGAGAATTAGGTTAAAGAGTTTCAGGCAGAAAAACTATTTCGGCCCTAATAAGTGAAATAAACGTCACTGTAAGGTACAAATAATAAGGCGCAGTCGAATATCCACGGCCTTCTCAAACTTTTTTTATAACTTTATTTTCAACATTTTCAGTAATTAGCCGGATTTGTGATAAATGAAGCCTATTTCCGTAATCTGCACGCTCTTTTGGTTAATCTCAAAGAGTATTTACATTCACTCAACGATTTATTTTTAATCTAACTTGGTACATACATAACTACTGTTAGACCACAATATTTTGTGTTATATTTTGACATGTCATATTTGTTAACATTGACGTCTAACAGTAGTTATGTATGTACCAAGTGATCCAACGTATTGATTGGTGATCCAACGTTCTAGAAGGCCGTGGATATTCGACCACGCCTTATATGTTTTCTCTTTTTTCAATAAATATACTTAAATTATGAAGTAAAACCATAGTCCGCCTATCCAGAGTGGAGCCCTTCATATAATTGCGCATGCTCAAAACTTTATAAAATCGCACAAATTTCAGTTTTCCTGAAATTAGTGGTTCCTTGTGGGTCGCGACCAATACATAAAGAGAATATTTTTTTAAGCAGATGAAATATCAAATAAAACGAGTGTTTAATCATTAATATCGGATGGCTGTAACCAAAGTTATGGCTCTTTCAAAAACAACGAAAAATGGTTCATTTATGTAAAGTAAGGGAATTTCTCTGAAAAAAGATTAACTTTTTGGCCATAAAACAAATGTCATCACTTTAGATCTAGTTATTCGATTTTGACGAAAAATACTCGTTTTATAGGAAATATTATCAGCTTTAAAAATGTTCTCTTCATGTTTTGTACATGACCTACAGGAAACCACTTGTTGCAAGAAAACTGATTTTCGCTCCACTGTGGATAGGCAGACTATGATTTTCCTTCATAATTTAAAGCATATTTTAAGGAAAATTTGGTTTTTAAGTTTACAAAATGAGTTATATTTTCTAGGCCTAGCTCTTGGACTATAAAACTAACGGGATGGGTGTGCATGGGGGCAGAGAGAGGTTAGAGGCTGTAATTTATTTTTTTAGAGGTGATTTTGTGTAATATGTTTTTGGTGCACGCTTTAACTCAATTTAAGCGCGCTACGACCTTTAAGGCATAATTAAAAAATATATTTATTATTTAAAACAACAAATAAAAATAATTATTTTTATTTATTTATTTGTTGTTTAGGCCTGAAGATGACCCAAAGGGGTTGAAATATATAGCTTTCTTTATAAATAATTGTAAAACAGAAGTCAACCTTGTTTTAAATAATTATGGAGTTCTACAAAAAAGATGTTTCGCTAATTAACTTGTTGGAAAATATATTTAATTAATAAATAGTCCAAGAGCCCAGGAGTGTTTTGTTAATAAAAAGTGTAATGGCTGGAACCGGTCTCAATTTTATGTAAATACCTTCCTGAACAATGATCTGCAATTCTGCCGACTCGTATCGGATGGGTGTCCCAGGCAGAACGCACTTTAGGGGTCAAAGGTTCTGCCTGGGACACCCATCCGATTAGAGTCGGCAGAATTGCAGATCCTTGTTCAGGAAGGTATTTACGAAAAATTAAACCCGTTTCCAGCCATTACACTTTTTATTAACTTCGGTGGTAAATTTGACACCTAAAGTGCGTTCTGCCTGGGACACCCATCCGATACGAGTCGGCAGAATTGCAGATCCTTGTTCAGGAAGATATTTACGAAAAATTGAGACCAGTTCCAGCCATTACACTTTTTATTAACAATACACCCCTGGGCTCTTGGTCTAAAAGCAAAATAAGAATCAGCTAACGTCGACTCTTGCTGTTGCAATATCCTTGGAAAAGTTTGGCTTAACGCCATCATCAGCAGGCTGGGCAATCCTCGAGCTTTAAACTAATAAAGTTATTTACATAAAGTTATTTGAGAGCTTGCTGATGATAGCGTTAATTTAAACCCGTTTAAGAACATCCGTATCCAACAACAAGCATCGACGGTAAGTTGAATAAGTAGTATGAAGTGATGTTACTTGCGTCTCTGGATACCTGCACATCTAGGCTGCAAACCCCACCTGGAGCAGGTAGTACCGCTCTGTGATATTCCACCAACAAATAAACCTAACAAATATCAATTTATTGTCATTATAAACCAATTTATTATTTCTAAGTAGGTAATTGATAAACTTTATTTAAAAAAAATCAAGAATCATAATGAAACTAAGACCTTCAACTCCACAGACCGCCTTTTATTGTGCAAAATCAAAATTTTAAATTTGTACGTCATAAGACTGGGTAAATGAAGCCATACATTTTATACATATACAAATAGGCTTGGTAACGTCCCAATATATGCAACAGACACAATGGCAGAAACACAAACACATGAATATATACTTCTAAGTTATATATATACTACTACTTCTAAGTTAAACATTTTTTACTCTTATTTGTGCAGATTTGTACAGCTGCTTGTGAGATTTATAGATACAAAAATTAACTCTGTATTTACTTTTAAAATACAATTATATTTCATTAACAGAAAACTGAGCAGTGGAGTAAACACAGCTAACAACTAACAACACCACAATCTCTCCACAAAACTTTTATTAAAACCAGAGCCGACTTTCGACCTCACGATCATCATCAGTGCCTATCCAACAAATATCAAAGATATGAACTAAAAATACATAATATAACATAGTAAAAATAAATACGTAATAATAAAGAAAGAAAACTACATTCTTTATTATTACGTAGTTTTTATATTTTTACTATATTATATTATGTATTTTTAGTTCATTTCTTTGATATTTGTTGGATAGGCACTGATGATGATCGTGTGGTCGAAAGTCGGCTCTGGTTTTAATAAAGGTTTTGTGAAGAGATTTTGGTGTTGTTATTTGTTAATTATATTTTAACTTGTATAAAATCAAACAAGCATAATATTTACTAAATTGATGTCTAACACATTTAGGATATTCCTTGGCTTAAATTGAAAGATATTTTCTTGTGTTGACATCAGATTAGTTATAATGGAACCAAATACCTTTAGCTAGGGGCGAATGCATCAAAATATCAACTGATACTCCCCCGGCACTCTGTCCTGTTATGGTAACTCTACTCGGGTCACCTCCAAAATATTTTATGTTTTTCTGGATCCATCTGCACAGGATTTAATGAAGCTTGTTAATACAGTGATCAGGCATGCAGAAACAGAAAAGAAGGTAGAAGCAACATCACAAAAAGCATACTAAACACAGTGGTTTAACGAAAGCAATATCACACCCACTCCTTCCCAGGAGATAATAAATTCCAAGGAGGCAATGAAACGTAGGAGAGGTTTAAATATATATATATATATATATATATATAATATATATATATATATATATATATATATATATATATATATATATATATATATATATACTTTAGAAGGATAAGCGAAATTTATCCTTACCCATTTACTTTCTTAACAGTTGTCGTACAAACGACCTCAAAAGAGCGAACTTCTGATAAAAATTTGCGAAAAGTGTTGATTGTCATTATAATTGGTACAGGATCATTTCATAAACACAAAATATCATGTACAAATACCTAAACAGATTCGCTTATCTTTACCAATTCGGTATATAACCCTTAAAAATAAATAAACAAAAATAAATACAAAATATATTAAAATATTGAAATTATAATAAGACAGAGACTCCCTCCTGCAGCACAGAAGGGCCTAAAGCAGAAGGCATCTTTTTTATTTATATATGTTAGAAATATAATTTGTATTATATTACAAAGAATAATTATATTATATTATAATATAATTATATTATAAAAGATGTTTATTTTATTTATTTTATTATATTATAAATTATAATTATATTATAAAGAACTTTGTTAAAAAAAATATGTATACCCCTCAAAATTAGTTATCAGAGTAACTGACTCATCTCCTTCTTAAAAAAAACACTTCTACTCCCCCCTCCATGACTCTAACCAAGGTCGTTTTTCCTTTTGAAATACACTGAAACGATTATTGTACAAACTTACTCGAGTGCCAGGATTTGATCTCTAATTCCAAGATTAGCCGGATAATCATTGTCATCTAAATATAAAAAACCTGTAACAAAAATATCCTTGAATCTAAGGTAACTAAAGAGAAAACCAGAGTCCTACAAGAATGGTAAAGAATAAACACTGTAATCCTTAATATTATAAAGTAAACGTATTAGTCAGTTTTCGCTTATAAGAAACGATAAGAAGGTTATGGAATAAATTGTTTACGTTTTTCGAAAAACTGTTAAAAATCAAAACACAATCCAATTAGTACCAATTTGGTGGTTGGCTGCAATGAGTTGCAATTTGGTGAATTGTAAGCAGTAAATAAGTATACCAAATTTTATTTTAATATGTATAGTATTAGTAGTAATATGGGGGGAGTGGTAGTAACTACCAGGCAAGTAGGCCAAGTGGTTGGGCACTTTTTGCCGGCTCCCTAAGATAGTTCTACTCCTTTTAATTTCAAGTGTAGGTATATTTCATCTAATCTAGACAGAAGAGCCGTCAATTTCTATGGTTCCTCTCATGCTTTTTTAAGCAATCATACATATTTTCACTGACTCTTATAGTCTAGTGAAAACTGGGAACAACACGTGCTCTCACTGTTAAACCAAACCTCTACACACTTTAAACTACAAGGCAGAAACAGTATAGTATTATAATGAATCTACAATGAGGGTCCTAAATTTTGCCTATACCTAGTTTCATTTAGGGTAAGGGATCTTTAACGAGTACCTGACAACGCACAGGCTCGAGACCACCGGCTTTACGTCCCTTCTGAAGGACGTGGTACGCAGAATTTTTATCCCTCTCATAAAAATCCTAGAGGCTCGTGCTGGGATTGAACCCATGACTAAAGTCTATTTATTCTGTGTATTGGCCGCGTACCTTAACCACTACACCACGGGTGACTCCAATATGTATATGTATAGTATACCTATGGCTTTTGTTAAATCACTAATGCTACGTATCATCGAGCGAGGTTAGTACCAAGATGGGTGACCGCTAAGAGTAAAAATATTTTTTTTTACAATCTGAGGACAAGCGATCTGCTCACCATTGCTCGCGGTACCATTGCGCGGTACCATTGCTCGCGGTACCATTGCTCCCGGTACCATTGCTCCCGGTACCATTGCTCCCGGTACCATTGCTCGCGGTACCATTGCTCGCGGTACCATTGCTCGCAATACTATTGCTCACCAGTGCTCACTATATTACCGCTGAGAACACAACTGAGCAAATAAACCCAGGAGAATCTTGTACTCTCAAGAACGCTAACTGTGGCAGTTTTAAAGAGATTTTAGAAACTCTCCCCCTGTTTTAACTAGCGATACTGAAATTAACGTAAACAGTTTTAATGACGGCATAGGTAGACGAAAGTCCAGTAGGGTTACCCTACAGGAAGTATTAAAACTTGGTGTTTTTAAAATTCTTTACATTTGTTTCAATATCGCTAGTTAAGACAGGGGTAGGGGTTCGATACTCTCTCTAACCTTCACAGTAAGCGTTCTTGATAGTACAAGTTTTTCCTGGGTTTATTTGCTCGGTTGTGCTTTCTGCGGTAATATAGTGTATTTCCGGCAATTTCCATTAGTACTGCAAATGAGATAGCAGGCAATGTGGCATTTCCCACACTCCGGCCTTTCCTCACCATTTACCTTTTCTTTGACCTTCCGGAAAAAAGGTTTGTTTACATATCTTGTTAAATAAATTGAAAATGATTGGTGATAGTTACCGAAAGCATCAACCCTGTAAGAAATAGTGATGGCTATAACTCTTTTAGATTCCATGAAATATTCACCGCCATATAACTGCGCTGCTCCTTGGTAGAAAGAACCTCCATAGATAAAAACAATAACTGGTAGAGACCCGTTTAACTGAAATCAAATATAACCGCAATCAATAAAGTATACATCTTTAATGAAACACTTACACATGCACTACAACACTCACACAAAAATATATTTAAAATTATGCCTCTAATGCTGATTTATCACATCATAAAAGTAGCTTATTTATTTATTTATATTTTAAAGTATTTTATTTTATCAAGGCAAGTTGTATTAATTATTATTTATTCTATTTCAAGATGACTTCTTTGATGTTTTAAACTAAGTTTTTGTGATTATTGAATACTTTGTAAAAACTATATGTTATTTATTTATTTATTTATTTATTTATTATAAGGTGCTTAATATTATATCATTAGCACCTCTACACATGACAAAAAAACAAATTATGTGTGAGCATGAATATATAGAGTAAATAGATTATGATATGATATAGAATGATATTGATTACATAGAGTCATAGGTACAAGTATGTAGACGCATAATAGATAGATTTTTAAATATATAGATACAGTTAATTGATAAGGTTCTGGGTAGAATAGATGTAGATATTTCCCTTGTTAAGTATAATGTTATGTTTATGTCAGATTATTATTGTTTAGTTATCATTGTACCTTTTAGTTTATTTATTGATTTATGTGTTAATTTATTTACTTATTTATTTATTTTTTGAGGTTATATTTCGTTTATGAAGTCATTTTCGATAAGGTAATTAAACAAATTTTTGATATGTCGTTCTTCGTCTCCAAGAATTTCAATCATGGTTTCTGGTATGGAGTTTAGCTCAAGTGATTGTTGAAGTCTGGTGCAATCCATCAGTATGTGCTTCACAGATGTCAAGTCATTACATAGTCGGCATTTTGGAAGTTCTTTGTCTCTTGAAAATAAGTAACTGTGTGTAAGTCTTGTATGTCCGAGTCGTAGTCTACACAGTACTGTTTCTTCATGTCTGTTTTCTCTACAAGATGTTTTCCACTCGCCTATTCTAGGTTTAATTCCCTGAAGCTTGTTATTATTACAGTTGTCCCATATGCATTGCCACTCATCGTAAATTTTTCTCTGAATTGCTTTTTCTATATCTCAAAATGAAAAACTAAACTAATGTTATATATAAACTATATGTTATATATAAATAAGAGTATTATTAATATATATATATATATATATATATATATATATATATATATATATATATATATATATATATATAATATATATATATATATATATATCAAGTGTCTATCTTTTCGCTGTTAAAAACGGAACTCTGCAAATTTCTGACCCACTTATTAGCTATTATTTCCCTAAGGAAATACTATAAGTGGATATAAGCAGATTAATTAATGTAAATGAATTTATTAATACAATTTAAATACTAAGAGTAGCAAAAATACTTGTGTTTTCTTACTTTTAGAATGAAATAAGTTGACTTACATTAGGTGTATAGATGTCCAGGTAGAGACAATCCTCGGACATATTAAAAACATAATTATATGTATTGTTCTGGTAGCATGCAGGGCCAAAGTCAAAAGCGCCAAAAGTGGTATTAGATTCCTCTACAGGCACAGCTTCCTGTCACAATTTTAAATATTTAACATTTTCTTCGTAATCCAAAAAGATAACAACCCATTAAGGCAATAATCAAGGATTTAAAGATATCGGGTGCGATGTACCTTTAACCTTATCCATGCCACGTTGGACTCGCTTCGCTCGTCCTTAAAATATGGATATCGCATAATTTATATAGATATAAGTCTTAGGACTCACTTCTATAAGTCTTTGTACACAAGCATACTTAGTATTAATCCAGGTATTGGCCTTGCTCAACACCTGCATCAACTTAACATTAGGATCCAACAAAACCGTGTAGATATACCAGGAATATTTATTGAAATTTAGCATTCCTATTAACTACATATACTTGTACCAAATTTAAAATCAAATTAATTACTTTTCTATTCTAATAATTTTTAAGTAATTTTATTATTTTAAAAAACACACACACATTGAATATAAATAACAGCATAAAAATTACATATTTTTGACATTTTTGACGGAGGTGAGCCCCCAAAAAGCACAAGGCTTGAGCTAGAGGGCCGCTATGTATGACATTTTTATATATATGCATTTTTATACAATTACATTTTCCTTTAAGAAAGTAGTTTATTTTTTTAATAGAGGTTTGTTCATTCTTCACTGTTTTATAAATGAATAAAGTTCTAACTACATGCCACACAGCACATAATTTTTCAATTCTTTAGTGTGGCATCTTATTCCTTTACCTGTATATCTAATATGTATGTATGATAATTTATTAATAAAGGATTGTTTATATATATAAAAAAAAAAGTTAAACTAAAAGATTAGATAGTAAAGAAGATATTGCAATATGTCATTTAAAAATAATAGCCAGTTATTCTAGATTTGATAATCTATATCATTTAATAATACATATATTTTATTAATTCTTACTCTTATTTAAAGCTAAGCTAATTATTTAAACTTCTATTACTAATATTTTTACATTTATACATGCATATACTTACATACATACACATACATATACATGGATACACATACACACAATACATACCATTCCATAAAAGTAAAACTAATGCTGATAATAAGATGAAACTTAGCACTAAATTTTATTTTAAACTATGTATGACTACATTTTCAAACATTTTATTTTTTGTGAATGTTTGAAAAATGATTGTTAAATTTTGCTATGTTAAAAAATTTAGCGAATTATTTTCCGAATGGCACAAATAGACCTAAAAATTAATTGATGCACCAAGTTTTCATTTCTCTGGCATTACCACTCTGGGAGCTGAGTTGATCACAGACAGACAACTTGGTAAGATAAACTAAGGAGGTTTTACAGCCCTCCTAGGTAAGTAAGGAGAATCGAACATTCACCTTCTTTGGTTTGAAAATCAATGTTATTGGTTATAGGCTATAAGGATATTTTGGTGTAGTTTTTTAAGAAAATTATTGAAGGAGAAATCAAATTTAGGTTTAATTAATAAACATAATTTAATTTTTTATAACACCACTATAGAAGAAAAGAAGTGCAAAAGAATATTAAGCTTTAAACAATCAAAAATAATCTAACCCACTGAGAGCTAGGGTGATATCACACACTTAAGGCCCGTCTACAACCTTAAGTTAAGTTAGGAAGAATTAAAGAAGTGAAGAATTCCTCAGGAAGAATTGAAGAAGTGAAGAATTTCTCACTTAGAACAAACCATTTTGAAATTCCCGCTCTTTTAACTTAAGAAATCCGTAAACACGTCTACAATCTCTAAGTTGTTAAGTCAAGTTTTTAAGTTACAATTACACATATAGCTGTATTTAGACTACTTTTCTTTCTACCGTCTACACACATTTTATTTATTTATTTATTGTAACAACGAGCAGAGCTCAATAACAATTATTTTAATACAATTTAAATAAACAATGCTTTTTCAATGGTCTTTCTTCCGTTTTTTAAAAACTTTTTGCAAATATTTTTTTTTACTTTACTTCTAAAATTTTCTAAAATCGACCGTGTTTTATTGATTTTAATTAATAAATAAAATCAAAATGGATGAGGTAATTGTTGGGAGCGTTATTTTCCTTATCTATAGTTTATTTAATTATTTTATAATTTTATAATAATTGTTATATAATTCTATATATAAAAAAAAATATTCAAACAACAAAACAATCAATCACATCACATCGTTTAAAAAACATTGTAATAATTCAAAAACAGGATAACGTTGTACATTCTTCTTTAAAAAACTTAAAAAACCATTTCTATGGTTTTCTTAGGTCAAAAGAGCGGGAAAAAGAATTATTTAAGAAGAAAAAGAGATTTTGAAAAATTCTTCAATTCTTCCTAACTTAACTTGAGATTGTAGACGGGCCTTTACACTTTGACAACTAGTTTCACACATAAACAACTTGGTAAAAACCACTCAGAAGATCTTAAAAGTACTAAAACTGTAAAATCTTGGACCCGCATTTACAGTGCACAACATGTAACACAATAGTTTTCCTATTTACCAGCGGCATGAATAAGGAAACATAATAATAACAAAACATGAATGCTACATTATCATTTAAACGGTGTGATAAAGTTGAGGGCTTAGATAAAAAACAAGTCGTTTACAAAATGTATTACAAGGTTTAATTTTACTAAGCGGAAAAGCTCAATGATTTTTTGCTTCAAAGGGACTTCAACAATCAACTTTTGTTGTATTTGCATTGTTTATCTCTTAGAAAGCAAATCTTCACCAAGATCTACTTTTTTATTTTAACAACTTTATATTATAAACCTTATATTCTTAAAAAGAAAACAATTATCATCAACAAATATGGCCAAATATGGAAACAAACTTGTGACAAACATTATTTAATAACCGTAGCTACAAAAATCTATCTTTGGGAGGACACGAACCCTATTAATAACATAGAGGTAAAAAAGAAAGAAAGCCAATTCTTCATTAAAGCCATCACGAAAGTTTATAACAAATATTTGATAGTGGAAAGATAAATTAACATTTAATTTGTTATAAATTGATTAATCATAAAACGTGCTAAGCGTCATTTAAAATAAAAATTTAAATTATTTTGTATTTACTCCTAGCTTTATATTTTTATGTAATCTTTCTTCAAGTTGACTAAGTTCTCAAAATTACTGCACATATTATTTTTAAATAAGACAATAACAAGTGCAAAGGTCATCCAAAGATATCAGAATTCATTAAATACGAAATAATAACAAGTAATGATAATTATCGAAACATGTCATACAAAGCCCGGGAGAACATGACATTGATAGCTTCATTCCCAAAACTTCAAAGTCATTCTGATAGAGCCTAAATCAATTAAAACACGAAATAAGGCTGAAAAGCAATTAGCATTGATTACATTGTCAATGCTTATATCAATTCGGTTTAATTTTGCACTAGAGTAATGAAATAGTTAAGGCTATTCTCATTAAATGCTAAAACACTAAATAAGAAAATAACACTATAATATTTATAGAGGTAGTTTTCTACCACTAACACC
Organism: Microvelia longipes; assembly: GCA_018340805.1. NCBI lineage: Eukaryota > Metazoa > Arthropoda > Insecta > Hemiptera > Veliidae > Microvelia > Microvelia longipes. The sequence continues at coordinate 4,462,743 of JACMZG010001911.1, read as the reverse complement.
ATATTTGAGTTAAAAACAAGAGGCCTTCCTCGTAGTGCCCGCTACACAGCCTCGTGGCCGCTACAAAGCCTCGTGGCCATTACACAGCCTCGTGGCCGCTACAAAGCCTCGTGGCCATTACACAGCCTCGTGGCCGCTACAAAGCCTCGTGACCATTACACAGCCTCGTGGCCGCTACAAAGCCTCGTGGCCATTACACAGCTCGTGGCCGCTACAAAAGCCTCGTGGCCATTACACAGCCTCGTGCCGCTACAAAGCCTCGTGACCATTACACAGCCTCGTGGCCGCTAAAAGCCTCGTGGCCGCTAAACAGCCTCGTGGCTGTTCCACAGCCTTGTGGCCGCTACACAGCCTTGTGGCCGCTACACAGCCTCTTGTTTCCTTCCATCAACACAGGGCTTTTGAAAGTAATGATGGTGCCTCAAATTTTACTTTATATGCTACTACTTAATGCACTTTAATTTTTGTTTTAATGTCATGTTATTTATTTTTTATTTATTTATTGTAGAGCTTAATTAAACATCATTAGCTCCACGCAACTCGTGTAATAATAACAAAGAAAGATAAACAACATAAAGGTTGAAGTATTTGATCTGGCTTGGGGTTAAAAATAAAGTATCACTATGAAACATTGGCCTTGTATATTAAAATTGAATATTAAATGAAAATAGAATTGAACTGGTATTCAAATACTCGGACAACTAACACAGTTTAAAAAGGGATGTCAAAAGATAGGTAGGCCGAAGATTGAATTTTAAAAAGGTTAATAGATAGAAAACGATAGATAATACCAATACCAATTGGTATCTATTAATAGATAATAGAAAAAGTTAGGAAAGAGATATTTGAAAATAACAAATTAACAAATAAGAAATAAAAATATAAGTTGAAGTTCTATTTAGATTTCGTTCAAAATATCAGTTTCTCGTAAATAGTTGAATAGGTTTTGAATGATGGTTTCGTGTCACCTAAAAGGTCAGGTAATTTGAGGGAATATTGTGAGTTAACTTGGTTTGTTGTAGTCTACTACAGTCGATAAGAAAGTGTTTTACTGTAAGTATGTCATTGCATAGTCTACATTTTGGTAGTTCTTGGTCTCTTGTAAAAAGGTAGCTGTGTGTCAGTCGAGTGTGTCCAAGTCTTAATCTACACAAAACAGTCTCTTCGTGGCGGTTTTTTCTATAGGAAGTCTTCCATACCCCAGAATTGAGTTTGTTGTTATTTAAAGAGGCCTAGCTATGTTGCCACTGTCAGGTTAGTTTGTGTCTTAAGGTTGCTTTTATGTCATTTATTGTCACCATTGTTTGAGAAGGTCGACCATTAGAAATAGCAGCTTTAGCCAATCTATCAGCTGTCTCGTTCCCCGGGATTCCCGAGTGGCTAGGTACCCAGCAAAATTGTACATTTAGGTTGTTTAATCTTATTATTTCTCTGATTTCTAATATAGTATTGTTTTGACTGTATAATTTGTTCAAAGCTTGAAGTCCACTGGATGAGTCCGTAAAAATAATTATATCCTTCTTTTTGTTTGCTATAGCAGAGCCTAGTCCTTCTTTTATAGCTTCAATTTCTATATTTGTTATTGAGCTTAGTTTATTCCCTTTGAACTGCTTTATTTGTCCTGAGCTGGTTGTTAATGCATACCCTGTTCCTTCGTTGTTTTTAGCTCCGTCTATATATATATAAGTTCTGCATTCTTATTATTCTGTTTGATTTTCTTAAGTTCGTTTATAATTTCTAGATTTTGCTTTTTATATTTAAATGAGTGTAATTGTCACGGTTTCTTCATAGTCCATGGAGCTGTGTTCGTTGAGATGTAGTTTTTAGAAGTACTTGGTGTCAGTGAGTCTTCAATTTAATAGGTGATAGTTAAGTCTTTTAGATGGTGTATTTATTTTTGATATTAATGTATGTATGTACAATTTACTAATTAAAATATGTTTTTAAATATATGTGTGTGTATATATTTATATAAACGTGATTCTTGTAAATTACCTTAAATCTTTCCACAACGTATGCGAATTTGATACCAAGAAATGTATAATACTCTACATCATCTATAGCTCTGTGCTGTCCAACATAGCTTCCAGTAAGCGCTTTGACTTCAAAATCTATCTCGTACGAACGGCTTGCAATTAAACTACTTAGAACTAACACAATAATTATCATATCTTCCTAACTTTAACAACGAAACTTTGTGCACACACGAAACGTGTATCATAAAAATAAAGTTAAAATACTATTATTTGTTTATTTATAAACAAAACTTTTTTTAGAATCAAATTATTAAATTCTCGTTAAATTTAATTAAATATTCAATAATAAAGTTAAAATACTATTATTTATTAATTTATAAATAAAACTTTTCTTAGAAGTGAATTAAATTATTAGATTCTCGTTAAATTTAATTAAATATTCATTAAGTTCATACTTATTTAATTATGTATATGATTAAGTTATGAATTACTAAAGTCTTCGAATTTAAAAAGTTCCATTCTCTAAATTCTAACCCAGGTTAATAAAAGATACTATTTACTAAGATTATGCATTGGTTTAGTTAATTTATTTTAGAAAAAATATCAAATTGTAGTAACAAGGATGATGTTAACCTTAAAAAAAGAATAAAGTTTAATTGCATACTTTAAAATATATTCAAAAATAACAATTATGAAATAATTAGTAATAAACTACATTACGCTCGCAACTTCATATGCAATCATACAAAGCAATCATTTTCTACACGTTTGATGTTTACAAGTAACAATTAAAATAGCCGCACTTAGGCCCGTATTCAGAATCATTTTTAAAAAATCTCTCCTAGATTGTTCCTAGCCTTCTCCTAGGTTGTTCATAGTTTTCTCGTACACTTAGTGGTATGGTAGTTGTTCCTAGCTTTTTCCTAGAATTCAAGATGCCAACTTAGGATAAGGCTAGGAGAAACCTAGGAGAGATAGATCTCTTCCTAGCTCTAAGGACGGTTAAAAAGGCTCTAAAATGGACCCTAAAGCGAGGAACAACCTAGGAACAACCTAGGAGAGATTGTTTATCATTGTAATACTATTGATCATCGTGAATACTGGCCTTAGTGTAAGAAATAGCAAAACTTCATTTACACTTGATAATGTGTAAATGAAGTTGACACATTATCAAGTTAGGGTAACATGTAAAACTTTTTAAATAAATAAATAAATAAAATAAATAATATAACAAAAATATTATAATTCATGGATCAAGATTGAAGATAAAAAGCAATAGTTTTTATTTATTTCTTTCACTTGCAAGTTACCAACAAAGTTACAACTAAGCTACAAACTAAGTTACTAACTACGCAAGTTTACTTAACAATTAATTATTGGGTTCAGAGTACCTCGGAATATTTGATCACCCTATCAAATCCGCTAAGCTTATTTAACTACTTTGAACTCGCTTCGCTAGTCCTGGGGTAGTAACAACATCCGTTTTATTTCCATTGGTCACCCATCCACAGTGGTGACCAGCCCAGCCGTATTGACTTAAAAAACTTATTTGTTATATTAAGGGATATATTTGCACCAAATTTTAACCCCATTTGAGAATTTTTTTTATTTTTAGGGTTTTAGGGACTTTTTTAAAAATGCATTCATGGTATTAGATGAAAGTTGTACAAAAAAATGTTGGTAACGGGATGAAACTTGGCACATTTGTAAATTATATATTTCCAAATTATCCAACCGTTGATTTATCATTGACGGTTAATAACGTCATAAAAAATTGTTTTCCGAAAAATATAGCAATACCTAAAAAATTATTTTCGTACCAAGTTTCATAAACCAATAGCATGAACACATAGACAGACAAGTTGGTAAAAATCATTTAGTAGGTCATCTGGAACGAATGATCAGGTGATTTTCCCGTTTTAGATTTCTAGTGCTAACACCATAGAGATATATATCTAGAGAGGTCCTCATCAAAAAAGTAACCTGACCACCTGTCTTACGAATACAATCAAGTGATTAGTACAAAATTTCAGTAATTTACAAAGAAGAACGTTAAAAATATAAATCAAAACACAAACAAACTGCGGGAAGCCGAAAACACTTGATTTATTATAAGCTGAATTCAATCTTAGAGGAGGTTTCAATTAGGTTACGCAGAGCCTCTGAAACCCCCAAAAAGATGTTTCACACCTCTTAAAGTATTAAGATAGGTTTTGCCTCCTCTAGTATTTATCTCTATGACTAACACAATACTTTTTCTGTGCACATACTGTATAAATGAGGAAAAGCAAAAAATAATGAGATTAATTGATGAAACTTTTAGAATGCAACAAAAGCAACTAACAAACTGAACTGGAAAAAAATATAAGCAATATTAATTCTTATAAAATAAATTTCTAAATGAAAATGCACTTAGACTTAATTGCACTTATTAAGCATTATTAACTATGTTAAAAAATATATTGAAGCTACCGTATAATTAAGATTATTTTTTATAGATAATAGAAGGGAAATATGCTAATTTTATTGTGCTATTTTCATGAAAGGTAAAGGAAAGAATAAAAGGAGTTTAATATAATTACAACAAGTCTACAATAAAGGCCGTCTAGAAATAAGAGCCTCGTCTAAAATAAATGACAGTGAAAATCACCAAGTTACAAAAATTAACAAATCATTATTTTTACTTTTTCACATTCATAACGAGAGCCAGAGGAAAATTAATTTAGTTACAATAAAAATTGAATTATATTGAATTATTCGTTTTAAGTCTTATAAGACCTTCTAAGTAGTTTTAACTAAGTTATCTGTATGTCTGTATCTGTTATCATCATAGCTCCCATTGTGTTTACACCAAGGACCTTTAATAAAGGGTATGACGAGATAAGGGAACTTTACTGACCCTATAAACGTTTTATGAGATATAGATATGTATTTATATATTTTATAAAACGTTTATGATAAGTTAAGCAAACTTACTTTCTCTAGCAAGTTTATAGAAAAAGGCGCGAAACGCAGGTTATATAACAAGGATACGACAAGTTCAACATATTCATTTCAGGCAAATAAAACGTTTAAATGATCAATGTTATAGGTTTAATTAATAAATTTATTTCAGTTTTCCGCATATTGCTTGTGTTTTGATTTGTATTCTTAACCTTTTACTATATAAGTTATTGTAATTTTGTACTGATTATTTGATTATATTTATAAACAAAGGTGGTCAGGTTACTTTTTCGATGTTTCAAAATTTAACCTATAAGGCCCCTCTAGTAATAATATCTCTATGTCTAAATTTAATACAGGCATAGTTAATGTAATTATTGTAAGCATGCGCAATGTGAACCAAGCGTATTTATATGATTTATGAAAGATCCTTATCTATTTTTTATCTTCACTTTGTTCTATGGCAAATTAACTTAATACGTTATCACTTTTATTAAAATCTGGTTTAAAAATAAAAGTTGAAACTTCAAATGACATGTATGCTTTAAAAAAAATCCTTAAAAATTAAAAACTATCTTATGAGTTGAACTTTAGAACAAGTGTATTCCTTTATGTAATAAATAAGTATAATAAGTGTTAAGCTGTATCGAGCGAGGTTAGAACCAGGATGGGTGACCGCTAAGGATAAAACGAATGATATTAATGTCGAAGTCGAAGACGTACTGCAATATAAATTAGACGATTTTCATATTTTGAGGAATCCGATGCGAAGCGAATCCGATGTGACGAAGATGAGCGTTGCAAATTCTTTATGGTAAAGAAAATTTTTGAGGTACCTCGTAAGATTTTGTAATAAATAATTAGTAAATTATTTATTTATAATTTATAAAATTAAGATAAATTGACTCTAATGTATGTTTAAAATAAATACATAAAACTGAATTTGTGAAACCTTTTATAAAACTAAACTAAGAACAGATTCAACTATTGGCTCGAACATATGTTTTCCTTACTAATTGCTTTCAGATAGTTAAAATATTAATTAATTTAAAAATAGAGTACGAGATAGACATTAAAATAAATACGTTCTAGGAACTAAAAAACAACACATCTAAGTCCGTCAACTTCAACTACACTAGGCAAACTGTAAGTAATCTAGGAACCAATGTTAATATCAAATTATGACATTTAATCAAGTCACGTAACGATATTTTACTGAAAACTAATTAAAGCTTCAAAAGTTAAAAATATAGGATTACGATTTAAAAAACAACAAAGAATTGATATAAAAACAATTAATATTTGCCAATTGATTCAGATATAAACAATGCTAATCAAAACGTACGAACTGACAAGTATAATTGTTTTAAATAATATAATTAAGAATTATACATTATCTTATTCTATAAAATAATTAACTGATTTTTAATACAAATGTACAAAATTGGTGTGCGGGATACTTCGGAACTTTTACCACCATATCTGATTCTTATGTTGAACTCGCTTCACTCGTCTTGAGGCAGTGAAATCATCCATTGAATCCATCTACCGGTATCCATCAAAGTTTCGAGGTACTTCGTAAGATTTTCTTATAAATAAGTAGTAAATTGATCAATAAAACGCTGAACTGTGGAGTAAATGATTAAATATAAACAACAGTCTCTCCACTAAATGTAAAATTTATTCACAGAGCCGGCTTTCAACTGTAAACAGCCATCATCAGTGCCTACAAACAATGTAAAAGATAAATAAAAGATAAAGAACGCTGGCTAACGCTCCTAGACCCCCAGTCCAATTTAAACCTCTGTCTCAAATGAAACAAACTGTTTAATTTTTAACGTTTTCTTTCGCACCTCACCGGTATGTTCTTTTTGTTTTTATTTATTTGTATTTCTTTTTTATTTTTTGACTTGTACTTTTGTTTATTTTGGTTGTATTGTTATATTATTATTTTATTTATCTTTTACATTGTTTGTAGGCACTGATGATGGCTGTTTACAGTTGCAAGCCGGCTCTGTGAATAAATTTTTCATTTAGTGGAGAGACTGTTGTTTATATTTAAGTAGTAAATTATTTATTTATAATTTATAAAATTAAGATAAATTGACTCTAATGTATGTTTAAAATAAATACACAAAACTGAATTTGTGAAACCTTTTTCGCGGCCAAAAATAGTAACCTTGAATTTTGCCGATTTTTTGAAAATTTTGCTGACTTAGCAAACCTGGTTAATGACGTTGGTTCAACAAAAGGAAGGGGAAACGTTTTACCTTAATCAAACTTAAATTATGCTTAAATAGAAATTAAGTAATTATCTTAATCAGCATCAATTTCAACATTAATTAATATTTCCTACATATATATTGGTAATGACGTCAATAAACAATAATATTCTCTCTTGAAAACATTGCATGTCATGTGTGGTATGATAAGTAATAGGTTTTATATTTGAAAGAATGTTTTATTTACTGCTAATTATCTACTTATTTACTGAGTTTTCATAAAAGCAACATTAATGTGACACAAGTGTTCAACATTTAAGATACGTTAATCGAAAAAAGAAAAGGTTCATCAAGCATGTCATTTCGTCACGACGGCACATGCAGGAAAAAATGTTCTTTATTGAACGAAAAAAACTTACAAAACAGCAAATTCGTATAGGATTATGAAATTATAAACTCCCAGAACAAAGTGAAGTTTACTCCTAACACATAGTTTAAAAACATTCTTCTATTACCAATAGAAAAAAAGTCCCCGGAGGATGAAAAAGTAAATCTGTTTGAATAACTTATAAAGTTGTCAAATGTTTTATTAAATACAATGGTTTTTGTTATATTTAATTATTATCTGCAATAAAAGTCAAGTTCACCAATAAACAATATATTTACATTATTACATTGTAACATTTACTAAATACACGTGATCACATTCCCAACACTCTTCCATCGAGTCCCTGTGGTCTAGCGTAGGCAAGGCACTAACCTTATAGGATTTGTCCACTAACTCAAGATGGACTCCCATCTTTACAGTTTTATTATGAGATTGTAGTTTTACTGTTTTATGGACAAATTTTCATTTTCTTTTCTCCAGGACTTTTTTTAAGGAGGAAACATTTATCAAGCAGTTTGTCATCTTTCTTATTGATCTTTTCATTAATTGTCGGGATAATGGCCGTTTTAAAGGTGTAGTTGAAACTCTGTTTTCCCATTTTAAGTAAAATTTACCAGTGCAGTGCTCAGCAGCTACAATAAACAGAAAGCAGTAAATTGCATAGAGATCAAAAAACAATGTGCTGGAAACCGAAATAAATTTATTAGTTAATAACTTGTCAGGTTACTATTTAGATATTTCAAAATTTAACTTATAGGGCCGCTCTAATAGTTTGAAATAGAGAGTAAACCAACAGAAACTCATTTTTAGACAATTTGCTTAGCTTCAAACTTTATTTGATAGAATGTTCGATAGTTTGTATTCCTACCAAGATATTAAAGAAACCATGAAAAACGAAACACATTATGGTTCCCTGCGATTGCAGCTGTGATGCGAAGTAAGGGGATTTTGTGGGGTATACCTAAACATGTCTAAAAAGGTTCCCAAAATATGTTTTTAACTATTTAAAACTTTGCGAAAAAACCTGTTCGTTGACTAGACTACTAATTGACGAAAAATGTTGAATTGGGTGTTGTTTCCGATGTTTTTTATTTAGTTTCGAATATGAGACCGATACGAAGTTATTAAGAGCATTCAACGTACTTAAACTCGGGTTCGAAGGTAATCCCCTGAGGGAGTGGTTACTGCTGAGGAAGGTGTTCAACTATGGGAACACCTCAGTGACTTAAGCTTTGACGCTATGAGAGAAATGACTTATGAGGACTAGGGTATCACTCTGAAGTATGAAAAAGTAGGAACTGTTAACAGTGGTAGGTTGCTCATGACTTATTTTGACAAAGATACCAAGGAATGAGCGATGGAGAACTGGAAACTCCGTCTATTTTAGAGGAGATGACCGTCAACATCTCCTGTGCAACTAATCCCTCTTGGCTTGTCAGTATAGATATTGCCCTGAGGTTAGAGAAGCCAGACTTCAGCCGCATCTGCTTTGAACTTTACCATCGAAGCAAGATCTCGGCCGGGTGTAAAGGATTGACGACAAGACTCCATCCTATGAGGGCCAGGCAAATAAAGAGTAGCAGGTTGGGTGCCGAGAAGCACTCTATAAAAGAGGACAGCAGGTTATCTGAGTCTAATTATTATGAACGTTTAATGAGTTATGAAAACTGCCCTTACCTAAGAATAGTCAGGACTCCAGCAGTAGGAACTAATCTCTTTCAGGTACCAGTAGTGATTTCTCAGCTAACGCTGTTATCCACAGCTATATTCAGGTATTGCACATTAACTTACAACCCACTCTGAACGCTTTAGCTGAGCTACTGAGAGTTACTATCGGGTTCAAACCTGTAGAAGTGTTAATTGAAGAACCATGCGTTTTCAGAGTAGAGGAGAGAGGTTTACGGAAGTAAGGCATCGACTTCTTGTAAGAGGGAAAAACAGACGCCAACAGGAGAACTAAAGAATTTGCATTCTGGTGTCAGCAGATCTCCATGTGTTCTTTAATAACAATTCGGAATTCGAAACACCGCAGCAAAGTGCATGGACTAGAAGGTAAGTAACATTGACCATAAAGTAATTTTGTGTGAAAGTAATTTTGTGTGTTTCAGATTCACCATCTGTAGAGAAGGTAAATGTATATAGTAGTGATTTTTTTCTCCCTTTATAGAACTAACTAGTATAGTAAGATTATCTAAGGATACCCTAATTATAGGTTCGAATGCGAATTCTCACCATTCTACTTGCGGACAGCAGGTTATAAGGACAACTCCTAGTGCAGCGTAAGAGGCATTAACTGGCCTTTCGCCTCTAGAAGAGATCCGATAGCTTCATTCGAGACAATAACAAGCTTCATAGCTTCATTCGATTTGACTACGAGACAATAATCAAATAATCAACTGTTTGGCTAGGAACGATAAATATGACATCTGGCTTACATGGTTCATCTAACTGGTATCCCTTTCAAAACAGATAACAATGCATAATCGTTTAAAGAATTTTCAAGTAGGAATTTTTTCAGAAAGAAAGTAGAAAGAAGGCAATGCAATTTTTGATAGAAATACTTTTGTAGCTTACACACGTAGAACCTTAATAGATCTTCAGGAGCAGGTCTATTTATAAAAAGATCAGGTACTACACATAGTCATACTTTAAGAAGTTATCACATAGTTTCCTAAAGACCTTTAGGAAATATTGGTTCCAAATTTGGCTATTGTTTCAAAGCCGTAAACAAACTAGATTTTCTTAACTTTTTTAAAAAATATAAGTAAGATATAGAAGTAATTATTAAGAGTGCGATAAAAAATTGTAATTAAATTTAATTATAGCGAAATATGATACGACTGCAGGGTAATGAAACCTCTCACGATAAATTAAAACTGTGCCAATTAATCAAATATATAAAATATTTCACGAACCCAATTAAAATCTTACAGCAATAGATGTAGCAATCGTTTGATTATTTACTATAAAAACGTTGGTTAACTCCGTAGGGAAAACCAAAATTATACAACTTCAAAAGCACAACCTCTTAAAAGTAAAAAATTAATAGTAAAGATATCAACACTGAAACCATTAAAGCAATGCAACCTGCTTATTAGATAATATGCATGAAAAACTGTAAATTACAGCCCACTTTAAAAATGCCAACTACAGAATGGCGCAGAGGCAGAGCGACCACGCTGAGATGATTGCGGAGATGTCTGCAAACCGAGCGAATTTTCTTTGGAATGCTGATTCAATGCTATTGTATATGATGTTTCAGCTTTTCTTTTGAAAAATTGATAATTATCTTATGTAGTGTAAATATAATACAAACGCTACAATGGAAAAGAAGATGGGCCACAGCACTCTATCCGAGTTAGCCTATCAATTACACACTCAGCTCCTCTTGAAAACACTGTATTGTGTCGGACAATATCAATCCACTACCGTTGGTTGAACTCATGACCTAATCAACTAAATCAACCAGCTCAGCATGAAACTGGTAAACAGTCGATGTAGACTCAATCCAGAACTGGAAGATGATCATGGATTATAAGACACGATACTTTTAATGTAGGAGAACTCCTCCTTGGTCGATTATGATAACAAATCGCTTATCTGTTATTAGGCTTCCGACCTACTTACTGCTAAATCTACCAACGACGAACCAGTTAAAATATTATGAGTGCGATTGAGTGAGAGATAGTTTTAGGTAGAAAGAGAAATTAGATGATATTTCGATGAGCTGTATCTTAAAAATACAAAGACAGAGGTAAAAAAATTACCTGTCTGGGTCAAGTAAAGTAGAGTAAAAATAGACTGAGTGCTACAAATTTTATTTGAAACTTTAAGCTAAAAATTTATTCGAAACTTATTACAAATTTGCTATAGTCAGCATATTGTTTAGCCTCAGAGTAAATCACCTGACAGGTGGTTTTTGTACTCTAATGTCCTGTTACGCCTGTGACCAAATGGTTCATAAATTTTATATCGTCAAAAATTGCAATACCTTACAAAAAGAAAAAAACAGGCAATTTTGACAAAGAAGAGCAAGTTCTTATCCAATCTATACGAAAAAAATGCAACTTAGGAGCGAGAAATTTGATACCAAGCCCAAGGAAAACGTAAGACAACGAATAGACGTGGCAGGTAAAAGAAGCAGTGTTCCGGCCTTATTGTGGCCTGCACATACATATTTTATGTTATAATAATGCCCCACCTTAATTAATATTATGCACCCCTATTAGGGTTTATTTAGGTTTTATATGAATTGCGCCTTATACGAATTTGTTAGTTTAGACCCGCGCCACATTTGGGTATTGATGGTTTAGTATCTCGATTTACTACTCTCAACCTCCAGAATCGAATGCTGCATCTTTCTGATCACCTTTTAGTTAAAGCTATGATGTCTTACAAGAGTTCAACAGGAAGCGTTAACTTCGCCCTCAAGCATTTTTAGAAATATTTTACCCGTTTATAGAACCCTCAGCGCTCTACGTTTAGACCTACTCTGAAGTTGATAACACTGTCGAAAGGGCAGTTAAAGTTCCAAATCTGCGAGATTTGTTGTGTGTGATAAGCCAACAAGTTAAGTGTGGACGTCCTAAGTTTTATTAAGTAATTTAACACCATCTTGAGGCCTCACATTACCATATTCAGCTATTTACATCCTACGTAGCCGGCAAGACGGTACAAACTACGTCCTACGTTTAGGGAGCCATCAGGGACTTAGAATTCATCATCTCAAGTACAGCTAAGTACCCTTAGCTAACGACTTCGCTAAAGTTATATTATTATGCTAGCTAGCCCAGTTAGGGGACCACAGCTTCATCTAGGTTGTTTAATATAGTATATTTCATTATTAATATCAGGTACCTTTTCAATCACACTTATTATAGTCTTGCGAGCTTATTTAAGCATTATTTTTAAGCATAAGTACTTTGTAAAGGCGTGCATAATTACATGTATTCACTTTATTATAGTTTATCTTTATTTATTCCCCCTAGGCTAAGCTATCTATCTACATATATCGCTAAGAAATACAGTCCTCATTCAGCTATCCATTTCATAAGTTTGGTGAGCCGGTGCACTTATTGCAAGTCACTCTCACGGCTTAACAAACAGGTTATATACTGAATATAAGTATGTTATATATGATTTAGAATGAGTACTAGTGAAGTTGTTCATAATGAAAGGAACGAAGAAGAAAGTCTCTCCACAAAACTATAATTTATTAAAAGCTCTTTCAACCTACATGAGGCCATCATCAGTGCCAGAGATAATTAAAAGAAACAGCAAAAAGAAAGACATTAAATACGCAAAACTTAAAAATAATTAGTAATATTCTTCCTCTTCTTTTTAGACTCAACGATGTCGGTGCGGTGAGCCATGTCTATTACGGCTCACCGTACATGCCCTCATGTTAGGTTGAAAGCATTTTAGGGTTTCATCTTCCGGGCAGCACTGTCCAGTAGTGCTGCCCCGCCTCTCCCCTCCGCCGCTGTGTTTATGCTAGAGAACATAATCACAGCGGTAGTTATGCGTGACACAGACAGACAGCATGATAAACCTCTCAGAACGTCATGAAATTTTTTTTACAAAGGATAATTATGGTGAAATCTTGGTTTTTATGGGTTAACAGAATACTTCTCCTTATACCTACGGTAGTAGGCGAGGAAAAGAAAAAATAATTATTATTTGGTGAAAAACAGTATTATTTTAGAAATATAATGCTTTGTCGAGAAGGTTATACATTAAACACAATCCCTTCTCGGTTACAAAGCGTATCGGAGATCTGGATTCAATCTCTCTAGATCTAGCGTATCCTACTGAATTACCTCCGCATGGTGCTTACAGAGTATTTATCTGTCGTACTTAATACGTTCACGTTCCCTGGATTTAGTATGCTGTGTGTGCGTAGTGAATACTTAACTTAGCTGCCGTGAGTAGATAAAAAGTAATTCCACAAATCAACAGTTCAATAGTGTTATTACTGTAACAACAAATGACCCAATGTTTGCTGCAACAATAATTGTTCCCATGGACAGTACAGATTCTTCTGTAATTCTTTTTCTTTCTTTTTTTCAGCTCACTGCTAATCAAAATATATATAAATTTCTTATTAAAATCATTTATTAAAATATCACAAATAATACAATTAAAAGCTTACAAGTTGACACAATTTAAGGATTTATTAGATTAATACGATTTTCTTTCGTAATATTATATATATATATATTATATATATATATATATATATATATATATATATATATATATATATATATATATATATATATATATATATATATATTTATATATATACATTTATATATATTATATCTACAAGATTAACAAAATCTAGTTTATTTTTACTTGTTTTATTAGAATATGGAAATAAATTAGTATTATGGTTCATCCATTTTTGGATTAACTTTTATAATTTTGAAGCACCTAAAACGAGCAGAAATAAATTAGTTTTGAAAAGCTTTTTTTATTTCTTCATTATTGCATAAGGACAGAGGAGTTGCTTTGTTGACATTTTCGACATCGCTTTTCCAGCCAGATTTCACTAAAAGTTTCACAATAGTTTCATTGTTGTTTGCAACAGCAGTGTGAAGAGCAGTGTTTCCGTCTGAGTCTTGTAAATTCGGTGTCGATCCCGCTTCGAGGAGTATCAGGACGATCTGATCGTTTCCAATATTCGCTGCGACGTGTAAAGGCGTCTGCTGTCGATTATCTCGACAATTCGGGTCGCACTTCATGTCTATCATGTATTTGATCATTTCTAAATGGTTCGCTTTGGCAGCACAGTGTAACATGGATTCTCCATTGCCGTTTTTTAATCCTTCATACGGGAACTTGGATTTACCAAAATTGGTTTGTGTTGAACGTTTTGCTTCAGGCATATTTTTATAAAACTTTTAACCTATAATACTCCTTAGAGAATTAAAAACTGAAACAAAATAAAAAATACTTGTAATTTATTAAGGACAGGTGGACGATGGATAGCTGGGGTTTTTAATCGAATCTATATTATTTCTCAACTCAAACCAAGTCAAATAACCTTGGCCATATAAAAACACTTAAGTCCCTTATGCTTCTATTAATTTATAGTTCCTTCGCCAGACCTTTATTTAAAAATCAAAATCATATGGGCCATTAGAGAAAAGAAAAACAAGTTGCCTTTGGTAAAAATAGACAAGGAAATAAGTTCTCTACTGTTAAAGCTAAAATATTTTAATTTTTTGGAAGAGATAATAATTGTGCAGTTAGAGATAACGTTATCTCTTTGAAGGTGGTGGTAGTCATCATCAGACAAATGGAGAAGAAGGAAGATAAGAAAATCGGGGGGGGCAGTAGAGAAAGGGTTAACTAAAGAGAAGAAAAGGAAATCTCGGATGGATTTCCTGAAAGGACTAACCCTTGGTCTGCAAGGCGGTCAAAGTTAATGAACTAGTTTGGCCTTGGCAAAATAAGTAAATAAACTTTATTCAAGAAACAGTTTACATACATATTTTAAATTATTTTTTTTAAATATACATTAAGTTGTAAGTGTTACACTTGAATACTAGCAAAAGAAAGCTAGTTAGTTAGTTCTCTCATAAGTCAATTAATCATTTTAAGTAAAATTATTTTATTTTAAGAGTATTTTAAGTAAATGTGTACCAAGCTGATTAAATTTATAAGGTGATTTAATTGGAGGGCTTTAAAAAATAAAATTATTTTTTACATGTTAGGTTATAGTCCGGAATTGACGTCATTGCAGGAATAAATAGAGAATTTCCCTTGGTGACTGCCTATACCGATTCCTGCAATGACGTCACACGTCATTCATAAACAAAGTCAGGTTATAACTCCCGAATGCATTTGCTTCGTTTACATACTTAGAATAATACTATATATAGAAGGAGCACTATTGATAACACGAAAGCCGGTTGACTGGTGCAACTAAGTAATGCTGCCACCCTAACAATATACAATTTTCTAAAAAAAAGTTGGCAATACTTCCGGTTGCTGAATTATTATGTTCTATTATGAATTAATGATTGCTTATTCATAAAATACTAATATAAATATCGGTGCATTACAATATTTAAAGCATTTTAAATTGTAGTTTAACGTATTTATTAAAATTATATATAATAAGTAGTCCTCGTCAACTAAATGTAGATTCTTGTATTCCGCCACCCTTTTGCCATCTAAGACCAGTTTTATTAAATACTCAACTGCTGTTTTAAGTTATTATATTTATTCTTTACGATCTTTCTTCATTAATAGATATTTATGACAAATATTTAAAATAATGTTTTGTTGTCAGGTTGGCAGCATTACTTAGTTGCACCAGTCAACCGGCTTTCGTGTTATCAGTGGAATTACATTGTGTTTACGGCCCTGTGCTCCTTCTATATATATAGTATTATTCTAAGTTTACATATAATTGAATCACCTTATAAATTTCTAACATCTTGAATATGTACCTTGTTTGCATTAACATCGTGAAGCAACTGACACATAGAAAATAAAAATGATTTTCCGGGTCAGGGCGGAATTTTTCTATGCAGAAACATTTGTTTTTAAGAATTTATTCCCCAGAGTTACACGAGATGGCAATTCTATGAACATCCCACTCGATATAAGACGATGTTTCAGTGAATGCTAATATTATTGCGCTTTATTGCAGCCAATTTTGTAATCATAGCTGTTTCCTAAAAATGGTGCTTGTTCCTCTACCAATAAAGAGGTTTCAAGGATACCATATTGAACTGTTTTTGTTTGTTTAGATAAATAATATGGATAAATAACTCAATTTCAAATACATACCAAATTATCAAAACATTTTCCACCTCAATGAAATTCAAGTAATAATAAAAATATTATATTTAAAATAATTAAACCAATTAAAGTAAAACTAACTAAATGTTTACTGATAGATATGAGTTATTCATTTCATGATAAAAAGTCACAAGCAGAATTCAAGTGTTTATAAAGTAAGATATGGTGCAAGTGGTCGAATGAGTGATAAGATAAACAAATAATGTTTATTTTTTTTATTTTGCAAACAACATAAGACAATTTTACTCTATAATAATACATTGGCGACACTATTGGCGGAACAGTGTATTTTGTTAGTTAATTTTCAGTTTAGGCTCGGCAGAAAGGGATGAGTGTGAGACAGGGACGTCTAGTTTGGAATACCCAACAAGGACCAATCGCCATTGAAATTGCAGCTATACGTGTTTACCGAAGCTGGTAAACACAGAGTAGAACAGTTTCTTGAGTATAACTACATAAAATCGTACTTAGGCTGTTTTCATAAATCCGGATCAGTCACTTCCCATACACCTAATGTTTAATTAGAAAGTATCTAATTGTTACGTACTCTTTTTGTTTGGGCATATTCATAAAAGAGGAGTCACTATATTAGAAAGCAAAAGGTGGTCTTAAATAAAAAGGAAGATTAGGGTTAAAGCGTGCAGGCCATTTTTAATAGACGATTGAACTCTAGAACTCAAATCTTCCTTTTAGCGAATTAACTTTGAAAAAATGCGCTAATAGTATGGGTGTCATGGCGGGAGTTGGGCCCGGAAGTATGACCAAAATCCCTTTTAAAGGTCCCTAAAGACGAAAAAATATATTAAAAAATATGTTTTTTGAAGCGCGAATGAAACCGGTCCGGAATTAATACTATCACTCTAAGTGACTACAAAGTAAAAACAAACACGGTAAATAACTCGTAACCAAAATTACAGTACAATAACCAACAAAGTTCGAGTGGGTTTCCGAAATTTGTTCAATGTTTTATGAGCCTCTGAGTGAAATTAAAACGGTCAAGAGTCGTTACAAGTATTCAAAATACTCAAAACACTAAAGTACCAGGGTACGGCGTCAGAATTTTAATATAAGACGCCCTTTTGCTTTCTAGTGACTCCAGTTGTATCAATATAGCCTAACAGCAAGACTATCTAACAATAAACCAGTAAGACTATGTAACAATAAAACAGCAAGACAAAGGGTTAAAATAAGCTAACGGGCTTAACTAAAAACTTCGGTCACTCGAAAATTCGTATTTTAAGGACATGCCGAATACAAAGAAATTTTGATGAGACAGACTAAAGTTACAAACCTTCAAAGTTTCGGCTCATTTTGTTAATTACTAAAGAGGTCAGTATTTGCGTTAGTGAATTTGCTTAGTCCTATTAACGTAAATAGCTAGGGAATTGTTTCTCCTGCTCAAGCAGCTTAAACTTAAATGAGTTCTGAATATAGTAACTCTTTTGATTGACGATGCCTGTAAATTAAAAGTGGTGTAATTTAGAAAAAATTTACGTATAAATTTAGAGATAGAGTAATTCCACTTGAAAATAATAATAGACTTTTCAATAGTGTGGGGTGTAGAAACATTTAAGTGATGAAAGATGGAAAAAAAATAAAATGAATGAATCTGCCTGTAACTCACCTAGGAGGGTTTCCCCCAAGATATGACTCGAAGTTCATCCAGCTCTTGGCCTTTAACCGCCTTCCCTCCAGTTCTTAAGAGTTTAAGAAAATTAAAGCCTTGAAATAACGCTGCTCTCACAAGTTCAGCTTAAGCTGGAGTCAATTGAATCGAGTTATGAGAATTTAAACTACGATTAACAATGGGATCTAAATAAGAGGTTCTCCTCCTGGATAGATCTCAGGTTTTTAACGAGAGTTCCCTATTCGTTGATATATTTGGGTATCTACCCTTTTCACCTCCTGTTATTTTCAGTTCAAGGGGAACTAAGCCTCGAAACAACGCTGCTTCTGCAAGACCATTTAAAACTAAAATCTACCCTGGATCGACTTCTGAGCATGAAAACAAGTCAGATTAGCGATAATGGCTATGATACACGTAGTTCTCCAACAATTTGGGTCTCGGAGTTCATCAACAATTGAGGGGTTCAGTGTTAAAGTGGACCAAGTCCATTTTTTAAAAAAATGAGATAGAGGTGTTTTCATGTAGGAGAATATGTATATTTTATCAGTGTGAGGTATACAATACAATACAATACACATAACAATGTGTATTGGCTTCATGGGGTACCAATAAATCGCCATAGTCTCTTTGCACACTGAAATATTTTTAAATTGTTTCAGGGTTTAATGGACATAAGTTTGATGGACTTGGTCCACTTTAACACTGAACCCCTCAATTGCCAATCCATTCTGTCCATTCGGGTTTTAACCTACTTTCTGCCACTTATAATCAGTTATAAGATAACTAAGCCTCGGAACAAAAGCAACAATATTCTTGAATTAGCTAAAACTGGAGTCAACACAGGAACGAGTCCTGAGTTTTTTTAAGTCGTCTAATTAGCAATTCGATGTGCGTGACCCACTTAGGAGGTTCTTCCTTATGATAAATCTCAGGATTCATCGACAGGGCCCCATCTAGAGATTCCATTCTGGCTATAACCCACTTTCTCTCCAATTATTATGTTCAAGGAAAACCTCGGAACAACTCTGATTTTTTGTACGTTAATTACAATAACCTTTTAGGGCAAATTGTTGCAAAATTACAAGCTTCCGAAATTATTATTTTTGAACAAAATACGTCCTTCGAAGCCTTGTTTATTTATTAAAGAGGTTAGTATTTAGGTAAAAGGGATTTCATAATACACATTAACGTCGGAAGCCAAGGTATCTTCGAGTTCTAGATGAACCTAACGGTAGACTCCTTGGTGGGGTCCATTTCATTTCATCTTTTTTATAAGAGGTATAGCTTTCTTACCAACTATATAGCTTAATGATTTGTGGTCTTATAGTTAAATCTATTCTTCCTGCTTTTAGATAATAAACTTTATTTGGTTTGGCCCATCCAGGTAGAGGATTAAGTATCTAGATGTGGAAATCTAATCTACACTTGCGTAACCTGTCGAGAGAAACAGATAATATCCATTCTTCTAACGGCAGTGGCAGGCCACTACTTGGTTCAACATCCTTTAATGAAAAGAGCACCTTTGTGCATCGTACCAATAATTCCTTCTTTTGTAACCCAGATGACTCCCAGGATATAACCCCCAGCCTCAGCTTGTTACGATTCAAGGTATAGTTTTGAGAACTATACCAAGACTAGAAACTCTTGTACCTTATTCAGAGATTGTGGAAGCTATGCCATAGTTATCATATTATATAATAATTATATGATTATACAGGCACTTGGCACTCTATGCCATAGTGCCATACGAAAGTAACAGTACATAAAAAAGGAAAGGGATAGGAACGTGTACTCTCCCTAGAACTATTTAGTAGTCTGGTACAAAATGCAGGACCTATTTTGTTACGAGCAAGGTGCAAGAGAAAATATTGAAATTTATTTTATAAAGCCATCTAAAGCTCAGGATGACTTTTTACTTTCAAAAGTTATTTGGATATCATTTTTCATCAGCAGAGACTAGAGGGTGGTTTTACCTTATATTTACTTCGTTTTTTGGTGTTTGTTCTATAGCCAGGACATCTTTGTAGGGGTCAAGTTTTTATTAGGACGTCTTTTTCCCCTGTAGCGGCAGGGGCTTGCGCCTGACTGTAACTACAATTAAGGGAAGCAAAACTTGCGTGAATACTAAGTACTAGAAGGGATAAGTCTCAGTACACAAATAACCTCATCAAATTTTCAATATATATAATTTCATGGGTTTTCAAGACAGATAACTGGTTCGATAGTAAATAAAATAAAATAATGGATTAGAGTATGATAAGGGACCCACCCGCAAAATCAAAACAAATAAATTTCCCTACACTTTTTGACATTATTTTAAACATAAAATAAATAAATACATCCTTTCTCGGGTTTGTAGAAAGACTTTGAGTAGGGCATATATAAGGAGATTAAGGCAATAATGTATCCAATAACAAGGTTTTACTTTAAATGAAGCCACCCTTCATTTAAAGTAAAACCTTGTTATTGGATAGGGTTATTGGATGGTAAGGGACCCACCGTCCCTTACCATATTATCTACAATGGGGTATGATGTATTGCTTTCAACTCCCTTATATATGCCGCACTAAAAGCACCAAAGCCTTTCTTCCAACCCAATAAAGGATATATGATATCCCTCTAGGGTGGGTCCCTTATAATACTCTTACCCATTGTAGGTAGTATGATAAGGGACCGGTTTGAGTATGATAAGAGACCCACCCGCAAAATCAAAACAAATAAATTTCCCTACATTTTTGACATTATTCTAAACATAAAATAATTAAATAAATCCATTCTCGGGTACGTAGAAAGGCTTTGGGGCTTTGAGTAGGGCATATATAAGTGAGTTAATGTAAGAGAATGCTCTAACATTACATGTAAGACAATGATTTATCCAATATAAAGGGATGTAAGACAATGATTTATCCAATATAAAGGGATGTAAGACAATGATTTATCCAATATAAAGGGATGTAAGACAATGATTTATCCAATATAAAGGGTGGGTCCCTTATCATACTATCTACAATGGGGCAAGAGTATTATAAGGGACCCTGGTTTGTCTTCTCGGGTTTGTAAATAGGCTTTGGGGCTATATGAGTAGGGCATATATAAGGGAGATTAAGGCAAGAATGTATCAAGTACAATGGGTAATGTACTCTTACCCCATTGTAGATAGTATGATAAGGGACCCACCCTTTATATTGGATACATTATTGTCTTACATCTAATGTAAGATTATTGTCTTACATTATCTCCTTTCATATGCCCTACTCAAAGCCTTTCTACAAACCCGAGAATAGATGTATTGTATTCTTCTAGGGTGGGTCCCTTATAATACTCTTACCCCATAGTAGATAGTATGATAAGGGACCCACCCTTTATATTGGATACATTATTGTCTTACATCTAATGTAAGATTATTGTCTTACATTATCTCCTTTCATATGCCCTACTCAAAGCCTTCTACAAACCCGAGAATAGTTGTATTGTATTCTTTTAGGGTGGGTGCCTTATAATACTTTTACCCCATAGTAGATAGTATGATAAGGGACCCACCCTTTATATTGGATACATTATTGTCTTACATCTAATGTAAGATTATTGTCTTACATTATCTCCTTTCATATGCCCTACTCAAAGCCTTCTACAAACCCGAGAATAGTTGTATTGTATTCTTTTAGGGTGGGTGCCTTATAATACTTTTACCCCATTGTAGATAGTATGATGAGGGACCCACCCTTTATATTGGATAAATCATTGTCTTACAAGTAATGTAAGAGTATTCTCTTACATTATCTCCCTTATATATACCCTACTCAAAGCCCCAAAGCCTTTCTACATACCCGAGAATGGATGTATTTATTTATTTTTGTATGTCAAAAATTTGTAGGGAATTTTTGTTTTGATTTTACGGGTGGGTCTCTTATCATACTTTAACCTAATAATGTAAAAATAAATAATGATAATAGGCAACAAAGTAGCATAAGCAAGAGAGCAGGTTATATATGTTTGATTTATATACATTATAGTAGAATAGAATAACAAGGAATCTAACTCACGTATTTCGGGTTTGCGATGCATCGAAAAATGTCAAACGAAGAAAAGTTTGGCCGCTAGGGCTACTTCAGCGACTATTGTAATCGAGTGAGGTTATGAAAATATCTTGATGCCTGTCATCATAGAGATATATACTAGAGGGAGCATAGCCTATCTTAATACATTGAGAGGCCTGAAACATTTTTAGTGGGGCTCTGTGTAACCTCATTGAAACCTCCTCCAAGAGGAGTTGAGGTTATAATAAATCAATTGTTTTCGGCTTTCCGCACATTGTTTGTGTTTGATTTGTATTTTTAACGTTTTACTATATAAGTACTGTCATTTTACACTAATTGTTTGATTATATTTTAGCGGAAGTGGTCAGGTTACTTTTTCAATGTTTCAAAAATTCAACCAATAGGGCCCTCTATGCCTGTCATGATGGAGATTATGTTATTTTGTATTCCTTGTTCACCAGTGTGTTTAACCATCGCGAGTAGATTATTTATTAAATTACACTTCACATTTGTTTACAAAATATTTCGACATCCTGTCATTTTACAGTCGTTCAGACATTTTTTGTATAAATATCTAGTAAAACTCGATTAATCGTTTTTGAAAATTCGCACTAGTATTTTAAGGGAGTGGGATCACTTGTTTTTCTATTCCTCTATAATACACATTATATAGAATTATTGGTACTCTTTTACCTAGTTACCCACCCCTAAAATCACTTAAAAATAACGTATTTTGGAGTGTTGGTTAGGGAAAATGAGTTAAATAAAACATTTTGTATTTGCAGCCTATTTTATGTTATGAAAAAAACAATAACAATCTGACCTTATAATTCAATAAATTGATTTATTCTTTTATGTTTATAAAACGTAATGTCAAGATGGAAAGATTGTTTAAAACATATGTATTGCAGGGCTTGGAATTTTAAAAACTGGAAGACTGTGCAGTGAGTGTGGGAAAAATATGATGTTAAGGGGATCCCAAGAAGGCAAAAATTATGGGATTTGGAGGTGCAGAAATTTGTGATGCCGTTGGTCCTCCTTATTTCATGTTGGATGTCCTCATATCTCATTCCACCACGACACCAGAAATAACTCAGCATAAATGCTTCTTTAAAAGTAACTTTAGCATTTTCGAAATATGTGCCAGTTAAAGCACCTGCCGATTTCCTGCAATTTTTCTTTCTGCACCTCCAAATCCCATAATTTTTGCCTTTTTGGGGTCTCCTTAACATCATATTTTTCCCACACTCACTGCACTCTTTCAGTTTTTAAAAATTGCCCTGATACATATGTTTTAAACAAGATTACGTTTTTTAAACATAAAATAAAAAACCCATTATTGATATATAGGTAAATGTATGACCTGGCCATCCGTAAAACTCCCACTCGCTGTGCTGTTCCGTAAGCAAAATCACATCTCTCATATTCATATTCTTTATTATTCATATTCTAATTATTATTTTAATACACCTGACACTCCAGTTTGGCGTTTTAAAACAGAATGTAAATTCTTTGACATTTTTTATTATTTGTTTGACAGTACCTGTTTGTATTTTTTTCTGTCATTTGAAAATAAATTTGGGTGGGGGAAGGGGGTGGAGGGTTGGATAGCAGACTACAATATTGCCTAATAGCACCTCTTTTACATAGTTACCAACTTTCAGTGGTTGGTGGGTAACAGACTACAATATTGCCCAATAGCGCCTCTTTTACATAGTTACCCACCTTCACTGGTTAGTGGGTAACAGACTAAAATATTGCCCAATAGCACCTCTTTTACATAGTTACCCACCTTCACTGGTTGGTGGGTAACAGACAACAATATTGCCCAATAGCACCTCTTTTACATAGTTACCCACTTTCACTAGTTGGTGGGTAACAGACTACAATATTGCCCAATAGCACCTCTTTTACATTGTTACCCACCTTCACTGGTTGGTGGGTAACAGACTACAATATTGCCCAATAGCACCTCTTTTACATAGTTACCCACTTTCACTGGTTGGTGGGTAACAGACTACAATATTGCCCAATAGCACCTCTTTTACATTGTTACCCACCTTCACTGGTTGGTGGGTAACAGACTACAATATTGCCCAATAGCACCTCTTTTACATAGTTACCCACTTTCACTGGTTGGTGGGTAACAGACTACAATATTGCCCAATAGCACCTCTTTTACATAGTTACCCACCTTCACTGGTTAGTGGGTAACAGACTAAAATATTGCCCAATAGCACCTCTTTTACATAGTTACCCACCTCTTAATTCTTCCTATTTTCTCTCTTCCCCATTCTTAACCCCATACAAAAGCCCTATTGCTTTTCAACGTCCCCTATTGAGATTGTAAATTATTACTTTATACTTTTCAGTTTTTAGGAATTTTCATAATTTAAATGTTCATTTGGTGCGTAACTTTTTTCTATTTGCTCTTTTCCCCATTTTTCTCCCCATACAAAAGCCCTAGTGCTTTCGACGGTCCCATACTGAGATTGTAAATTAGTACTTTTATTTATTGGTGGGTAACAATCTACAAGTTTTCCCTATGCTTCCTTTTTCTTTAGTTACCCATTATTTGGTGGGTAACCAGGTAAAGAGTGCCGAATTCTTAATCTATAAACAGGTATTAAGTATATTTAAGTAAGTAATAGCTATAAAATATGAAATTAAGTCAATTTGGCCAATAATTAATTAGGCTAGTGCACTTAGCTGAACGAAGACGCGCTCGCGAGTCCCGTAGTTCAGCTGCTGATTTTGGTATAGATCATTTCATCTTCAGCAGTTTGTTATCTTGAACCTCATATGCTGAATGTGAGTTTGGTGATCGTCCAAAATATACACTTTTACTTAATTTTATGGTAAACGTAAAAAATAAAATGCTAAATCACAGGTAACTAAACAAGATGGCGGCAAGTGCGTAGAATTTTCCTTGGAAACTTTCAAAATAACGACAAGATTCTAGGGATTCTATGGGAAGGATATTTTAAAATGTGATATTTAGAGATTTCACCCAGGTTTAGTGTAATTCTTTTGGCATTTTCAAATAAACCACGCGGGTTTAATCTA
>JACMZG010001911.1:4384793-4436836 GCA_018340805.1 Microvelia longipes | reverse complement strand
TAGGGTATGTTTATAATAATAGACATGTAAGGTATGATTACTACTCTATATGTAAGGTATGTTTAGATAAGTAGACTAAGATCTACTTTATATTAAGTTGTCTATAATATAGTATATTAGGTATAATAGACATAAGATTACTAATATGTAAGGTATGTTTATATAATAGACATAAGATTACTTTATATGTAAGGTATGTCTATAATAATAGACATAAGATTACTCTATATGTAAGGTATGTCTATAATAATAGACATAAGATTACTTATATGTAAGGTATGTCTATAATAATAGACATAGATTACTTTAATAAGGTATGTCTAAATAATAGACATAAATTACTCTATATGTAAGGTATGTTTATAATAATAGACATAAGATTAAACAGTAATGGATTACTTTTATAATGAAAGTAATCTGCTTATTATATTTTGTATCTCAGCATATTTACACAATTCCTACTATTTCTAACTACTTTCTGAACTTCTGTCATACATAGGAGGAAAATGGCCCAGTAGTCAACCTCCTAAAAAAAGTGATGCAACCATAACTTTTCCAACAAAGTATTTTAGAAATAAACTGAAACAACATGTCGATGTAGTGTATAGTGTTGCAATTTTATTTTTATTTTTCATGCTCTATGTTTTTTTACTAGAACAAAACAGGTAAAATATACTGTTTATTTTAAATATATTAATTACCAGGCCCTTAGCCAGAAGAGGGCGTCCCCCCTGGGAAAAGTTTACTCCCTCTGATGAATTAGTTTACTGGGAAAATTTTCTTAAAGGAGTGTGAAAAATTGCCCCCTTTAGAATTAATCCCCCGCCCCTCTAGATGAGTTGTCTGGTTATGGCACTGCTTCCTGTCCTTTAACTGTTACAAAAATAGAATGGTAATAAAGAATAAAAAATAATTAAATACTAATAATTTAAGAATTTTTACTACACTGTTCGTTTTTTTAAATCAAAATGATAAAATGTACAATAATAATAATAATAAAAACCACATTATACATTGACAACTTAAAACTAAACAAAACTGTACACGTGTTGTTTTATCAACTTACAAAAAAATAATTTAATGTAATACTTTATACAAGAAATTGTTCAGTTATTTTTTACTATGTTTTTTTCACTAAAACTTATTTTTTTTACAACAATATATGAATTTAATCATTTACATTTTAAAGTACAAAAAAAATTGAAAATTACATAAGATTTTTCACAAATTTACAAAATCTGAACGAATGTTTAATCCAATAAGAAACAAATTGAGTAACAGTATTGGTTATAATTAATTGGCATCCCGTTAAAAAGGGGGACAAAAGAATTCTAATGGTTCATCCATGAAGGCATGAGTAAACATTAGTAAAGTCTGATGCTGTTGATTGATCCAAGTGAAAATGCTTACTCCTGGTATACAAAATTGAAATAGTAATAAAAGGATTAATACACTGGGAATCAATATTAGTTAGGATCCATCTAGGGTTTAAAAAAGAATGCAGGTCTGAAACTTAGAGTTTATAATCAACCCAGCTTTCTACAGCAAAAAGCTAATGGCTTAAAATGGATAATAATCCATTCATAATTTTTTTTTGTATATCATATTGAATTTATTCTGTAACTTTTATAAGAATCTGTTAATTTTAATATAAAAAAAAGATATTTTATTTTAAAAAAAAACAAAACCAAAAAAAGGGGACTTGATCATTATCACGCAAGTTCTTTCAATTTTTTTGATAAATCAACCACTGATTAGTTAAAGCTTTTGATCAAGTTCCCGGAACAAAAGCTTAGTTGATTATAAACCATAAATATCAGACTGCTGACTACTTTTTAAAACCCTAAATACATAAATAATTCAAGAACAAACTTCAATATTAAATTAGTTTGGATGTACCAAGTGATTCTTCAAAAAAAATTTACAGCAATAATTTTACAATAAAATAAAAATCACATAAAAAATCTGAAAAAATAAGCTATTAGCTTTAAAAGAAGGATTGAAGAACATTGTATAAGAATAAGTGAAGTAAGACTATTATTGTTCGACACAAGCTCAAGTATAACTTAACCAAAGATTATCTAGTATACCTAGATAGATCACTGTCAGTTTTTTCCTTTCCAACAGATGGTGCTAGCAGTACTGGAACTGCTTTTCTGTCAAAAGAGGAGGAGTTTAGGTCTTTAGCCAACACCCCTTTTAAAGTAGACATTTTTAAAACACATTGGAAAATCTCCTTAACCCTTTTTATACCTGCTCCAGTCCCTTTACTAAATTTTTTGTAAGAAATTCAACTTCAAATATGTTTTTCATATTTGAAATCTTAACTTCAAGACTTCAATGTTTGTAACCTAATTTTTTAAGTGATTCATTTATTTATCACGTATATCTGTGAGAATGCGAGAATATTTAAAATTGTTTTAAACTTACTTCCAATCTAAAAGATTAGTAATACCATATAATTGATTTTTAGTAATATCAGGAATTGATTTTTTAATACTGTATACTACTAGTATACTACATAATCTTTGACTTAAACTTTAGTACTCATCTTAAATTCTGTCCCACTTCACAATATAAAAAACCCAATACATCTTTTATTTCAAGAAGCAAGAATTGAAAAATTTAAAAGGCAAAATAAAAGTTCATAAAAGAGCAACCAACAATTAATACTTGGTTGCTATTATCTGATTATAATCCTGAATTATAGTCTTGTGGTTTGTGATTTAGAGATTATTAAAAATAACATTAGACAAAAGAACAATTGTATTTTATCTTTTTTCTAAGAACATTAGATTTTTACATAAAAACAGTTTTTATGGAGATAATGTTACTTTTATGTAATATGTTTATACCACTCCTGTGAATTACAATAACTATGACTTTTAAAGCTAATTCAAAATTATTTTAACACAGAATTATCTAATTGAATTTACAAAATATTTGAAGTATCTGAATGAATCGAAGGAGAACATGTAATGCGGTAGATTTAATATTTACATTTGTTTTAATGAAATTTATACTAATATATACAATATCTGAAAAAATGGGAAATTCCTAGGCACATTTAATTAAATAAAAAATATACATATGAATTAATAAGAAATTGTACATGATTAGACTGTTTCAAGCAGCAATTTTAAAATTAATTCAATGATTCTGTTATCAATTAAATAACATGGCTAATATCAATAAATATACTTTTACTTAAAAGAATTAAGTACATCAAATTCCAAAGTTATAAACTAAGATATTTAAAAAGTAAAACCAATAAGTCAATTATTAAACTCTGCTTTAAAAATGTATGATGATGATCTCTTGGGTTAAAAAAATATAATAGGGAAAAGAATGTGACAAACCATTAATGATCCATTATTTGAACTACTAATTATTGACCACATTTGAACTATCAAGACCAGAAGTGATGTGATCACTAATGACATTTCAATGACAATACAAAAAAGAGGGCTTAAGGTGAGTTTATAGCAGGGCAGTTGTTGTCAGCGGCTAGACACTGATTAAACAAGTTAGTCGCATGACCTCGTGAATCATGCATGTGTGACAAATCCAAGCAGTTGTCATATTTATCTAAAGTTGACACCATTACTTAATTAATAATAGTAATTATTAAATATTTCTAAGCACAAAAACTATAAAAAAAATTATACCACTATAATTAAATAGTAGCATTCACAATTTGCCAATAATGGTAAAATTGCAAGAAATGCAAATGTTTCAATTTCATCAAGAAAATTTGTATTTTATCTTTTTTCTATTTATTTTTTAAAAGAATTACCACTCAAGTTATAAATAATATAAATTGATAATAAAAACTAAACAAAAATAAATTAAGCATTGAATAAGTTTGGAAGAAAAGCAAAGGCAAGTTACCTTTCGGTAACTAACACTTGCTTTAACCAGCACAGTGTTCTTGGAGTAACTTTTAAAAAATCCTGGGAAAGTGTTTTATTTTATCTATAAATAGACACCACTGCAAGCCACCCTTCTATATTCTCACCTTTAAGCAGATAAGGTAAGGTTTAAAAAACCTAATAGTGAACATTTAAGAAGGAAAGCTGACAGATATGGAACTAACACATGTAACTTACATCAGTTATATAGCTAACATAACAAATATCACTCCCTGTATTAAATATCAAACACAGGTAAGTTTGCAGGAATCTTTTTAACATACCTCCAGAACTCAACCAGTTACAGAAGCTGTGGATAGAGGTTGAAGTATCATTAGACTAAGGACACTTTAAACCAGTACTAGAAATCATTTTTAGTAAAAAATATTTTCAAAATTGAATTTTCAAAAATGTAAAATTATAGCTCCAATTATAGGGGATGGGGAAGCAAAATTGGTTTCATAAAGTTAAAATAATTATTTGATGTATCGTTAAATGTCAAAAACGGATTGTATTGAAAGGTATAGGGTCTGGTGTAAAAGGTTTTCTATATTTTGTATCGATCAAGGATTTTATTTTTAGTAAAAAAATTGTTCCAAAGTTCTTCTATTCAGAGAAGATGTTGCCAGTGGAAAAAGCAGGCAATTCAACACCTATTGAAAACCTATCAACACCTTGTTAGAGAACCTATTCTTTACTTTACCTGATTCCATAGAGAAATAATATTTGCAATATGACTCTTTAAACTTTTGATATTTATTTAAAATATATTGTCAGAAATGTATGAAAATATATTCAATAAAAATCTAATTAAAATAAAGACTAGTTAAAAATAAATAAGGTCAGTAATATTAAGTTCATATTGAGAACTTACAAACTACAGGTCCTTTGAAGAACAACACAGTTCCTTTTAACAGACCCAAACAGCCAAAAACTATTACAAAGCTAAAATCATTATTCAAAAATAAGAAACAGTCTATATTTTCTAAAAAATACCAGTACAGTTATTAAATAGATGAAAACCCTTCCACTTAGTCCTTTATCTTATGGTCCCAGTCATATTTTCATTATAATTATTGTAATTAATATTTATTTTATTTACATGTATATTTTTTTACTTTTCCTTGCCTACGCTATGCATAGTAGGTTAAGTATTATTACTATATATTCAGTAATTATTTACTAAAATAAATAAATACAGTAATTATTTTACAGTAATATTGATATTACAGTAATTATTTTACAATTCTAAGAAACACATGAATTTACAAATTTGTATTTTTTAATTATCATGGAAACAATTTAAGTTTTAAATAATACAATATTTTTAGCCTCATTAAAAGTTTACAAAAAGAATGAAATAAAATAAAAAGCACTCAAGAGAAAAACAAGATAGATGGCTAATTCTGCAGAGCCCTGTCATGATCTAAATGGGGTTTTAGCAAATTGTCCAAATGAAAAATAAGCTAACAATGTTAGGTTTATGGAGGAGAGATGGGTTTTCGAAAAGGGGAATCTCTGATCAAGCATTTTTTGGTTGATTTTTAGAACTATTTATTTAGAATTCATCTCTAATGGATTCTAACTTCTTAGTCAGTCTCTAACAATTTGTAACTTCTTTGTGAGTCTCTTAACCATTTTTAACTTTTTGGTCAGTCTTTAACTGTTTTATTTTTAAGCCTCTCACTAATTGTTTAACTTAATGGTGGGACTTTAAAAGAAAATATAAACAGAAATGTTTTATTCAATTTTATATAAATAACAATTGTGAAGTAGACTAGAGATATGGAGTATTCAAAAAGATTTAACTATAAAGGGAGGGCAAGACACACAGTAAGTTCCCTGTCCTGACCTGCAACCACATGGTCCTAAGTTCAAACCCCAGCTAACATTGTCATATTTTATATTTTTCAATTGCACTACATTACAAGGGTTATGAAAAATTAAAATGGCCTAAAAAATTAAATAATTTAAAAATGTAATATTTTTTTATAAGTCTAAGAAAAAGGCTGGACAATTATACCGCAAGGAATGTGCAGCACCCTGACAGACTTAAATACAGATTTCAGAGCAAGGAGTTGCATCCTATCTCTATAGTTAGATTTTCTTGAGTAAATTAAAATAATAATTTATTTCAGTGAGAACAAAGAAAGAAAACAATGAAAAACCTAACATCTTCTAATTCAACTATTTCATCATACTTGGTGTTGAAAAATTACAATATGGACAATACATTAATGAAACATCGACAACATGAGTCTGACAGTTTTCATGAGAGCTGAAATACTACCAAACCAGTTCTCTAATTTTAATTCACCTAATTTCATTAGTAGTCATCTAATTTAGGCTTTTAAAATTTTATTTTGATTTCAAGTATTGCATATTTACTTTAATCTACACACAAATATATATATATATATATATATATATATATATATATATATATATATATATATATATATAAAACAAGAACTTAAATTACACCATAAATTCAATAATAATGCACCAAACATTCTCTTTCTTAATGTGTATTTTAAAAAAGAAAGATATGCAGTTAATCAAATGAAATAATAAAATTAGGAAGAAATAAATGAGTTTATTTAAGAAAAAAAAAACATTAGTACAAAGAGTAAAGAGAAATAGGTAATGTAGTTATTCTTCAATGAATATGATTATAACAAGAAAAAAATATAATTAAAAAAGAGAAATAACAGAAGAGAAAAATCAAATTTGTGAATTAGAGGCACAGAATATCATTTTTAAGGGATTCCATCAGTACACAATTTTCATAATTTATATTATATAAACTTTCTTATACATACTATTTGTGCTGATAATTTTAATATTACATACTATGACACAATATTATATGTAAGTTTGTAACCATGAAGTTAAAGTAAAGAAATAAAAAACCCACCAATGCTGTCTTTACTATAAAGTGTTATGTTATGGTCTATGGTTTGAAGTCAGATGAAAACAGATGTTGATGGGGTGTTGGTACAGCTGTATTTTCATAAAAAAGAAAATTCAAAACATGGTAATCAGATAGAACAAAGCGAACCAATAAAATGTTCATTTTTTAACATTTAGCTGCTTCTTAAGATCATAATATGAAAATATAAGATTTATCAATGACAAATGGTTTTTAAAAATAATTTATTGGAGGCTCAAAAAAATTCCACAACAATTAAAAAAAACACTACCTAAAAATTTTAGTGAAAAAATAAAAAACAATACTTTTGACAAAGCAATATTTCTCAAATCAAGAAACAAAACCAAATTATTCGGGTAAAACCTTGGTATTTGATTTTCAAAGCTAAACCACAATATAGTGGTAGTAAAAGAAAAGTTTTTTTATTAATTTTATTGATAATTGTCTACAATAAAAGAAATTCACACAGTGCTCATATTGGTTAAGTGACTTGGCTGATTTGATGGTGTTAACTAACATACAATTTTCTATATATAAAGTTGGCAAAACTTCCAGTTATTAAAATATTAAGTTCAATAATTAGTTTATGTTCAATTAGATCTTATGAAGCAAAGTAACTATTGGTTTATTATAATTATTGAAGATTTTTATATTTTTATAAGAATATAAAATTAAATTAAATGTAGGCTTTTGTACTCAGTTAGCCTTTTTGCGAAGGCAAATTTTATTAAACACTTAAGTATTTTATCATGTTTTTATACTTGTATTAAAGTTATAAAAAATAGTGTTAGGTTGGTATTCATACTTAGAACCAACAAAAAACCAGATTCCATGTAATCAGCAGAAACCAATAGTGTATATGGTCCTTTGTTCCTTCTATTCTAGTATTACTCTAAGATTTCACTCTTATTAAGATAAGAATGCATTTCTCAATCTTATGAAAATGTTCTAACATGTCAAAGCTAAATCATACTTTAACTTAATGAAAACAAACTTACTTTTAACTGTCTTAATTCTCATTTTAAACAACAATAAAAATGCCAACCGTAATTATTAAACAAATCGCAAAACCATAACAAAAGAAAGCAAAAATTCATATAATTTAAATTCATCGTCACAATAATTGTGTTATTCATATTTCATAAAATAACAAAAAGTTAACTTGTTTTTAAGACTTATTTAATTTTCAGCAGAAATAAGCTGACACAATCTTTATGGCACAGTAAAAAATATAGACACACGTATTTATCATTTCAGCACCAGAAATAAAAACACAACTAAAATAAATTAAGCACAGTTTCAAAACTTAGTCGGAAAATTGTTTTAAAAATTTAATATTAAAATAATTTTAAAACTTTATATAGTCCAAGAGCCCAGGTGTGATTTTATAAAATTGAATAAACCATTTGGTCATAGGATTTACAGGACCATGGAGACGAGTAAGAAACCACAAGTCTGGTTTTTTACTCTAGGGCAGGACAATACGCTGAATCAGTAAAATTTTAAAATGTTAACAGCTATTTTATTTGTAAAAATTCTGAAAAAAGTTTTAAATAGAAGTTGTAGCAATCAAGAAAACAAACAGTTTTAGCCCAGCTCATTTTGTACCTGCGTCACTTTATATTCAAGATATAAAGACCTAAAGGTATAACAAATATAAGTGTGAGTGAGTGAGAGACAGTTTAGAAATAAGGGGTAGATGATATTTGGATAAGCTGTATCATTTTTTTTGTGTGCTACAACTTTTATTCAAAAATCTAGCTCAATTTTCAACAAATTAATAAATTAGGAAAAGCTTCATTTTTAAATATTAATTAACAACAAAATTGTGTTTAAAGACAACAGAATAAATTAATTAATTTGAGATTATGATTCTAATATTATATTACCAAAATTATTACCATTTATAAAACCAAATAGCAAAATAAAAAATGTTTTGTTTTTAATATAGAGACTGCATAAAATCACATGAGAAACACTAATAATGCTAATGCATACAACTTCATATCAATTCAATAATGCATTCTATATAATATAATATAGTTAACCTGTATAAATGCAATAGTATTTAAAAAATAAATCTTTTTACACTAAGTATATTTTTTATGCTAAAATAATTCATAAATTTTATCACAATATTGATATTTTTCTACTCAGTTAATATATATTTTATACATTTAATTAAGATTGGCCTGTAAGAAATAAACACAGTCATCAGATTGTAAAATGACTATAACGCAATTAATTGTAAGAGGTCGATAAATATAACTTTAAATTAACATAAACAAGACATTGTTTGGAAAACGGGGGTATGGTCACATTCTATCCCAAAAGATTTCACATAATCTGTCATGGTTACGTCGTATAGCATATATTGTATTTATATATTACTATATCAATATATAGCATATATTACTATTACGTCGTATAGTAATATTGTATTTTATACACACAAGACTGTACAAATAGAATTGCTTGTTTTAGGGCCTTTCACGTCATAAGGTATTCACTTATGAGAAGAACCTCAAGCGGGTTGAATCTAGTATGTTCAAAGTATTAATTAAAGTTGGGGAAATCTTCTAATAACAAATACTATTCATATAAACTGAGAGCACAGTCCGGACAGTGAACCCCAGACCTCTGGTACCAAAATCAAGTTACTGCACAGGATTTGTGAATATTCACCTCTCACTTTTTGCTCCAATCTTTTATGAAGCTGGTTTTTATCCCTGTAATCATTTTACATTTGTTGACCTATGATACAGTTCATTGACATAAAATAATTTGCAAATATCAATAAAAATTTATATTAATTGACATTGCAATTAAATAAAATGCAAGACATGCTACAGGTCTAACTCCTGATTCAACTCAACTGAATATTACATTCAATACTCAAATAATATAAATACTATAACAGCATCAAATATTTTCTGAAATATAATTATTTATATTTAAATGAATAAAATACATATATCAAAGAAATTGTATTTACAATTTATATTTTGGTTAAAATTGGAAACCAAAGAGTAAGCGACGTGTATCGTGTCTCAATAAATTTTTTTAAATTGTCATTACAATGGCTAAAATTAATTTTGCAACTAAAATATTGTACATATTTTATACAATAAACATGGCAATCTTTATTTGAAGGCAACATAAAAATTATTCCATTGTAGGTAAAGAGTTACTAGAAGTACATGCTTGGTACAGGTTTGCATGGTCTATTTCCTATCCCAGGGCAAGAAGTACTAGTGATATTGGTAATAGTAATGAGGGAGATAACTTAGCAAGTAGGGCCCGACAATGGGCCCTTAGAGAAGATTACAAGTCCTGCATCGACTTAATTGACACATTAGCATTGTTATTTATGTTTTTTCTCATGCTTTTTATGCTTTAAATCTCATGAGTGTGTGCTGTGTGTCTTGGAGAGTCTATGCTATCGGGACTGAGAAGGTTCTTCCTTGGGTGGCGGGTACGAATGTGATGTTACGCTAGATATATGAGGGCTCGGTGCTTTAGCACGGAGGGTAGCTGTACTACCCGGGTATGCTGCGTAAAGTTTAGCACGATGCTCTTCTTCTTCACGAAGTGCGGCAGCTGACATAAGAGGGTTAAACCTTAGAGGATCATACCTAAGCAACAACAACAAAATATTAGCCTTTAAAATATAACAATTAATAAATCATCTTAATCCCTCCACACGTAATATTTATTTTCACCGTTGAAGCACTGATAATGGCCAGATGGTTGGCTCAACTCACTTTTCCTTGCTGTCAACTGATAATATCCATGTGTTATACTTTAAACCCAGCAATACTAAGGACAGATAAGACCTGGGTAATGGCAAACAATTCCTAAAGCAAACTTCAATCCATATAGTTTAAAAAAAATTACAGCAGGCAAAGAGGTTTAAATAAATATAAATAAAATAAATAAATATATTTAAAATAAACAGGTACATTTTACAAATGTTTTGTTCTTGTCAAAAGGAGAAGAAAAATAAAAATCATAACAATTTAAGAAAAAAACAAAGATAAAATAAATTACAACAAACAATTTCCATTTAGAAATTCACTAACACTATATACAACATTTGTAGAAAGATATTCAGTTCAGTTTATTTCTGAAATGCATTGTTGGAAGAGCAATGGTTGCATCACTTTTTTTAAAGTGTTTTGATTCAAACATAAGTATAAGATAAAGCTGTAATTTGCAGTCTATGTGGCGGTAATTTTTTTTTTGAGTAGTTTCTGGTGAAGTAGTTATGGTCTTTACTAATAGAAGGAGGATCTTATCATAGCCAGGTCCCAGTACAGTACATTGGTACCATCATTTTTTAACATTATTTTATAGTTATAATCTTACAATTTATGATTTTACTTATCTTAAAATAAATTTAAAATAAGTTTGAATTATAATCTATCTTAAATATTATTTAATTATCTATATTGTATGAAGTGCTGGTCGTTTATAGGGTGCATTTTAAATTTTCGTGCCAAAAGGGGTTAAGGAGAGATAGCAAGTCTCTAGTGGCAGTAGAGTAGGGGCAAATACCATTGTGGTACTTAAAGGGAACTTCCATGCTACCAGATGCCTCTAGTTGTATAAATCCCATTGACTAAGGAAACACATCTGCTTTCCAAATCATAAACACAGTAGAAGTATATAAAAGTATATTTTAAATGTTTATAATGTTTATATGTAAGGTAGTGAGTAGTGAGTTTACCTGTAAGGGTGATCCCAGTGAGGTGTGGTGGGATAGTGTGAAGGCAACGGAGGGTGTCTGGCGTGGTGCCTTTGTTGTAAATAGGATGCCGGTGTTGGACCGGATCTACCGAGTAAATCAGGAGGTGTCGGTCTTCCCAAGATATCTGTAGGCGGCCTAGATAGGATATCTGAGGTAGTAGATCTACCGAGTATATCCATGGGAGGCCTGAGAGGGTCAGGGGGAGGAGCTCTGAGAAGATCACTAGGTGCAGTTCTAAGAAGGTCGGACGTGGGAGGTGCTCTCAGTAAGTCCACCGTGGGTCTGCCCAAGATATCAGTCGGTCTGCTAAGGTGGTCATCCTCCTTTGTAGTATGTTCCCGAACAGGTGACCTTTCTCTACCTAGATTTTTTTAAGAAAACAGTTCATTAATTAAGTACATTATTTTTTGATGGCTGTCTACTAGATTTTCTTGTGATTGTTGACTAAAATAATAACTTTAAATTTTATGTAAAATATATTTACATTAAATTTAAATCACTACTGCTAATGTTAGAATAATTAGTTATAGAATAATTTAGTAAAATATGTTGGCACCAACTCCAACTACCTCTAGCACAGGAACCACAGCAATATTGCTGATTTGTATGTGTTTGTTATATATTTAGTATTAAAATTATAGTAAAAATGTTTTATGCAATAAATGGTAATAATAATAATTTATTTTAGTCTAAAAAGACCAAAATGATCTAAATAAAATAATAAAAATAATATTTTAATAAAAGAAACAGTGCAACTTTTAGAGAGAAAAAGTTACATCATTTAGAGAGAAAGAAAATGCATTTAAATTTATTTAAGGTTATCATCTGACAATTAAATCTAGACTTGATATTTAATTGAAATGGTCAACTAAATAAACTTAGGCAATAATAATAAAATTGCTTAAATATACATTTACACTACACTAGTCTTGGAAAAAAATTATAAAACAAGTATGGAACATTTCAACACATGTTAAGTTTTAAATGCTTTGTTGGTTCCAAATTAAACTTTTTCCATATTTAGATTTTATAAACGTCCAAAACTCTATTTTTAATTAAACACATACAAAGTCATTAACACACAATAATGACTCAGCAAAAAATTCACTTAATTCATACATGTAGAGAGATCAGGCTGAAATTTAATATGTAAATACTACTATTTATATTAATCACATAGTCCAAGTAAACTTTTATTATCAGCATTATTTCTGACTTTATCGTTTGACATATATAAGTGTATGTAAGACTCAAATGTTTGAAAATTTGCTAATATTATGGCAGTATGTCACTTGCAAAACTACAAATACAACAAAATGTTACAGGACAGCAACAAGTGGGCATAAAGTCTCTCTGAATACAAAACTTTTATATAGTAAAGGCACAACTTCAAATGGTTGCAATGTTTGCAACACTGTAATGTTTAATTTGAAGAAAAGTACTATGTTTACATACTTACCAACCAACCCCAATGATGGCCATTGGCTAACAACATGGTCAAGAGCCCTTTTGTTTATTATTTCATGTATGTAAACATAGTACTTTCCTTCAAATTAAACATTACAATGTAGCAAAAATTGCAACCATTTGAAGTTGTGCCTTTACTATATAAGAGTTTTGTATTCAGAGAGACTTGCTCCAGGAGCAAGTCTCTTATCTTATCTCTTCACTGAAACTAATATATTTATTTCTTAAACAATACCCACATTCAAAATTCATTGTTTTAGTGATGTTTATTCTCACTTCCCTACAACAAGACCTCTCCCATGGGCAATACAAGCAACCATAGGCCAAGTTTAAAATAAAAACATAAAACAGAGAAACCAAAAACGAAATGTCTAATATAATTAATGGAAGGAACAATACAATAAAATATCAATCAACCAGTCTATACTGTTTTATTCTAAAAAAAACCGAACTAATACATGTACCATAGTACTATCACAAACTTAACTAATAATTTATAATAAAATAGTACAACAAGAAATAAATATATACAAAAAAAATAATTAAAATAATAAAAAAAAATATGCCGGATAGTAGTAACTGCTTTAATTGTAGCAGTGTTTTGAAAGATTTATTACTCGCCTTTTGCGAATTTTCATAGGAAAATGCATTTTTTTTTTTACTTTTCCTAAACAGTATATAAGAAAAGTGTTGTTTTTTTCGTATACTTCAACAATAACTTTTTCCAATTTTTCATCATTTTTTTTATTTATTTTACTTTTTTAATTTTAATTATTTTTTTCTTTTATTTTTTTCATCTTGGGTTTGGGGGGGAGGGGCACGTGACCCCTGTGCCCCCCCCCCCCTGAAACCACCACTGTTGCTCCTTGCAATAATTATGATTAAGAGTAAACATTACCAGGTTTAGATTGCTGACTGAGAGAGGCTTGCTGAGCAGCTCTCCTTTGCTTCTCTTCCCTGCGAGCTCTTTCTCTAGTCCTTTCTCTTTCTCTCTCTTCTTCAGTCTTTAAACTAGCCCAAGGACTACTGCTGCTAAACGTAGGTGGAACTAACCCCCGCGGTTGCAATCTACAATAAAAGATCATTCATTAACTACAAATCAACTATCCCCAACAAATAAATACTAGTAAATAAAATTTAAAATTTTAATTATAATTTAAAATTAACATTTTTCACCTTTAGATATTAAATACGATAGATATTAGATTTTGATCCATAAAAAAAAGCTGAGGGTCATAGTTCTACTGTTGCAAAACTTTCTCACTAAACCAAAATGTATTAATTTAAAACTTTTTGGTCCAACAAGCAAACGGACTGATTTCCATCCATCATGTACTTTTTAATTGACACTGCTATGAGAAAATAGTTCTAAACAAAACTTAACCTATTGATTAAAAAAAATGAGCAACTTACCTAGACCATGGGTCATGGACAGGAGGGTGGGTGGGGTAACCAGGTAAGGCTGGGAATGCTGGTGTAGTAGGATACCTCCCAAACATGCTTCCACCTGCAAACAAATACATACATTCAATATCACATATATATAATATATATATATATATATATATATATATATATATATATATATATATAATATATATATATATATATATATATAATATATAAGAGTAATATATATATATATTAATATATATATATATATATATATATATATATATATATATATATATATATTATATATATTAAACTATTATTTTTTTTTAACCTTCTATATAATATAGTTTAAGTTTAATTATTTGGGAATGTGTTGTTCCGTTTTCTTTTGTGTGTGTGAATGTAGGTATGAGATTTTTGTTCATAGACGTTTCTATGGGACATGATAACTTTCCAACGCTTTATCAGATCTAAATTAATCTTGATAGTAAGATGAGTTGTGGAGTTTCGAAATAGGAGAAAAAAGAAAGATGTCACTCCACTTAGTATATATTTATTGACAGAGCTGACTTTCAAACTTAACAGTTCATCATCAGTGCTGGTGAAAGCAAAGTGAAGAAGCTAGGAGACAGACGAAATAGATTTGTCCACAGGCTGGAGTCTGACTCTGACACCAGCCTCTGGACAAATCTATTTCGTCTGTCTCCTAGCTTCTTTACTTCGCTTTCACCAGCACTGATGATGAACTGTTAAGTTTGAAAGTCGGCTCTGTCAATAAATATATACTAAGTGAAGTGGCATCTTTCTTTTTTTCCCCTAAAATTAATCTTGGTACAAAAATCAACCTTCAGCTAAGAAGGCCTCTTATTTTAAAAATGAAAGAAAATGAGGCGTGTTTCTGACATTTTGAAAAAAGTATGTTTTCTAAAATTGTTTGATTGTTTTTCTTATATAATTTTTCCATTCCGAGTTCCAAGGTGTCTCGAGCTCGATTTTTACATTTTTTTTTTTACTAAAGCTTTCACAAAGAATAATTTCCTTTAAAAATTAAAGTCTCTGTCATTTATTGGTATTGTTAACTTGATCCAGGGACACCCTGTATAAGTCATATTGCAACAAAAATTAGACTACACCCTTCAAAATAATCAATGGGAAGTCACGAAATCAGTTCTAAAAAAATATCTGTAAAGGTCCTAAAATATATAATTTTAAAGGTTTAACTTGTATGAAAATAATTGCAGATAAGTGTTGGTAACTTAATTATGAAAAGAGAGTTGATTTTATACCATAAATTTCTTATTTCAAGAGCCGGACCCCAAAAACCTGGCCATTGAGTGCCGAAGGTTTAACCTACAAGATTGACTTATTTTGGTTCCCAGGTGAAGGATCAGGTGGTCTGCCTTCTCAGATTGGAATAATGGTCATAATTTCAGTCTTTCCCCTACTGCAGTGTTCCTACTGGTTTTATCAATTAAGTTAAATAGCTCTTTTTTTAGTTAATAATATTAGTGACAAAGCAATTTTTTTAACTATCAACATTTTATTTAATTAACCGTAGATGTTAAAATATTACCTAAAATACAACAAAAGCAGTAATTTACACCTTAAAACACACAGAAACTTAACACATCTTTTTTGAAAAATCAAAAGTAATGCAGTTATTTAATGCTTTCAATATTAGACTGCGATGCAAATACTTTTATAAAAGCTATAAAAACAATGATAATAAATTGTGCTTTCTACAACTAGGAAGATTTTTACTACTTGGGTAAAAACTATTTATTAAAATGCTGTAATGTTGAAACCGTTTTATATTGTACAAATGTGGTTCGAAGGCTAATAAAGCATTTATTTAATACTGACCAACAGGAGGGAACGGAGTGGGAGGCGTGTGATCAAAGTGTCCGGGAGGCCTGTGGGGTTGTACAAAGGGATGAGGTGGCCCAAATATATGAGTCGGAGGCCTCAATATCTCTCCCTTAGGTAACAAGCCACTACTAATGCCTAGACTACCACTAGAAAGACTCGCAGAACCTAAACCTGATGGGTTGACCTTGCCGTCACTCCCAGGGCCTTTCTGCTGATGTCTGTAGATCTCCCACGCTATCCTCACGTGCATAGCATTCCATTTACCAGTTTTCTAAAAAACAAAAGAAATTATTATTATTACTTTAAATATAAAACTAAAATTATCTCTAAAATAAGGATGTTTGTTATTAATGTAACAGTTCCCAATACAATACAATCAACTTCTATTTACTCTATATAAAACAAAATTGTTTTATTTTTTCTCATTAAAAAAGTTTATAACTAATTTTATTTAATACCTTTAAAACATAATTAAGTTTTATTTAATATCTTTGAAATAAAATAAAGTTTTATTTAATTATTAGGTTTTATTATTTATTAGAATAAAAGTAATAAACATACCACTGGCTTGGGTTTAGAAGGTTCAGGAGTTAATTGCTGTAAAAAAAAACAAATCCACAATTGATTAATCACATTAAATTAATTAATTTTCATTAAATTTAATTATGTAAATTGTATTAATACAAATTATATTAATGAAAATTTGTATTAAATCACACAAATAATAATAATAAGGCATAATGGCAGACATTTGCCATGACAGACACAAATATTATTTTGCTACCTTTTGATTTTTTTAAATTCAATAAACTCAAAGTAAGTTTAAATGAAGGTTTTTAAGGTTTCTTATTTTTTTCTGAGCTTTCATTTAAGAGTAATAATGCAAAAACTTACAAAGTCACTCCTTATATCCAGCAGATAACTAACTACATTATACACAGCTCTGAATCATTTGTACTTTTAAACATTTTATTCATTGAACAGAAAACCAGCAGTTTCAATTAACACA
Organism: Microvelia longipes; assembly: GCA_018340805.1. Taxonomy (NCBI): domain Eukaryota; kingdom Metazoa; phylum Arthropoda; class Insecta; order Hemiptera; family Veliidae; genus Microvelia; species Microvelia longipes. The sequence continues at coordinate 4,419,503 of JACMZG010001911.1, read as the reverse complement.
AATTATGATTTATCAAGTCATTTTTGGTGGACGGATTGCAAGAGATCTCTGGATTCTAAATGATTCCAGACTAATTTGTGGAGGTAATACACTTCTGCCAACTATGCAAAATTAATTGCCCTAGTTGAAGAGACATCACAGGGGTTTTCAGCACGTTGCAGCAATGGAGGATGTAATGCCACTGATAAAGTTGGTCATTACCAATGATTGTACAAACTTTTAAGAGATTTCCACTTTTTTAAATAAACATTCATTTAAACTTATTTATTTCAACTTTACAGGAAAGAGTAAACAAATCTTGAAAAACCAAACACAAAATAACCTGAGAATGCAGTGTTGCCAAGTTCAGTACTAGGAAACTTATTTTTGACTCTATTGTTGTGCTGGACACCAAAAACTACTAGATAATCTGTAATAATGTGTAATGTATGGTTAGTTTACCTTGGGTGTGAAAGTAGGTATATGGGTGGGTGGGGCGAAGGGAGTGGATGGACCAAGGGTTGGATGCAGCAGACCAGCACTGTATCCTGGATAGGCAGCCAGTCCAAGACTCTGTCTGTAGAAGGGAGAGTCTACACCTAACTTTGGCATGTCTTTGAACTAGAACACAAACAAAATTCAGACATTTCGCTTTAAACTTACAAAATAAAACTACTTTAAACCATACAGTAAAGCCATGAGACTGAGTGAATGGAGTTCATTATAAATAATGAGGTAGAATAGTCTCTCCACAGAATAAAACTTTATAGGGAAAGCGATTTCATCCTAGCTAGAGGCCATCATCAGTGTAATACTGTTGAGCAAAGTAAAGGAGAAAAACTATATGGTTTAGCATTAGATATTGGGATGAAACTGAACATGAAATCTAAAGCTAAATCATAGAATTGCTTCTTTTCCCACTATGACATCTAGTTCCTTAGCAGTAATATAATAAATATTTGAATTATGTCAAAAAATTAAATCTTGACGAATATAATATTTTAGACAAGAAACTGTTAGTTCTGTAGCCAGTTAACAGGAGCGCTAGTGTAATGAGGCAGTTTCAACATGCCAACTAAGAGAATGCTCTCCTGTCATCTTGTTTTTTAACAAACTACTTCTGGCACAACATCGATTAATCCAAATATTTTCTTTATATAATATTTCCAATTTTAAGTAGGATACTAACTTAAATTGGTAATAAAGATCGAGAAGATTTCAATATACTAACTTAGAAAAGTGGGCAGAATGTTATGAAGGAGAGTTAGTTTTATAGCTACTTCTAGAGACCAGCACCAAGTTCACTCCCACCTTTTTTTTGACATTATTTTCTGACATTCTATACCTAGTATATTCTTAGGTTTCACCCAAAAATAAATTGTATACACTTTACGTTTAAAAATTTGGTGGGTGACTAAACAGTTTGAATTGTTTTATGTATAATCAATAATAAATTAATAAATGAATAATTCAGCATGATACTTACCAAAGGGGAGGCATAGAGAGGAGGAGGAGGGGGGATGATAGGCGTTGTGTGTTGGTGGACGTGTGTGTGTTGGTGTTGGTGGTGATGCATCTCCGTGCGGAGATAAGGACCGCGATCCTGACTAACTAAGAACCTATTGTCTAACTCTCTCCTCAGTACGTCCGCACCATCCCTTTGACCTGCAATAAAAAAGTAATAAAAAATAAACCGTCCCTTTGACCTGCAATAAAAAGTAATCGAAAATCATAACGGTAAAGAACTTAGGGATTAATAGGAAATTAAAACATTAAAGACATGAAGGAAATTCATCTTTCCGTATATCACTCCAAATCAAATTCTCACTGGTTTGTAGACATACCACACCTCATGTACACATAGCCATGTCAATCACTTAATTTGAATAATATTACTATGTTGAGCTACAAGAGTTGAGTTGTAGCGATCGCCCATCCAGGTACTGACCTTACTCTATGCTACTTAACATAAGTGATTTTAACAGAACTGTAGATATACAAAGCTTATTGGAATAATACCAGGTACACTTGTATCAAGGGATACACTCAAGCCTAATTTCAACTCATCAGATTTTTTAATTTTTTTAAAGCATGTCATACGATAAACTGAAATAATGCTGATAATAAGATGAAACTAAGCATAGTTCTAATATAGTACTACATGTGTGCTAAACTTCATATCAATCTGATCAGTTTTCTATGTTTAATTAATTTTTGAAATATTTGTTGACTCATTGATGACAATGAATGACGTCGTAGAAAAATTATTTTCCAGATATCACAAAAAACATAAAAATTGATGATTGATTTTTGTATCAAGTTCCTACTATTTAGCATAAGCACACTGGGAGCTACACTCACACACACACAGTTATATACAGACATACAGCTTAGTGAAAACCACTCAGGAGGTCTTAAAAACATTTGAAACAAATTATTCAGGTGAGATCCTGGATTCAGGTTTTTCATTCAAACACATTACTTTCCCTACATACATGTGGTATAAATAAGGAAAAGTAAAAATTAATAATTAATTCCAATGAAAGAGGAAAATCTTAAACCGAGCATCACAACATTCAATTCACAATAATAATTAAATCTTATTTATTTCCTTAAAACACTTGCAATAACAAGCACTTCAGCATTTTCCACCTAGATTATTCACTGGAACAAAGCTTAGCCTCAAGTTCCACAAAACCATGTAATACCAACCTAATTAATTAGAATTAAACTATTGTTTTCACAAACAATTAAACTTGGTCGAGATTTAATTCAGTACTCGATAAGTTGATTATTCAAAACAAGAGAAATATGATGGTATTTTAGGACTGAGAGCAAATTAAGAGGCTTACAACAATTTCTTCTCAAGAAAAGCAGCTTAAAACTTTAAATATTTTCTTGTTCCCTCATTCTTTTATTCTCTTTATTTATAAATTATAAATTTTACAAATACCTATACTTTTATAAAATAAATACTTGAGTAAAAATAAATTAACATTACTTAAAAAAAAAATAAAAAAAAAAAAAATAAAAAAAAAAAAAAAATAAATAATAGATATAGTTTTTATGATATAATAAACGGTAACATTTAATGATACAATCTACGTCTCTGGATTCAAGCAGCATTGCTTCTTGGAGACGTAGAAAATGAGCAGTATTTTCTTTTTGTATATATAACTTTTAAATTGTAAATTTGCAAAAGCAAATAAAGAAAAAAATTATACAACATAATTAAAAATGGTAAAACAAATGTATTTTTTTAATTGTAATAATTTAAATAAAATAAAGACTTTATTTATTTATTTATTTTAAATATACTCTTGTTGAATTTGAATGAGCACTAGTGGAGTTGTTCATAATGAAAGGAACGAAGAAAAGAGTCTCTCTACAAAACAATAATTTTTCAAAGCGCTTTCAACCTAACATGAGGCCATCATCAGTGCCAGAGATAATAAAAAGAATAAACGGCTAAGAGAAAGACATTAAAGGTAAATATAAGTCAAACTGTGGAATTCGCAGTTTTCCTTCTCTTCGAGTCGAAAAAGAAGAGAAGGAAAACTGCGAATTCCACAGTTTGACTTATATTTACCTTTAATGTCTATCTCTTAGCCGTTGATTCTTTTTATTATCTCTGGCACTGATGATGGTCTCATGTTAGGTTGAAAGCGCTTTGAATAAATTATTGTTTTGTGGAGAGACTCTTTTCTTCGTTCCTTTCATTATACTCTTGTTGTTATTATAAAATGTACCAGACATTTCAATGACATCAAAAATAGGACAAAACTTTTCCCTTTATTTGTTTTTACTTTTCCTTTTTGATACTTTAGTTACATAGAAAAAGTATTGCGTTTGTAATAAAAATCCTCAACAGGAATTTCACCTGAATATTTCAATTCAGTAGTTTCTAAGACCTTCTGAATAGTTTTCACCAAGTTGTCTGTGTATGTGTGTGTTTGATATCATCGTAGCTCCCAGTATATTTATATAAGAGAGTATGTATACTTAGTACAATTTTTAGGACTAAGGCCTGTATTCAAAGACATCTTCCTAACATTTTCCTAACATTCTCCTAACATTCTCCTAACATTTTCCTAACATTCTCCTAACATTTTCCTAACATTCTCCTAACATAACTCCTAACATTCTCCTCTTCCTAACATTCTCTAACATTTTCCTAACATTCTCCTAGTTCCTTAAGGAGAATGTTAGGAAAATGTTAGAAAGATGTCTTTGAATACAGGCCAAAATCTTTACGCTGTCATTAATCACTAAACCAAAATACAAAAAATGTGGAAAATGATCATAGTGTTTTGAAATTCATATCTAGTACTATATAAAGCACCACAAGTGCATCGAGTTTCATAATTTTATCAGTATTAGTTGTAATTTTTATCAAATGACTTGTATATATGTTTAAATAAAATTCTAGAAATAATTTGATTGAGTAAAAGGTAGTATAAGGGCTTCCCTTTATGTACTGAGTAAATAAAAGCAGAATAAAACAATAAAATTGAAAGATATACATAAATAAAACAATACAAAAAATTAATAACAGCAAGACAAACAATGACAAGCAGGTCTCGTCTGTCTTATTAATTTTCTGTCAAGTTTTATTTACATAATTCTTATAAGATTAAGTATTTTTTGGTTTTATAGTCTGATAAAGATCAGATGTGACAGAAAGTAGAATCTCTGCTAATAACAGTATAACAGTATTTCCTGCTGATTGTGTGCAAAACTAAAAAAGAGCATTTTTTAAAGCTGACAAAATTGAGAGTTTATTGGCCATAATTAGATAACTACAACCAAAGTTATGGTATTCTCAAAACCATCACAAAAATTGCTAATTTTTGTAAAGTCTGCAATTTAAAAAAAAATATTTTTTTATTTTGTTTTTAAAAATTTTAAGTCATTTTGTAAATGACACAAACCTAAAACTTTCACAATTTTTAAAATGTTGAGCAAGTGCATTCATATGAAGGGCTCCAGTCTGGATAGGCAAACTGTGTTTTTTCTTCATCATTTATAGTTATTTATGCAACAAGGGATAAAGCTGTAAAGTAAGTTTTACAGCTCAAGTTAAAGTTTCGTCCTAAGGCAGCGCCGAAGGAGGAAACTTCATTAGCTCACGAGGCCGGCAAGCCTCAGGAGTTAACTAACATTTTGGCTCCCGAGGGAGCCAAGGCTTGACGAGGGAGATAATACGAGAGCTGAAAACTTTCATCCCTTGTTGCATATTAAATTTTATGTACGACTAGAGAACTAATACTAACAACTATTAATATATTCTTCAGCTCCTTAATTGTTATTGTGTTGGTTTAGTTAGTTCCTCACCATGTCAATTACTCTGATGAAGAGAGAATAAAGCCACTATCTTCACATTATTTTATTGTAAGCTGTCAATAGGTGTAATACTATATTTGTAGTTTAAACATTAGCGTGCGTATATTGTATATTCTACCCCAAGTACCAACATAACACCGAAAAAAAATTCCTAAAAATTTTACTAAAAATTCTGTCAAGTTGGCAACACTTTCATTTTTCCTCCCTAGGGAGTAAAAGTACATTTACAGTGTGAGATAACAAGACTGTAAGTAGAACTTACAATACAAGGAGTAGATAAAGGTATATTTTCAGAAATTATGGTTTAAAGCAGAGAATGAGTCACATTTTTTCAGGTTTGGCTCCAGGACTATAAATATAATAACAAATTTAGACTCACTTGATTGGAAAAGAGATTCGGCAGAGAACGGGTTAGGATTGGGTGGCTGCTGTGTTGGGGTCGGTTGAGTAGTGGATGAGGAGACCGGTGGAACCGTGGTGGATTCTCTCGGTGTCGATGGAAACGATGGATAGGTGGAGGTGGGTGGAGGAGGATGAGAGGAAGAGTGTCCAGGCTGAGCAACATGCTGAGTCCTACTACTACTCGTCTCAACTCTCTCACTACTGGCACCACTGTAACAAATCATACAAATACACACTAAACAACATATTCTTGAGTACAAAACAAAACTAACTCAATCTTAGTAATTAGTATCTATTACTTCCCTCCTTAAAATACTTCAAAGTACTCACTCGCTTGAAAATTTAATATTTTATTTTAGTTTACTTTCCCATTAAATATTTTACATTCACCTGTGCTTTTTGCCACACAGCACAGGGTTTTGTAATCCTCTAGAGGGGCTATCAATCCTTTATGCCAAATATAATTATGTATTTTGTAAAACAAAAGAAAGTTATAAATAAAAAAATACAAGTAAAAATTATTATTTCTAATTGTTAGTTCTACAGTTAATTTCTTGAACCCTCAATCTTAAGCCTCATAGCTTGATCTTTGTTTAGTTTGTACTTCATTCTTCGATAGCATACACACAGCTAGCTATGTTTAGATATCTTATCTGTTTCTTTCTGTTAGCTGATATTAAACACTTTCTGATGAAGACCTAATCATACAGTGGATAGCTTAAATGTTGTTTTTATTTGTTATGACCTTAGAATAATACTATTTATAGAAGGAGCACAGGACCATAAACACAATGTAATTCCACTGATAACACGAAAGCCGGTTGACTGGTGCAACTAAGTAATGCTGCCAACCTGACAACAAAACATTATTTTAAATATGTGTCATAAATATCTGTTAATGAAGAAAGATCGTAAAGAATAAATATAATAACATAAAACACCTGCTGAGTAATTAATAAAACTGGTCTTAGATGGCAAAAGGGTGGCGGAATACAAGAATCTACATTTAGTTGACGAGGACTACTTTTATATATAATTTTATTAAATACGTTAAACTATTATTTAAAATGCTTAAAATATTGTAATGCACCAATATTTATATTAGTATTTTATGAATAATCAATCATTAATTAATAATAGAACATAATAATTCAGCAACCGGAAGTATTGCCAACTTTTTTTTAGAAAATTGTATATTGTTAGGTTGGCAGCATTACTTAGTTGCACCAGTGAACCGGCTTTCGTGTTATCAGTAGTGCTCCTTCTATATATAGTATTATTCTAAGGTTATGACCAAACCTCATAACTCTTTTCAAAGAATTTTAACCTTACAGATTTCCATGTAGTAAATAAATTCTCTTTTTATAACTTTTCAGCTCATCAGGGTATTCTCCTTGCCCAAACCATCTCAGCTGGGTCACAACCACTACGCTCAAACATTGGTGAAATCTTTTTGTATTATTACTATTTATATAAACTAGACTGGGCTGGGAATTCCAAACCTCTGATACTGAAATCGAGCACTATATAATAGTTTATTTACAAATAATAATAAATAGATTTCCATGCTTAGTATTAACTAAGGATTAAAGGAATTATTATTAGTTATTAAAGGAACTAAGGATTATTTTCCTTCTACAAAAAAGATGCTTGAGATCCATGTATGGTTACAAAAAGAGAGATTCGTGCAATGAACTATTCAAAGAAAAACAAATACTTACTATGACGTCCATCTATATTCTAGAGCTTATGAAATTATTTGTGCAAAATCAGAATCTATTTACTGATAATATTATTAATCATGATTATAATACTAGAAGACAAAATCAATATAAACTAGATCAGCATAGAACCAGATTTTATGAGAACACAGTTCACTATAAATGTGTTCAAGTTTTTACCCATTTACCTGATAATATTAAACAGTTAAGAGCTGAACCAGAAAACTTCATCGAAACTTTAAAAGTCTACCTCACACAAGAGGCATTTTATCGTCTCAAAGATTTTATCAGTAAAATTTGATGAATGATTTTATTCAGTGGATTTAGTGTTGTAAATTTGTAAATATTTTATTTATGTACATATCTGACGTTTACAATTTCCCAATCTAGGGATCACTGTAATGCATATCTTTATCTTATCTTATCTTATCTTAAAGTCTGGTTGAAGCAGGCTCGTAAAGTATCTAATAGATTAGAGGTTTGCTGCAACTAAAGAGAAAACCCTCAAAACAGATTGGATGATTACATTAATAATAATTCATTAACTCCTTAAACAACAAATATTTTTTTTAAATAGGGGTTTAATAATATACATGTTGTTAGCTACTTTAAATAGACAATGTAATAGAAAAAATACTTCTCAGCTCACATGGCATAGATGATAAGCAGAGAGCTAGTAGAGTGGTCAGCTTAAAATCCTTAGGCAAAAGCTAGAGGGTAAATTTTCCAAGTAAAAATAGAAAATTTTATTTTTGGATATACTTGGTATTTATTGTCTGATTCAACTTTGGACCATCCAGCTCTTTACTTTAACTTCGTATGATTTTCACTTGATTATGTTTAGCCAGAGAGCTTGTGACCTCAGACATGTACATATTTCAAATGATTGAGGTTATATTTTCCTCAAGTAAAAGCAGCAATATAATCAGCTACCTTTGATACTTGATGTAGAATATTCATATCCAACACCAAGTATACAGGTACAATGGACCCACATACGAGGTCTAAGTACCTAGGAAATTATTTCCTCCGGAATTTAAATAAAAAAAAACAAAAAAAAACCACCAAGTATCGACAGCAGCTAATTCATCAACCTCCATATGTATTGATATATATATATATATATACGACATATTATGTCATATGAATGTCATTACTTCTACTAAATCTACTAATTTATTGTAATCAATTATTAGTAGATTCATATTGATTCAAAATACAAGTTTCATGTTAATAAGCATAGCAAATATGTTAACAAGAATATCAAGCAAAAAATTTGATTATTCCCCAAACAAAATTTTCAAAACAAGAAATTTTAATTTGTCTAAGAAATAATGAAAAGTAATTTCTTAACCATGATATCTAAAAACACAGGACTTAAAAGCATCATTAGTTGAGCCCCTGTATACAATTTTAAGACCCCACAACAAATATGAATTTGAGGGAATTCTAGGTAATTGAAGGCAGCATTACCCTATTTTTGAATGAAAAGAATAAAATATTGATAGTATTAATAGTTACCTAGATGACCAGACAGTAGGTTTATTAGAATAAGGTAGACTAGAATGCGTATGTTGATGTGTTGAATGAGATGTCGCTGACGTATGTGAGGGGGGTACTGTACTACTGTACGGAGGCAGACTGACTGGAGTACTAACACTACCTCGACTTAAACTGCTAACATACTACTACACACAACACACAAACACATCGCACCATTATAACAAACACACAAAGGTGATAGAAGATAGAACTAGGGGTGGCTCAAGGTTCAGTGTGAAGTCCTATCTTGTTTTTAGTCGTAAATGACTCATCAAACAACATAAAAAATAAATAAATGCCCATTTTAGGACCCATCAGGGTATGTACCCTGGGGGAAAAATCTCAGGTGGGTTGCATCCACCATCCTTTAAGTATTAATTAAAGTTGACAAAATCTGTTACAAATTCTATTAATGTAAACATGGAGTATAGCCCAGGATGTGATGTGAACCCCCCCCCCCCCCCCCCCCCCCCCCCCATAACCAGTCTCACTGCCATGGAGGCAGATCCAAGATAATGATGGATTTATAGGTTAACTTAAATGGATTAAAACTAGCACTGGTAACTTGCGATAATAAAATTTTACTTGCTGGCATTTTCAGTGCAGATGTAAATGGTAAAATTCAGGATATTACACTTATTGCTCCAATATTTTTTTCAGTGAGCTTTAATTAATGATGAACAGAAAAAAAAACTTTTTCCAATAAAAGTTTATTAAAAATTGAAAAGAAATGTGGTTACCTATAAGATTCCCTTTCTCTTGTAGGAGAGTGACCTCTAGGAGAATGACTTCTAGCTACAAGAGGAGTGGAGACCGTATCCCTGTGACTCGTAGAGGTGGTAGTAGAGGGGGTCACAGAATGACCATGAGGAGCTTGATGTGGTATAGGATGACCTAAAGGTTGATGAGATGGATGTGCTAGATGAGGTTGGTGACTCACAGGATGATGATGACTAATGGGAGGAGGATGGTGACTCGCTGAACTCGGGTGACTTCCAGGTGGATTACTCGGATGATTCAGCGTAGGGTGACTACTCAAATGACTTGAACTCTGATGGTTAGGATGACTACTTAGATGACTTGCTGGACTTTGATGACTCAAAGTTTGGTGACTACTAGGAGCATGAGAAGGATGAGTTGATGAAGAAGTCACCGGAGATGATAGAGTAGTCACAGGCTTAGTCACAGCACTGCTGATTCTACTCTGCACCTGGTCCCAAACAATATAATTTCATTAAAATAAAACCAGATAATGATCACTTCAAAATTCGACAAAATATCTCAACCTTAGATGGGATCCGATTGTTAAACCTTCTGATTGCCAGACAAATGCCAAACCTAATAAGCTACAAACCCTGACTGGCTATGTAGAAGGTACACAGTCATATAACTATGTTCAGGAACAAGCTGTTCATATTCTGTGGTTAACACACAATATAAAGAGAGAATATAAAGAGGTATGTTTCTTCTACATGGGTCTTTAGATTTTAATTATTAGTTGATAAACATCTAAAATATTTTCTTAATACTGATGATGACCCTTAATGAAGTCAGAACTTGAGTTAAAAACACTCACTCACACTTATTTCATTAAAGATGATATTTAAGAACACTAACATAACATTGACTAAGACTTATAAGTGAGTTTCGAACATTGCGTCACAATGATCAATTCAGCGAAATTGTTTATAAATTCTTCATTATTGTGACAAAGATGTTTTGATAATCTTTAAAAATATGTTTATAAAAAATTAATGTTTTAAAATACTATTCTTAAATTACACTTCATTTAAAAAAAAAAAACAAGATATGTAATATAATGTTAGCCACTATGCAGAGTCGAGGCTGACACTGTGAGGATGTTTTTATATTTCACCATATTAGTGGCATATTGTCACAATATTAACAAATTTCCAATATATATATATATATATATATATATATATATATATATATATATATATATATATATAATAATATATATTATATATATATATATATATATATATATATATATAGTATGTATATATAACCACCTCGTCCCATCCATAACCCTCCTCCTATCCATATTAGTTCATTTATTCTTTGGGAAATCTCTAAAAGAAAAACATTTAAAGGATTAATGAAGTCATATAAAATGTATTTTTCTCTTTCCATTAAAATTATAACTTTTCTTTTATTTCATTATCTTTATATCTCAAAAAAATAATTAAATAGAAGCTCAAATTAAAAAAATAGGAAGAGAAAAGTTTCTCTTTTAATTTTTATTTTTTTGTAAAGATAAAATGAATTAATAAATTGTATAATTTTATCGCTGACTTTTGAAAAAAAAGTTCTTTTCTTGTTTCAAATTTTTTAAGCTTCAATAAAGTATAAACTTTCTTTTATTATAAAAACTTTTCCTTTTTACTTCCTGAACTCTTTTATAAAGAGGGAGGCATTTTAAAGGAGAAAATTATACCTCCCACCCACTTAATCAATTTTCAAAAAATCCTTTAATATTCTTTTTAAAGAAATGTTAACAAATTATTCAATTTTTGTATTATTGTTACTCCTCTTTGTAAGGACTCTGCTTTTTGTGAATTCTTTTTTAATTTATACAAAAAATATGAAATGTTTTAATTTTCTCAAAATGGATCTTTTATTTTTTTTACCACACACTTTTTATTTACCCCTTTTTTTCGTTTTTTTAATACAAGTAATTTTTTTAACAGGAGAATCTTTTTAAAAATTAAATACAGTTTAAAAATAAATGTTTACTAAGATAATTCGTTCTTGAAAAATCGGAGAAAAAAGGATTAGAAAAAATGGGGAATATTCCCAAAAGAGAGAGAAAAAGGCTTGGGAGGATTTTTACAATTTTATTTTGTAAATATTAAGAGAGGGGTTTTTTCAAGGATCAGCACTGCTTTCGTTAAAAAAAAATTGCGGTGAAGTCAAACTCCCTACGAAATATGAAATTAAAAAGTTTCCTTTTTTAATGTTTCTTTGAGGTTGTTCCTTCTATTTTTTTTAACAAAAAGTTTGTAAATTTTCTTTCTTTATTAAAAGGATGAATTGCAAATTGGAAACAATTAGTGGATTCTTTTTTTTTAAGTTTTGATTCATTAAAGAGAGCTTTTTTTAAAAAAAATATATCATCCTCTCGGCATTGTTCTATTGTTTCTTTTCTTTTTATTCAGTAAAACATAAAAGTGATCTTTTAATTAAAACAGATGATTTTAGGAAGATAAATTCATTAATAATGAGTAAAAATAAAATATGAGAAATAATTTTTTATTATCAATAGAATTTAAATGACAAAAATTCATCCAAAACCATAAATTCTATCTATTTCAAATAGTCAGTTTAAACAATTAGTGAGACGCAAGCAATGCTTAGTGGTACATTTTACTTTTTGTTTGTGAAAATTTTATTACTCATAAGTCATTATTGCATCATTGACGTCAGCTGGAAATATAAAAATATTTTCCAGACAGCATAACTAGACTTAAAAATTTATTTTTGTGCCAAGTTTCAATTCTCTATCATAAATACAATGGGAGCTACAATGATAATGAACACACATACAAACACACAGACAGAAAACTTTGAGAAAAACACTGAGGGGGGTCTTAAAAGGATAATTCTAGATTCTAATTAGAAGTTTTAGTAAAAAAACAACAATACTATTCCTATATACCGGTACAGTATAAAGAAGGAAAAGTAAAAAGGAAGAAGAAACAAAAAAATCATTAAACAACTGGAAGGATGGTTTTTTTATAAAAATAAAAATTAAAAATGCTAAGGGGAAAAATGACAAAAAAAAATAGAAAAAGTATAGGAATCAAAAGGGGATGGAAAAAATAATGAAAAGGAGAAGAAAATGAAACAAGCCATATCTGATTAATATAGGGTTGAAAATAAACCCAGTGGAAAACACTTTAATATTAATTATTATCTGAAAATAAGAGGGGAGAGGATTAAAGATGAAGCCCATCTAGCCGAGGGGTTGCTAACAATATTACAACCCCCTCCCCCTCCCAACCCCCTCTCTTCCCTTCACAACCAGATACACTGACAACCTATTAAAAAACACTTCAATTTTGTAAAAGTTAAAAATGTTCATCTCATTCATTAATATTACTTTAAGTTTGGTTTTTAATCTTCATTTAATGTATTTCCTATTTTATTAATATTATTGACTAAGTTTTAATAGAATATTATAATTTTTTTCTAATTGGTACGTGTAGTACATGTACCGATACGTCATATGTACTGCATATGTGGGTACACATGCAGTGTAAGCATATGTAGGAAAAAGGTACATGTACGGTGTTGAAATGTGTAGATAGTACTAGTAGTGTAGATGTGTAGAATTTCAGATACTAAACAAAAAAAATTATTTAATACAAATACTCCAAGTAGAAGCAGATAGAAGTATTTCTAGTTTCTAAGCGAACATTTCCTTTGGTGTTTTCAAGAAATAAATGTCTTTGGACTCACTTTTCTCTTCCTCAGACATTAAAACCATCTGCTTTATTTCCAGTGGTCAGCCATACAGGCATTGACCTTGGGTCAATCAGTTTGACAATTTGCACCCATGCAGCCATATATAAGAAAACAATACAGGCTAAGATTCATATCATTATCACCATTTGTTCAATTTTTATAAAATGGTTTAGATATTCACTGAAGCTATGGTTTTAAATTTAAATCAGAAAATAAACTTAAAATAAAATAACTTCCAATTGACTTGAAAGTCATTACAAGTATATCCTTTAACAAAATAAATAAGTACACTAAGTTTCGTTTCAATACAACAAATATATCCACGGTTTTGGTAGGATCATTAAAGTTAAGCATCATCAAGTGAGGTCAGTCACCCTGGATGGGTGACTGCTGCAAATATAACCAATTTATTTACTTTGACGAGTGAAAAGTTTTTGCAAACGTGCTGCAGTGCATTAGATAATATTTATTTATTTATTTATTTTATTTTACAAAAGATATTTTGTATTTTTTACACTCTGAACATGACCAAAGCGAGTCTGAAGTAGGAGAGACAAAGTTTCGAAGAACCCCGTACCCAATATTATTTATATACCAACTGAATAAATGAGAAAAAGTAAGAATAAATAAAAACATTTTCCACTTAAAATAAAACACACGCTGTACTCATATTTCAAACAGAGTCTTTCATAACATGATTACTTAATTAAATGTTATTTTACTTATTAACTGGGTAACGTTTAATTTGATAGACATACAAACATTATTATTATAACTAATAATAAACATATTAAAATTTAACTAATTTATACGTAGCAATAATTATTCTACTTGGTATGTCATTTAAAATTATAATTAATATATTTACCCCTCTAAATACAAACAGGACTTACAAATTGATACTTCATCACTCGAGAACTGATTAGCAAATTAATAGAGTAATTAACTTAGCTCGCAGTCAAATTAAATTAGACGATAAAATTAAATTGAATATAGTCATTCTTTAAATAGGAGAGTGTTTTGATTGGCTATGCAAAGATCCTAATTGGACCAATCAGACTCCCTAACTCACTCTTAATGGAATCAATTTGAAATTCCTCCGCAAACTTACCAAGTTAAACAAATTCCTCTACCTATATTTGTTTGAAAACATTTTTAATTCGATTTTCAAATATTTTAGAAGTTTAATTCAAATGCTTTTAATGTTTATTCTTTTTGTTTTTATAATTTTAATACCAAATGTTTAACTGATCTCATTTTCTCTCTAGTCAACTTTTTTTTTATCATCTTGTTCATGCTATAATACGAACACACGGCTAAAATCAATTGACACCCCGCCAAAAATCTTGAGGGAAAGAATTCTATTGGCTCAGACCGACCCCGCTCTTTCCCCTCCACTTTATGCCAACCTCGGATAAAAAAAATACCTTTTTCGTAAATAAAATCATAAAAGGAAACACTTGGTTGTAAATATTTGTAACCTCGCGTCGCTTTTATTTCCCTCATTGTGCATATTACTGTTCGAGTTCGTTTCGTTCCATTCCAATCTGTTTAATTATCCAATTATTGCAGAGTTGTAATATGATTTGAGTGCCTATATTTGACGCATGGACATTGATGTGTTCTTCAAGCATTTCTTGCTATTAGAGTACAAGCGCAGGGTCTGGGGTCTGTCAACCAAAAGACAGCATTTTTTCGAAAATGCCAATGTCCTCAATAGATGACATTCTTGACTTTTTTAAGTCATGAATGCATATTGTGTCATATTATTTTTATAATATGAAACAAACGCATTCAATTATACAAACATAACACAAAAAAAGCAGTTTATTTTGGAAAAAAGTAATTATAGCTGACGATTTTTTAAAATCGTCAAACTTTTATCATAGAACTATTATAATCCATTTGCATTACGTAATCAAAACTTTAACTTCACATTAATTCATACTTTCCCGAACAAATTTAATGCAACACTTAGGTAAATTTATAAGATACAACGATATTCCTACTTAAAAAGCTAAAATAATAAATTTTTAAAAATAAAAAAATACGATATCAAATACAAAAACAAATCATTAAAATTTAAACATAACCTGACTTTCAGTGTTGCCAGAGTAGGGATTTTTTTTTGTTACTATAAAGAGGGATTTTTTTATTTTAAAATGCGGGTTTGAAAGCATGTGAGATTTTGGCGGGGTGTCAATTGATTTAAGCCGTGGTGTCGTACTATAGTCTTTGCTACCGTAGGTTTTTATTACTTTTTTTAAATTATATTGTTCTTAGTATAGGTTATTTATGTCATATGCACATTTTATAATTAGTAACTGACTCTCAATATTATTTTTTCCAACTCAATTTTTTTTTAAATTTTAATGCTCCTTTTTTAACTTTTAATGCTGCTTTAATCTTTTATTGGTAACCATTTTTAATTATTTTATGTTTTATTATCTACTTGTGGGATTTCACGTGTTTTATTTTATTATTAATTGTAATAATGTGCAAATAAGTTGATTAAACTGTAATAATGTGTATACTATTGAAACTAATTGTACTATTTTAATGTTTATTAAATAAGATTGTATGATAAAAATGTGAAATAAAGCTTTAAATAAAAAAAAAAAAAATTGTTATTTTTTGTATTAAAAATCTGATAGAGCGCCTCGCTTTGCTCGTGGGCAAAGCTGTTGAGGGCTCGTATGGTTAAAAAATTTTATAAATTAAAGTTAATTTCATGATTTTACTCTTTCTCAATCGTACTGAAAAGTATTGTGTTGGCATTAAAACCCCGAAACCCAGATTTCAATTAAATTATCTGATTCAGGCATTTTCAAAATGCTGGCTTTGTGTCCCATCATATAGATGTACGCATTGTGTATTCATTGTGTCTAATAATATAGATTGTAAATGCACTCATTGTGTATCCATTGTGTCTCATCATGTAGAATCTACATGATGAGAAACAATGAATACATAATGAAATACGTCCACATATATCACGTAGTAGATGTATTCATTGTGTCTCATAATGTAGATTGAAGATGGTATTCATTGTGTCTCATAATTGTAGATTGAAGATGTATTCATGTATCTCATAATGTAGATTGAAGATGTATTCATTAGTCTAAATAATGTACATGTATTCATTGGTGTCGCATAATGTATATTGAAGATGTATTCATTGCTGTCTAATTAATCATTGTGTGTCATTGAATGATGTATCTCATAGATGTGTCATTGAAGATGTCTATCATTATGTCATGAACATGATGTATTCATTGTGTCATAATGTTATATTGAAGATGTATCATTGTGTCTCATAATGTACATAGAAGATGTATTCATTGTGTCTCATAATGTAGATTAAAGATGTATTCGTTGGTCTCATAATGCGATGTGAAGATGTATTCATTGTGTTCTCATAATGTAGATTGAAGATGTATTCATGTTATTCGTTGGTGCCTTTTACTGCATTGATAATCGACAAACAACTAAATAAGTTAAAGGAGAGAACAATCTAAAAGAAACAGGGAGCAACACTAAAGATATGCTCCCATAAAATGATTGTACTCACCATACTAGGAGGAGGTGGATGAGGTAGGTAGGGCGTTGCTGAGTAGGGAGCATACAGAGGAGGATGATAGGGGGCGGGAGGTGGGGGCAAGTAACTCGAACTAACACCATAATTCGGACCAACACCAGGCACTGGTACAGGTACAGGATAACTAGAACTAACTGCAGCACCGAGATAACCGGAACTAACCACTGGGTAATTAGTGACACCACTAACAGCGTAACTAACAAGTGGACTTCTCCTCTCCGTGTTGCCATTAGCAACCTGAAACATTTAAATGCAATTTAGTGCTAAAATACTAAATATATTTCGACACAATATAATTGTGCGAAAGACACAAGAAATGTAACAAGCAAAATGCAATGCATCTGGGAACTGTTCCATCATTCGACATTTGTCATCATTGAGGCTCGACCTAATGTCACGTCCCAACTCGGTTTTTCGTTACGTCTAATCATCAGGGTGCCGACAGAGCCTGAATGGTGGTCTCTCGCACAATTATATCGTGTCAAACTATTCATGTTTGCAAAACTCGGTAGTATCAAAATTATATCTAAATATATTCTTTTACTAAGCATAAAAGGTACTAAACCATTGCCTTAGATTTACACTACGTAACAAATTACGATAAAACTAAAATTTGTCTGTTAAATTTGCGAATTCGAAAATCATTTTAAATGACCTTTGCTCAGCGGCTAATTTAGAATTTAAATTCTTCATTGTATTCTTAATTTAAAAAAGGATTCAACAATGACATTTTTTAGACCGTGTTACTATGAATACAATCACTACAGGGCACACATCTCAATACTGTTCTGTCTGGCGGGACTAATCAACAATCAGCATAATTGACTCTTCTTCTACCTTCCTTTGATTTGAAAATTATAAAATTTTATTGCTTACGACTGCTTCTTGCTTTCATATTATATTATATACATGTTTTTTCAATTTATGACTGACACAGTAAGAATTGACCAGTAGCATTGATTCACTATATAAACAAAAACAAACTTTTAGGGGTTGTTGCCGCAATCAGTATTATTGTGGCACTAATAATACGAGGTACGTCCAGGAAGTAAATCCTGTTAATTAAAAAAAATTAAATTGTTTGCAGATACAGAAAAATATTTATTGCTCAAAATTCAACAACGTTTAAACTTTTCCACATAATTGTCGAAATTTTCGCAGGCATTTCTCATTGGCGTGGAACAAGATTTTCTATATTTTCTTCGTGAAATTTGCTGCCGTTGTCTTCAATCACGTGAAACATTTTCTTTCAGCTCTTCATAGTAGAGATAAATTGAAAAGGAACTTAAACTTAAGGAACATTCGTTGAAAGCTTTGTGGCTCATCAAAGATGAACCCTGTGAGAACTACTTCAGGTGCAAGAGAGGGCTCTTACCTTTAAAGTTTAAATTAAACTGGGCAATAAGGGATCTCGGTGGTGCAATGGTTATCGCATGTGCCTGCCACCTAGACAGTCCGGGTTCAATACCGGTCGGGGCTTTTTGGATTTATACGAGGGATGGAATTCCTTACACATGCCGTCCTTTGAATAGGACGATATGTCGAAGGTTCCGAGACTGTCCAAAGTCAGGTAATCGCAAGATCCCTAAACCTTAAATAAACTGTGATTTATGTAAATGTAGGACCTTAAAATAGATTATAAATAAAACACATGTTTTTGCCTTGTAGCGTTGAAAGCAGAAATTTAGTCTTACAGCTCAATAAAGACAAACGCAAACAATAGACAAGAAGTAATAATACAAGACTCACCGGAGGCGGGTAGTGTCCATTAGAGGTAGGAGGTGTAGGCCTTTGCGCTGAGTAGAATAGGCTGAGAAGTCACACGGGCTGAGGTGGGGTTGAGATTGCGGTACAGACTTGCTGGTCTGTATCTGGGGGTGATGGACTCTTCCTCTCGACCTTAGGTGATACCAATACAGGTGATATATGGTGATCGACATGGGTTCCGTTAGCGTGACCATTCAGTACGATACCAGCTTTACTGTCTATCTCAACGTTTTCTACTGGAACAAAGTGACCCGACAATGTCAGGTAACAATACACATCATAGATAGTGATTAAAGAAATGCAATATACCTGAGGTTAATCGTTTACTCTGGCAGAGTTTGATAGAGAGGCATAAGTAGTAAACATGTTAGCACAATATGGAAATAAATATCATAATATGGAAATCGCCTAATTTATATTGCATTACGCTTTGGACTAGCTTCGCTCGTCCTCAGACAGTACTATAAGAATTTGTATTATTTTCCAATGGTTAATTGAAAATGAGAAAAACCATTCTATTAAGTTAAAATTAAGGACGAATGTAGCCCTTTTTATGATTTCTTATTGAGGCTAGCATATTCATATTTTTTTATTGGCTCACTTACGTTTAGCAGCATCGAGTGTAATCAATAATGTGTATGGATTGGTGACCGCTAGGAGTAAACCACAAAAATATATTTATGCACCTAGTGAACAATGACCCCCATTATACCCTGGTCACTGTAATGATCTAAGGTGGAAGCCGAAGGAATCATGGTCTATAAATCCCGAGGCTTTAGCCGAGGGAATTATTTATTTTAATCCTGAGGCTTTAGCCGAGGGATTAATAAAAATAGGTTTGCCGAGGGGAGATAATTTACGAGGGTTATAATAGGGCATTATTCACGTGGTGCATCACAAATTTATCTCCAGAAGGAAAAACAATATATATGAAACAAAAAAACTTGATTTGTTTATATATAGAATCAGTGAAACATAATATACTATTTTTATGCAATTAACAAAAATACATTGTTAATATATTATACATACAACATTACCACATAACATAATAACAAACAAATATCATAATAAACAAAAATAATAAATACCTAAATGCTCTATTAATAAAAATCGTATGCTTCGTCATCTATCACGGTGAGTTTCGGGAAACAATTCATTTATGTCGTTTACTATCCATTATCACTTTCCATCTAAACAACCGCACTAAATCCTTTATGATAATATAACCAGGAATATTACTTGAAAGATAGAAAAACTTAGTATTTAGGTATTTTACGGCAAAACAGATTTGATAAAGAAATTATTGTTTACAGACAGCTGGGTTAATGAATCAGTGCTGCCAAATAACTTTGTTTACTAAAAATTCTTTATGTAGATTTTTGAATCTGTAATTTAAACTACTCATATTAAGTTGGCTAAGCTGATTATAACCCGGCGGAAATATAAATTATATTATTTCCGCCGGGTTATAATGACGGTCATTAATTTACATTAAAACAAGCCCCGAAATGTTTTGATTATTACCCTTCTGGAGATAAAATATATTATGCTATGAAAAATTTGATTAATCATTAAAAAGTTTACACGTTGAAGTTCTCGAACATCCTGATTTTTAATGTTGACTATATAGAGGTAACACTTTAACATGGATTTTCAATGGAAAAGTACGTCAATTTAAGTCAGTAAATAGAGTATTAAAAAGTAAAAGTTAATATGATAGAAAATATATAAATAAAAACAGATTAGTTACACAAAAAGTCCTTTATATTTATTTAATATGATAATAACTAAGCTGTTCGACTAAAAATAGTCATCATCAGAGTTTAACAATATAAAATATAAAATGAAAATACAATTTTATTTTAATTCATGAAGTAGTCTGTAAATTGTATTTTCATTTATATTTTATATTTGTTAAACTCTGATGATGACTAATTTTAGTCGAAAGCTTAGTTATTATTATATATAAAAATAAAAGGACTTTTTGTGTAACTAATCTGTTTTTATTTATATTGTTTTACAAGTCCACGAATAAGAACTTTTAATGATAGAAAATGTTTTCTTCTCAAGTTTCCAGGATAAACTTTTCTCTTTAAGTTAGTTAATAACCTTAACAAACTTAAAAAGAAATACATGGATGCCAAACTTCTCAACCACAAGTTTGGCTTTTGTCTGTAAATTTCAGTAAAGTAAAGATGTACTGCAGTATTTTTTTTTACATAATCCAACAATAAAACTTATAGGTTAAAGTAAAAATCAATGAACTGGAATTAATAATTAATAATGACACAGGGGAGAGATGAGGATCCCACGTTTAGTCGTCTCGCGAATATTTGTCTTTTGAGCTTTTTTTAAGTATTTAAGGTAAGCTTGGGTTTACAAGTTAAAAAGACGCACCTTAAGCAACGGTTTTGTGCCGATGCCACACGGAAAATGGTAGATAGATTGAAGAATTCCA
The DNA here is from genome assembly GCA_018340805.1 of Microvelia longipes. NCBI lineage: Eukaryota > Metazoa > Arthropoda > Insecta > Hemiptera > Veliidae > Microvelia > Microvelia longipes. The sequence goes on along the minus strand of JACMZG010001911.1, from coordinate 4,398,199 downwards.
GAGACATCATCATATCTGGATGATGCTGTATCTGGAATTCAGCATTATCCTAGCATTATTTCAGCATTATCCTAAGTATTAGGTAGAAGGAACTGCAAATGTTAGATTTTGTTGATTTTTTATGATTTTACGTCAACATTTATCTTCATACCTAATGTTCAACATTTTACAAAATATACCAAAAATTAACTAAACGTAGACACTATATACCAACTGTCTGTTTGCTGGAAGTGAGTGTCAAAACCCTGTAACTTTCAGCCTTCATATCTCATTACCTTTGATTGGCAAAGAGGTGAAATTCTGTAGAAAAGGTCATATAATCCTCTTTTTAATTAAAAGAAAAATTAATTTCCAGAAAATTCTTTAATAAATTCAAGCGGATCCCTATCAATCTGTTTCCACTCCAGATAATAACTAAGCTCTTCAGAATTGATAAGGAAACTAAGTTGCAACTTTCTTACACCTTAATCAGTAAATATTAACTTTACTTCCAACTTTTCCACTTTAACACTTAAACCAACTTTACAAGAATTAACTTTAACTTCGTTTTAAAGCTATTAAATAAAATTAATTAAGCAACTAACTTTGATACTATTTATACTGTCTTCAATAGTTCTGGGCACCAATCAATCAATAAAATCAGTCTAAAATAAGACCAAGATTTATTGACTTTAAATCTAGGGATAAAAACATCGTCAAAAAGAAGTAAATATAAAGAACCAAGAGACCTTCGACTATGGTACCTCCTACGCGCGGTCGGCGACAGAGTGTATGAAGTATAGATATCGACAGAACTAACAGACATCGACAGAACTGTTAGATATCGACAGAACTGACAGGTATCAACAACTGACATATAGAATGTATCGCAGAACTGTAAGATGACGAATGTTAAAGTATCGACAGAAAACTGTTAGATATCGACAGAACTGACAGGTATCAACAGAACTGTTAGGTATCGACACGACTGTTAGATTCGCAGATCTGACACGGATCGACAGAAGTGATAGGTATCGACAGAACTTTTAGGTATCAACAGAAGCTGAATCTAAAATTGTTTAGGGCTTGAGTTTACCACTATTACTCTGAGTTATTACGATAATTCTTGAATTTAAAAATTAAAACAGGCAACCAATCAAAGAATGAGGCTTCCCTGCCAGAAAACTTAACAATGGTAATAAAAAAATAAAAGAAGTTTCAGTTCATTTTCAGTGCACAACCATTCATATAAACACGAAAAGAACACCGCTTGTCAGAACTTCAAAACATAATTAAAAACACTTTTCATCAAATTAATATTTTCGTATAATTTTTTATATGTTTGACGTGATTAGTTTTAAAACTTCACGTTTAATTAACCTTAAGATTAAAATCAGTTCTTCTTTCTGTTACGACTTCTTTTATTTCCCAAGTTTCATTGAAATTATAAACGTAAAAATGAATTATTAAAATCATCTGTTTAGCTGTAGCGCGTACATAGAAATGTCCACATCCTACACCCCACATACATAACACATAATTTTCTTGAAAAGCAGATTACTTGGTAAAAAAATTGGGTGTAAGGTTTTTTTTGCTAATGCATTGTTTTCCCTTCATTTTAGGGGGCGGAGAAACCCAATTTTATACAAAAAAAACTTTACGAAAAAAAATAAGCTCAAAAATGAGGGTTTTTACCTTTTTTAACAGGAGGAGGAGAGGCGGAGAATAGCACTGACCCAGCCTGAAGCCTGAACCAAAAACAATCCTCTTGTTAAGGTTGTAAGACAGAAATGAGCAAATATAGAGTAAATATAAATAAAAATATAATAAATTTTTTATTTTTTCAAAGACTAAAAACAGATCACGAGTGAGGCTGAATTTCAATAAGCTAAGCCTGTTTTTCTTTTTGTTATTCTATTTTCATCAGGAACTGGCTCTATGCATAGAAGTAAAATACTTGTTAAAACCATATAATATTATATATATATATAATATATAATATATATATTATATAATATATATATTATATTATTATATTAATATATATATATATATAAATATAAATATATATTATATATATATATATATATATATATATATAATATATATATAATTATATATATATATATATACCTTATATATTCATCTGAGACTTTAGTATTAAGAAAAAAAGTATTGGCGTCAAAACAGAGACAGAAAAGGTGAAGAATTAATTTTAAAGAAAATCGGCCACCTTTCGCCTTAACATTGCAGGTAACAGACCTCATAGTGATACTTTAACTTTGTGGGACAGGAACAAACTAGAAGCTACAATAATTAAAAATAGAGTTGTTGAAAAAGACTAATAAAACAGGTACGAGTGAGGCTGAATTATTCATAATAAGCTGTTTTTATCTTTTTGTTATTCTAATTCTCATCCAGGACACTAGGCCTCTATGCCATAGAGTAAATACTTAAACATTATTTATATATATATATATATATTATATATATATATATATATATTATATTATATATATAATATTACTATTATATATATTAATATATATATATAATATATATATATATATATAATATAATTATATATTATATTATATATAACATATATATTCATCTGATTTAAGTTTATTAAGAAAAAAGTCTTGGCGTCAAAAACAGAGACAGCAAATAGAGTGAGATATTAATTTTAAAGAATAAAATTGTGCCACCTTTCCGCCTTAACATTGCAGGTGTAACAGACCTCATCATTGATACTTTAACTTTGCTGGGACAACAACACTAGAAGCTAAATAATAAAATAGAGTTGTGGAGTCCAGATATAGGAAAATAAACAAGTCTCTCACTGTTGTAAAGTATAATGACAAGCCAGCTTTCAGATTTGACAGTCCATCATCAGTGCCTAACCAACAAAGTATAAAATTAAAATTACAAAAAAAATGGCTTTGTCATTAAACTTAACTCAGGACGAGACTTGTTTTTTATTTTTCCTTAGAAGCACAATGATTAGAGACGCACATGTCGCACATACAAACACAAAACTTGATGAGAACCACTAATGACATCATAAAACACCTGATTTAATCATTTAGGTAAAAGACCCATAAAATAATTGAATCTACTAGTCATCTTCATAATCACTAATTCTATGTTAGGGATTTTTTAGAGAAAACTCAGTAATTTTCCTTAATTAATTGAGTAGTATGTCAGACAAATCTAAGAAAAAAAAACAAAGTGAGAAAATGATTCCTGAGTAATGCAACAGTTATACAAAATGGTGCGTAAAAATCCCAGTTAGGCTTTTATTTTAAAACCCGACAAATTGAGGAATAAAAAGCAAATGAGGAATAGAAAAATTTTTTAAATATACAATTTTTTCCTCTTTTTTATACTTTTTTAAGCGTTTTTTATTTTAATTTTCAATGTGCTCAATCTCTATTATATTAAAAAAATAAGAGAATAAAAACTGTGTAACCAAAAAAAGGTTTTCACAGGAAAACGAAGAGGGAGGAAGTGCTAAATTGAATAGAATAGAAAAAAGGAAGGAGTAAGATTTAAAGAAAATAAAGGTGGGAAAAACAAGAGAACAAAAAAATTAGAAAATAAAAAGAATTTTAGGTCGTAATTAAGGATCTTTTTTTTCATAAAAGGGTAAGCCCCCCCCCCCACGTCAGGGGGGGGGGCGGTTGGCAAAATTCCTTCTCTTTACAACCGTTTTCTAATTTAACTGCCCTCCATCCACACCTAAACCAGTTTCCTGTTTTTTTTTATTCCAACCCTTTTTTACCTAAAAGTTTTATGATTTTTTTTTCTCCTAAAAAGTTTTTTTTTCTTAAAAAGCCGAGTTATTAAAAACTGAGGGTGTTAAATAAGCAATTACGCCTTGTTAAAATAAAATTTAATAAAAATGAAAATATTAAATTTCCTTTTATTATTAAAAGTCTAATAATAAAAGTTTGTCTATAATAAATTTTAATAAAAACGTTTATTTTACAATTTTATTTAGGTATAAAAAATGATAATTAAAAAAGCGATTATGTTCCAAACAGATTGTTTAAGAACCTAAAATATTTTTTTTATTTCTTTTAACACATCTTTTTATGAATAATTTATTTAAATAAAATCTTTTCATCAAGTGAATTGTATAAACAAATCTTTCTCTGTCCTTATTATTTTTTATTTATTTTTTTTTTATTTTTCTTATTCTGTTTATTTGTGTTTGACGTTTACATATAAAAGAAACATGTGTGTGATGTAATTATTTGTTTAGCTGCTGCTATCTGTTGGTCGGTTTATTTTGGTATCAGTCTGTTACGAGATAGGCACGACCAACACAGCTTATTTGTTTAGAGTAGATTTATAACGCGAGGTATAACTCAACACAACATTCAAACAAAAGACATTCCAAGACACATTTATAGAAGACAATAATTATAACAAGTTTTTACTTTTCCTTATGTATATGGAAAGTTATGTATTTAGGAAAAGTCTTGTTTTCGCCATAAAGTCTGAAACCTGCATTTCACCTGAATTATCCGTTCAGGTGTTTTAGACCTCTTAAGTAGTTTTTAACAAGTTATCAATCAGGGTAGCTCCCAGTGTGTTTATGCTAGAAAGTAGGACCTTGCTAAAATCGATCTTTACAGACCAAGAGCCCAGAGGTGTATTGTTAATAAAAAGTGTAATGGCTGGAACCGGTCTCAATTTTTTTGTAAAATACCTTCCTGAACCAGGGATCTGCATTCTGCAGACTCGTATCGGATTAAGGTATTAAGGCAATACCTTAGTCAAAGGGAATTAAAATAAAAATTGTGATATAAGTGTTTATTTTTTAAATTTATTGTTTGTTCTGTAAGTGTTGCTCTCTGTTTTTAGTAATAAGTTTATATAATGTTATTTAATTTGACGAATTTTCTATTGTTTTTATTGCTAAGGCTATTAGTTCATAATGAAATAATAAGGTTTTTATTTTATTTATTTATTTAATTCTATTTATGGGTGTCCAAGGCAGAACGCACTTTAGGGGTCAAAGGTTCTGCCTGGGGGACACCCATCTGATAACGAGCGGCAGATTGCAGATCCTTGTTCTAGGAAAGGTATTACGAAAATTAACGTTTCAGCATTACACTTATTTATTAACTTGGGTTGCGTTAAATTTGACCCGAAAGTGCGTTCTGCCTAGGACACCCATACCGATACGGATCTGCAGAATTGGCAGATCCTTGTTCAGGACGGTATTTACGAAAAATTGAGACCGGTTCCCAGCCATTACACTTTTTATTAACAAAAAACACCCTGGCTCTTGGTCTATTAGGTTCAATAGATATCTAAAAATAATTATTTCATTCCGTCATTACCCAGCATTAATGACTCGACAAAACAAAAATCCCTCCTCCTTCCCCTTCCAAATTTGGATACTTAAAGAGTTTTTCAATGTGAGAAAGAGGAGGGGGAGAGGGAAATTTTTATGTTTTTTCTTAAAAATTGTATTTCAAAGAGGGACATTTTAAAATTAATGAACATTACTATTTTTTCGAAAAGTCAAAAATTAAGTACAAAGAAGTAAACTCTTTGTCTTAAAAAAATAGACTAAGAGTAAAGTTTCTCTTTGTCATTTTTTCAAAAATGTCAGTATTTGAGTTCTATCGTATTAAAAAAAAATTATGATAAATCTTAGTTTCTGAAACTAAGTCAGGAAATTTGATCAAGGAATGATTTTAATTTCGAAAAATATTTTTTTTTGTCTTTACAGTATCGTCAAGTGCATCCTGGGGACACCCCTGTATAACCAACATATTTAGCATCACAGAGGAAACAAATTCCGGCATGTTTATGTCAATATCACCAGTTATTAATTCAATTCTTTGATTAAATAATGAAATAATATGTGTCTAAGTTTTTTGTAAAAAATAATAAATAATACAATTGAGTTAGAAGATTTTGGGGAACAAGTGTTATTACATTTAATGTTAATAATAGATTATACCAAACCCGTTAAGTTTCTATCTAGGGTTGGGCTGGCCCAATTTCCGTTAGCAATTTTTGATAAAAGGGACAGTGAAACTTCTGCATCTGGAGTGGTTTTTTCATCGTATGGGAAAAGCATAAGATGCGTTTCTCAATAATATTTGGCATAAAACTTATTATGTCTGGCAATAACACAATACAGATGGGCTAAAATTGATGGCAATAAATTTGATGTGAATATTATAGGCTAAAACATTATTATGTCATGGCAATATAATACAGATGGGAATTAGAATTTTTTTAAACATAAAACTGATGGCGATAAATTGATCGTTTTTATCAATAACAGGGAATGGGAATTAATGGAAAAATCCTCGAGAATTTTCTTTTCATTAAATCAATTTTTAAAAAAATACAATAAGTCCATCTTTCAAAATAAAATATAATTTACGACGGAATTGAAAAATTGATTTTATTATATTAGGCGGGTTGATCGTAGGTAATGTCATTTCTAAAGTTGGAAATGTCTTTTCAAGAGGAGGATTTATTGCAAGTTAAGAAGAGGTTACTGTGGCTTTTTTTACAATTTACCCGGCTTTTTTCTATCTCCTTCTGCCCCCGATCTTTTCCTCTAAACGATTTTAATATCCCCAGAAAAAATAACTTACCTCTTTCTTGCCTCATCTTTAGCATCCATAACTACAGATAGAAGATGGGGGTTTTTCCAACATGGCTGGAAAACGGAAGGTTTAGGTTAAAAGATCTCGGGGGGGGGGAAGCTTTAATAAAAGACTTAGTAGGGTTTCATACGGGGGAGAGGTAATCAAATAAACCTCACCTGACTGTAACCTCCTAAACGAGCTATCTACTTTATTTTCTTTACCCAAATCCACGTTATAAAACAAACTTTTTCTTATTGAGTCGAGTATACTTTTAATGTTATTTCCTAAGCTGGTTAAACCAGAGAAAAGTATGTTTTGTTTATGCTTTATCTCCTTGTAGTTAATGTTGAGTTTTTATGATTTTTTTCTTATCTTCTGATAAGAAGGGATTAGAAGGAGGTTAGTAAAGCAAAAACCTAAAACTAACCTAATCTCACATTTTAAAAATGCTCTCGCCGTCTTACGTTTACTAAAATTTAAACTAACAGTCGATTTTTATGCCTCAACAATCATTAAATACCTTAACTATTTTCATAAATAAAATTGGACAAATAAATAAAAACTCTCTTGCATACCCCATATTGGTTTCCGGAACTAAGTAGGACACCGCTGTGGGAGACTTTTCGTAAAGCTTTTGGGAGGTAACAGATTGGAGCCGAAAGAACCCAGCGAGAACTAAAGAGATGTCAAAAGGGGTAGTGGTTGAGACTGTGTTTCCGATTCATTACGTTTAAGCGAGACAGATCTGCTTCTGTTCAATCGCGCTACAGTCTTGGCAACTTTGACACTAAGTGCGACGTGGATTAGAACTCAACCAAATGAAAAAGCGTTTAATGCTGCAACGTTACGTTTGGAATAGTAAGAAACAACTTAATGATGTGACAGATATCTCGTGGTACATGCCTCAGTCGTACTCGGTACACGTACCAACAAGCCCAACCCATTACTTTATGTGAATTATAAAAAGATATATATTTTTTGTAGACTTAATACCGATAAGGTAACGAGGGCCTGACGTAAGTGATCGTTATTCTTTAGTTAAAAGGAAGAGTTAAATAATGATTTCGTTAGCATCGTTTTACTGGGACAGATAAGAATTTGAAATGATCAGTTATACGCATATTCCACATGGTGTTACGGAGTTTGACTGAATCACAGGTCAGAATTCATCTGCATGGAATTGCATTATTTCAGCACCAGTAAACTCCTGGTTTTCGAATCAATCCACGGCCAGTACAGGAATGGATGTTATGAATCCCACATTGCCCGTGCCCAGTGCAGAAATGGGGACGATCATCAATGCACGTTCCCGAACCTCAGTTACTTGAAATGACGAATCATTAATCCCACGTGCTTTAGTACAGAAATAGGAGAATCATCACTGCCAAGTATCCAGCACAGAAATAGAACGATCATCATCTAAGTACTGAACAAATCTATGCCACGATGCAACGAGAACCGGGTCATCCAGCGAAAGTTGATCATCCATAGGCAACGGCTCATCCGCGAAATTTTGCCTATCTTTTTGGATGCGACCAAAACTTTTTAAGGGATTTTTAAGATGTCAAATATGGAATTATGTCATATATTTCACTTCGGTTTTTTTTCAACATAAAAATAGCGGAGGCATTCTATTGGGTTTATTATGATGCTCCGATTACAACACCAATCATGCAAATAACCAATATATATTACTTACTTCACGCGCGCTTTTAAGAGAAAAGATGATCAAATTATAATCTCTTCAGGTAAAGTTGTAGACTACACCAAGATAGATTAATAAAAACGTCTAATTTTAGTCAAAGAAAACATAGTGTAGGTTTATGAATGTAATCCAGATTTTACTGATTTCTGAAAATATATGGTAACTAAATTATTAAAAATTCTTAGTCTTTAATTCTATGTTCAGATTTAAACAGAATAATTAAAAAACTTATTCTTGTCTTTTATACCTCCGTAGACATTTTCTTTCTATTGTTTTCATTACCACCCACCATCTTTCTACACCAGTTTTATTTTTCATCAGAAATATTCTCTTCGCTCCAATAATTTACATCACAAGTAAGAAAATTAAATTCACTTAGGCAACTTCTTACCTTTCCATAACAAGCATTTAGAACTTTGTTGGAAAGAATTATAAAAGCGTATTTAGTTTGAAGAGTTTTAACGAGAAAACATCTAAACTGCGTAGGCTTCCGCGGTTATTGTCATAAAGATTTAGATCTTCCGGTTTGAGTAGTGCATGAATCCCATGTTCGCTTCCACTGAGAGAGCATCTTGAGGGCGTAGGATGAAACAAATGGTCCACGGAACACTGAACTAAGTAAACAAAGAGAACTAAAACTCATTAGAGGGAGACAGAACCCCAATTACACAGTGTAAGGCGGTCTGGAAGTGGAGACAGTTCCAGGTTTAGTGACGTAACTGTACATTACACCTACTATAGTCTCCCGTAGAGAAAGATAGATACTCCCCTTTAACCTCTACAAACTTCCTATTGTAGCATGCACTTCTACCATAACGGCGGGACATTTTCAGTGATGCCACCATTAAACCACTTTATTCAAAAAAGTTACAATTATTAAGACTAAATGCAATAATTACACATGAATCATCTATTTTTATACAAACCTATATGATCTGAAATTCTATACAATCCATCTTATTGTTAAGTTATTTACTAAATAGATATAATTAAAACTTATTTTAAACTTCTTTTCTTGATTTAAAACAAAATCAGTCGAAAAAATAATGTAATATTTACGTGAAATTCGTAATTATTAAGAAAAAATTAATATACGTCACCAATGTACAGTTACCGGCAGCTAGCTACCCAAAGAAAGATAAGAGGCTGTGGTATTCCTCCCTCTAATAGTTTTTAGTCTCTTTGTAAGTAACAACAGTTTTGAAGGAACAAAACTAAATCTCACCATTCGCTTTAAGACGATAAAATATCAACATAATAGACCAGCAAATGATCTGAGATCGATTTTTTTTACGTTTCCTGATGCAGAGGATCAGTTACAGAACTAGAAATTTCAAAAAACTATTGCATTTGTTACCTGACACATGATCACCTAATTTTATACAAACCTATATGACTCTGAATTCTATACATCCATCTTTTGTTAAGTTATTTACTTTTCCCTCATTTATACGTAGGTTATATAGGAAAAGTATGTGATTTGCAAAAAAGTAGCGAGGATGGAGCGTAGCAAATCCGATGTGAGAGGAAAGAGTTCGAGTACCCAATGTACCTCATTTTTTTTTAAAATTCAACGTGTTGCAGATAAGCGCGTGAAATCTAAACTAAGTCAATTCAAAGGAAGAACAAAGGAAAGCGTTACTGGAGTTCTTCTTATTAAAAAAACGAAGGAATCTCTCCAAACAATCTTTTAAAAACAAACTACTTTAAACCTAACAAAAGACCTATCATCACTCGCCGCATGGAATTAAACTGATGAGTATAATTCATTACGCAATTAGTCGACGATGATTACCAGATATAAAGAAATAAAAATAAGATGCCCGTTTTTTAGGGCCTTGGCCCATTCAGGGTTACTCACCCTGCAGGGAAACACTAGGTGGGTTTGCATCTACTTACCACTCTAAGAATTAATAAGTTAGGCGAAAATCATTTTTAGATACAAAATACTAGTTTTAGTAAAATCTTCAGAAATATTAGGAAACAGACTCTCTTATGAGTCGTTACTTTCTATGAAGTCGTCTATGTAACAACTCATCTAATAACTCTTCTTTATTCTACAGTAGCACTTGATGATAGTGCCTTCTTGTAAGGTTTAGTAAGGCGTATGCAATTTAATGACAAAATATTTTCCGAGAAAAAGGACTTATTTTTATTTAGCACACCAAGATATAAACTCATTACCTTAATTGTTCCTTTGTAATTCGCCTATACACACATTGAAGCAAAGCATTAACCAACTAGTTAAATTTCGAACAATAATATTAACGTAATAAATTTAATTACAAAAGGCATTTAATTTAATTAGACCCAAATTTGCATAAATTAAATATTGAGATTACATAATATTATAACACAAAAGTTTAATTATGTTTAAATAATAATTATAATCTATAGAATGTAACTATTTGCAGAATAATATAATTGAAAGTTAATTTAAAGCAGCTGTACACTTGATTTGTCTGGCTATCTATGTGCGTTGTGGTAATAGTGTCGATAAATATAGATGAGCATAATATCATGCACGGATATGGGAAAATATATTAAAACTTACTTATAATTAATAATTTAAATATATTCTCTCAAGAATACTTTAATAAAAGCTAAGTTGTTAAGCAGGTCTAACTTATAAAATATTAGTATTGTTGAACACGTTCAGGTGCGTTACATGAACATCTATCCTTTTTGGGTGTGTGTGTCAGCTAGACTACTATATCGTAGCTCTGATGATTTTGCTCGTTTGGTTACTATTAAGTAAATAAGAATTTCGCGGGAAAACACTAATAACACTACATATTAACACTGCCAAAGGTTCCACTGTGGGAATCCCAATTGATCCACGATGGAGTGTTAGACTGAACTTTTTCAAGAGCCTCGATTCTCCATCATGGTCACCGCAACGTGACGTGGCGGCGGTCAGTCTCAAAGATAGACGAAGATTCTCTCAACCGAACCCAATAATATCATAGAATTATAATAAATAAAATAAATAATAAGCCAAACCTGACTATTCATAATAAATACTAGTAGTAAAGCTCGCGCACAAAACTGTTAACAAACCATTAAGCTAAAGACTTCGGGGACTTGAATTAATAAAAAAAACCCGTATCCTAGTAAATTCTAAAAAGCAAATAATGATTGAATGACTCACGACGTAAAAACGCTTGTATAACAATTATATTTAGAAAATAATTTATGAGCACCACCATAGCTACTTCCGGAACCCCTTAGACCGACCAATAAATTAAAATATTAGAGACGACCACAAATAATCTCTAATAAATATAAACCCACAAAAGAATGGATCTAAACATATTGAAATACAAATACCTTATTCGAAAATTCTCCTCTCAAAAGCAATAATATTCTGGAAAAAAACACCGAACAACATGCCCGAACATCAAAAAGCTCAGACTCTTCTATTATCTTACGGATCTCATTAATTATAAGGGTATATATACAACCAGAGTTCAAAAATTTACCATAGCAAACGAGATGATATCTTATGACTTTTCAAATTTAGAGCCTGTCTTAATTAACTTGAGCGCTAAGTGGTAACCGTATCCTGAAGTATTCATGGCGGATGATATTCAATTTAATCCCGAATATCACGTCAGGTCCTTTTGAATAAAACAATTGAGGTAATAATGAATCCTTTATTAACAGAGCTTATCCCTGCTAGAAAATAAAAAGCCTAAAAAATTAATAGCCTCTAATACTTGTTAAGAACACACGAAATGTTTTAAATAAAAAATCTGCTGTAATACGATCCCGCCAAAAATTTGGAAAAGTGGATATAACACGAATTTAAATATTATCAATAAAACACAATCAAAACCAGAAGAATAAAAAATAAAAAAGTTATGAACCGTCCAGAACCATGCTTTTGAATGTGTTCTAATAACATAAATTTAAAATGGTAGACATACAAAACAATTAAGACAGTGAGGTACTGGAAAATAAGCCGAAATGTATAAATATCTGATAATTTATTATAATTATAGTGTAATAATAACATTCTTACTCAGAAATTTGCGTATAAATAATAATTTATTAAATATTTAGTACTCAAAAGATAAGTAAAACAAAACCTAATAAGTTGTTAAACAGAATCTATAAAACCTATGAATTTCAGTATTTAAACTATCAAGCTCGGATTAGATGTACGTATGGACATATAAAGGAAATTATAATTGAAAAATGATTAAAAATAGTAATATAAAAAACAAACATAAAAGTAATTAAGTTGAATAAAAACAAAGCATTACTGATCAAAAATTACTGATACAGAGATAGAACGCATGATGCAACATAGAATAAAAACAAAATAAACATAATATTTAACCATAATATAGAATACTTGTGTCAAATTATCAATATGTATAATATATAAAAAACTAATAAGATATAATATTATATAGAGTGAGCTATTGATAGATTATTGAGAGTAATGGAGTTATAGCTTACTTATAAATGAGTATAATGATTGACGTAATAATCATAATGCATTATAAAAAATTTTTAAGAAATATAAAGAATCTCTAAATAAACCATTACTTATTATATAGTATTACGGATAAATAAGCTTATTTAAATTACTAGGTTATATTAAATCCAGAATCCACATAATAAAAAACTTATACTAATATATTAATAGATAGTCCGCTGACTCACCTCTCAAAAAGCAAAGGTAGTAGCTCTCCTCGAATCTCGCGCTCCAGTTATAATAACTTAATTACGTCCTATAATATTTCTTACTCTGCTTCCTGTTCTAGCAATAAAAATCATAATTAGTAAAGTAAAAATATGTTAATAATAAGATAACTATTTGATAATATATGTATTACAATAACATAATTATATAAAAAAAGAAAGATAGATGAGAGTGATAGAGATGAGAGTTTATTACTCAAATTCGCTAGAGAATTTTTTCGTTATGTGAAAAAAAGTACTGAAACGCTCGCGCGAGTATTGTGGGACCTCTTGATAAGAAGTCTCTATATATAACTAGACGGCTTACACTCTACAAGCTGTGTCCACTCACATAGCTCTAAAACACTCTCTACAGCACCAAGGACATAAAACCAAATCTTCAC
>JACMZG010001911.1:4295644-4383793 GCA_018340805.1 Microvelia longipes | reverse complement strand
CATTCAAATGGCAAAGTTAAAGCATTATAAAGCATGAAAAGTTTCTGAAGAATCTAAAAGAACTGTTTGTTGTGAAGTGATAAATAATATTGATGAACATTCAAATGGCAAAGTTATAAAGCATTATAAAGCATGAAAAGTTTCTGAAGAATCTAAAAGAACTGTTTGTTGTGAAGTGATAAATAATATTGATGAATTCAAATGGCAAAGTTATAAAGCATTATAAAGCATGAAAAGTTTCTGAAGAATCTAAAAGAACTGTTTGTTGTGAAGTGATAAATAATATTGATGAACATTCAAATGGCAAAGTTATAAAGCATTATAAAGCATGAAAAGTTTCTGAAGAATCTAAAAGAACTGTTTGTTGGTGAAGTGATAAATAATATTGATGAAATTCAAATGGCAAAGTTATAAAGCATTATAAAGCATGAAAAGTTTGAAGAATCTAAAAGAACTGTTTGTTGTGAAGTGATAAATAATATTGATGAATTCAAATGGCAAAGTTATAAAGCATTATAAAGCATGAAAAGTTTCTGAAGAATCTAAAAGAACTGTTTGTTGTGAAGTGATAAATAATATTGATGAAATTCAAATGGCAAAGTTATAAAGCATTATAAAGCATGAAAAGTTTCTGAAGAATCTAAAAGAACTGTTTGTTGTGAAGTGATAAATAATATTGATGAACATTCAAATGGCAAAGTTATAAAGCATTATAAAGCATGAAAAGTTTCTGAAGAATCTAAAAGAACTGTTTGTTGGTGAAGTGATAAATAATATTGATGAACATTCAAATGGCAAAGTTATAAAGCATTATAAAGCATGAAAAGTTTCTGAAGAATCTAAAAGAACTGTTTGTTGGTGAAGTGATAAATAATATTGATGAATATTCAAATGGCAAAGTTATAAAGCATTATAAAGCATGAAAAGTTTCTGAAGAATCTAAAAGAACTGTTTGTTGTGAAGTGATAAATAAATTGATGAATTCAAATGGCAAAGTTATAAAGCATTATAAAGCATGAAAAGTTTCTGAAGAATCTAAAAGAACTGTTTGTTGTGAAGTGATAAATAATATTGATGAATATTCAAATGGCAAAGTTATAAAGCATTATAAAGCATGAAAAGTTTCTGAAGAATCTAAAAGAACTGTTTGTTGGTGAAGTGATAAATAATATTGATGAATATTCAAATGGCAAAGTTATAAAGCATTATAAAGCATGAAAAGTTTCTGAAGAATCTAAAAGAACTGTTTGTTGTGAAGTGATAAATAATATTGATGAACATTCAAATGGCAAAGTTATAAAGCATTATAAAGCATGAAAAGTTTCTGAAGAATCTAAAAGAACTGTTTGTTGTGAAGTGATAAATAATATTGATGAATATTCAAATGGCAAAGTTAAAGCATTATAAAGCATGAAAAGTTTCTGAAGAATCTAAAAGAACTGTTTGTTGGTGAAGTGATAAATAATATTGATGAACATTCAAATGGCAAAGTTATAAAGCATTATAAAGCATGAAAAGTTTCTGAAGAATCTAAAAGAACTGTTTGTTGTGAAGTGATAAATAATATTGATGAATTCAAATGGCAAAGTTATAAAGCATTATAAAGCATGAAAAGTTTCTGAAATCTAAAAGAACTGTTTGTTGTGAAGTGATAAATAATATTGATGAACAAATGGCAAAGTTATAAAGCATTATAAAGCATGAAAAGTTTCTGAAGAATCTAAAAGAACTGTTTGTTGGTGAAGTGATAAATAATATTGATGAATATTCAAATGGCAAAGTTATAAAGCATTATAAAGCATGAAAAGTTTCTGAAGAATCTAAAAGAACTGTTTGTTGTGAAGTGATAAATAATATTGATGAATTCAAATGGCAAAGTTATAAAGCATTATAAAGCATGAAAAGTTTTGAAGAATCTAAAGAACTGTTTGTTGTGAAGTGATAAATAATATTGATGAGCATTCAAATGGCAAAGTTATAAAGCATTATAAAGCATGAAAAGTTTCTGAAGAATCTAAAAGAACTGTTTGTTGTGAAGTGATAAATAATATTGATGAAATTCAAATGGCAAAGTTATAAAGCATTATAAAGCATGAAAAGTTTCTGAAGAATCTAAAAGAACTGTTTGTTGTGAAGTGATAAATAATATTGATGAAATTCAAATGGCAAAGTTATAAAGCATTATAAAGCATGAAAAGTTTCTGAAGAATCTAAAAGAACTGTTTGTTGGAAGTGATAAATAATATTGATGAATTCAAATGGCAAAGTTATAAAGCATTATAAAGCATGAAAAGTTTCTGAAGAATCTAAAAGAACTGTTTGTTGGTGAAGTGATAAATAATATTGATGCATTCAAATGGCAAAGTTAAAGCATTATAAAGCATGAAAAGTTTCTGAAGAATCTAAAAGAACTGTTTGTTGTGAAGTGATAAATAATATTGATGAACATTCAAATGGCAAAGTTATAAAGCATTATAAAGCATGAAAAGTTTCTGAAGAATCTAAAAGAACTGTTTGTTGGTGAAGTGATAAATAATATTGATGAACATTCAAATGGCAAAGTTATAAAGCATTATAAAGCATGAAAAGTTTCTGAAGAATCTAAAAGAACTGTTTGTTGTGAAGTGATAAATAATATTGATGAAATTCAAATGGCAAAGTTATAAAGCATTATAAAGCATGAAAAGTTTCTGAAGAATCTAAAAGAACTGTTTGTTGTGAAGTGATAAATAATATTGATGAAATTCAAATGGCAAAGTTATAAGCATTATAAAGCATGAAAAGTTTCTGAAGAATCTAAAAGAACTGTTTGTTGTGAAGTGATAAATAATATTGATGAACAAATGGCAAAGTTATAAAGCATTATAAAGCATGAAAAGTTTCTGAAGAATCTAAAAGAACTGTTTGTTGTGAAGTGATAAATAATATTGATGAAATTCAAATGGCAAAGTTATAAAGCATTATAAAAGCATGAAAAGTTTCTGAAGAATCTAAAAGAACTGTTTGTTGGTGAAGTGATAAATAATATTGATGAAATTCAAATGGCAAAGTTATAAAGCATTATAAAGCATGAAAAGTTTCTGAAGAATCTAAAAGAACTGTTTGTTGTGAAGTGATAAATAATATTGATGAACATTCAAATGGCAAAGTTATAAAGCATTATAAAGCATGAAAAGTTTCTGAAGAATCTAAAAGAACTGTTTGTTGGTGAAGTGATAAATAATATTGATGAATTCAAATGGCAAAGTTATAAAGCATTATAAAGCATGAAAAGTTTCTGAAGAATCTAAAAGAACTGTTTGTTGGTGAAGTGATAAATAATATTGATGAAATTCAAATGGCAAAGTTATAAAGCATTATAAAGCATGAAAAGTTTCTGAAGAATCTAAAAGAACTGTTTGTTGGTGAAGTGATAAATAATATTGATGAACATTCAAATGGCAAAGTTATAAAGCATTATAAAGCATGAAAAGTTTCTGAAGAATCTAAAAGAACTGTTTG
Source organism: Microvelia longipes (assembly GCA_018340805.1). Classification (NCBI taxonomy): domain Eukaryota; kingdom Metazoa; phylum Arthropoda; class Insecta; order Hemiptera; family Veliidae; genus Microvelia; species Microvelia longipes. The sequence goes on along the minus strand of JACMZG010001911.1, from coordinate 4,380,292 downwards.
TTGGTGAAGTGATAAATAATATTGATGAATTCAAATGGCAAAGTTATAAAGCATTATAAAGCATGAAAAGTTTCTGAAGAATCTAAAAGAACTGTTTGTTGTGAAGTGATAAATAATATTGATGAATTCAAATGGCAAAGTTATAAAGCATTATAAAGCATGAAAAGTTTCTGAAGAATCTAAAAGAACTGTTTGTTGTGAAGTGATAAATAATATTGATGAAATTCAAATGGCAAAGTTATAAAGCATTATAAAGCATGAAAAGTTTCTGAAGAATCTAAAAGAACTGTTTGTTGGTGAAGTGATAAATAATATTGATGAAATTCAATGGCAAAGTTATAAAGCATTATAAAGCATGAAAAGTTTCTGAAGAATCTAAAAGAACTGTTTGTTGGTGAAGTGATAAATAATATTGATCATTCAAATGGCAAAGTTATAAAGCATTATAAAGCATGAAAAGTTTCTGAAGAATCTAAAGAACTGTTTGTTGTGAAGTGATAAATAATATGATGAATATTCAAATGGCAAAGTTATAAAGCATTATAAAGCATGAAAAGTTTCTGAAGAATCTAAAAGAACTGTTTGTTGGTGAAGTGATAAATAATATTGATGAACATTCAAATGGCAAAGTTATAAAGCATTATAAAGCATGAAAAGTTTCTGAAGAATCTAAAAGAACTGTTTGTTGTGAAGTGATAAATAATATTGATGAATTCAAATGGCAAAGTTATAAAGCATTATAAAGCATGAAAAGTTTCTGAAGAATCTAAAAGAACTGTTTGTTGTGAAGTGATAAATAATATTGATGAAATTCAAATGGCAAAGTTATAAAGCATTATAAAGCATGAAAAGTTTCTGAAGAATCTAAAAGAACTGTTTGTTGTGAAAGTGATAAATAATATTGATGAAATTCAAATGGCAAAGTTATAAAGCATTATAAAGCATGAAAAGTTTCTGAAGAATCTAAAAGAACTGTTTGTTGTGAAGTGATAAATAATATTGATGAAATTCAAATGGCAAAGTTAAAGCATTATAAAGCATGAAAAGTTTCTGAAGAATCTAAAAGAACTGTTTGTTGTGAAGTGATAAATAATATTGATGAACATTCAAATGGCAAAGTTATAAAGCATTATAAAGCATGAAAAGTTTCTGAAGAATCTAAAAGAACTGTTTGTTGGTGAAGTGATAAATAATATTGATGAATTCAAATGGCAAAGTTATAAAGCATTATAAAGCATGAAAAGTTTCTGAAGAATCTAAAAACTGTTTGTTGTGAAGTGATAAATAATATTGATGAATATTCAAATGGCAAAGTTATAAAGCATTATAAAGCATGAAAAGTTTCTGAAGAATCTAAAAGAACTGTTTGTTGTGAAGTGATAAATAATATTGATGAATATTCAAATGGCAAAGTTATAAAGCATTATAAAGCATGAAAAGTTTCTGAAGAATCTAAAAGAACTGTTGTTTGAAGTGATAAATAATATTGATGAAATTCAAATGGCAAAGTTATAAAGCATTATAAAGCATGAAAAGTTTCTGAAGAATCTAAAAGAACTGTTTGTTGTGAAGTGATAAATAATATTGATGAACATTCAAATGGCAAAGTTATAAAGCATTATAAAGCATGAAAAGTTTCTGAAGAATCTAAAAGAACTGTTTGTTGTGAAGTGATAAATAATATTGATGAATATTCAAATGGCAAAGTTATAAAGCATTATAAAGCATGAAAAGTTTCTGAAGAATCTAAAAACTGTTTGTTGTGAAGTGATACATTCAAATGGCAAAGTTATAAAGCATTATAAAGCATGAAAAGTTTCTGAAGAATCTAAAAGAACAAGTGATAAATAATATTGATGAAATTCAAATGGCAAAGTTATAAAGCATTATAAAGCATGAAAAGTTTCTGAAGAATCTAAAAGAACTGTTTGTTGTGAAGTGATAAATAATATTGATGAACATTCAAATGGCAAAGTTATAAAGCATTATAAAGCATGAAAAGTTTTCTGAAGAATCTAAAAGAACTGTTTGTTGGTGAAGTGATAAATAATATTGATGAACATTCAAATGGCAAAGTTATAAAGCATTATAAAGCATGAAAAGTTTCTGAAGAATCTAAAAGAACTGTTTGTTGTGAAGTGATAAATAATATTGATGAAATTCAAATGGCAAAGTTATAAAGCATTATAAAGCATGAAAAGTTTCTGAAGAATCTAAAAGAACTGTTTGTTGGTGAAGTGATAAATAATATTGATGAACATTCAAATGGCAAAGTTATAAAGCATTATAAAGCATGAAAAGTTTCTGAAGAATCTAAAAGAACTGTTTGTTGTGAAGTGATAAATAATATTGATGAATATTCAAATGGCAAAGTTATAAAGCATTATAAAGCATGAAAAGTTTCTGAAGAATCTAAAAGAACTGTTTGTTGGTGAAGTGATAAATAATATTGATGAACATTCAAATGGCAAAGTTATAAAGCATTATAAAGCATGAAAAGTTTCTGAAGAATCTAAAAGAACTGTTTGTTGTGAAGTGATAAATAATATTGATGAATTCAAATGGCAAAGTTATAAAGCATTATAAAGCATGAAAAGTTTCTGAAGAATCTAAAAGAACTGTTTGTTGGTGAAGTGATAAATAATATTGATGAAATTCAAATGGCAAAGTTATAAAGCATTATAAAGCATGAAAAGTTTCTGAAGAATCTAAAAGAACTGTTTGTTGTGAAGTGATAAATAATATTGATGAAATTCAAATGGCAAAGTTATAAAGCATTATAAAGCATGAAAAGTTTCTGAAGAATCTAAAAGAACTGTTTGTTGTGAAGTGATAAATAATATTGATGAAATTCAAATGGCAAAGTTATAAAGCATTATAAAGCATGAAAAGTTTCTGAAGAATCTAAAAGAACTGTTTGTTGGTGAAGTGATAAATAATATTGATGAACATTCAAATGGCAAAGTTATAAAGCATTATAAAGCATGAAAAGTTTCTGAAGAATCTAAAAGAACTGTTTGTTGTGAAGTGATAAATAATATTGATGAACATTCAAATGGCAAAGTTATAAAGCATTATAAAGCATGAAAAGTTTCTGAAGAATCTAAAAGAACTGTTTGTTGGTGAAGTGATAAATAATATTGATGAACATTCAAATGGCAAAGTTATAAAGCATTATAAAGCATGAAAAGTTTCTGAAGAATCTAAAAGAAGCTGTTTGTTAGTAAAGGTGTAAAATAATATTGAGAAATATCAAAGCAAAGTTAATAAAGCATTAATAAAGCATGAAAAGTTTCTGAAGAAATAAGCAAATCAATGGAACTGTTTGTTATAAGGCTTGGGAGCAATTGTTAAAAAATATTATCTATGGGGAATTATCAAAGAACAATTCATAGCAAATTATTCAATGAAAAACAAGAGAAAGCCCATTTCTATCCTCAAATGAAGTGTCCAAAAATATTTGATCCAATATTCAAACCTGGCAAGTTTAAAAAATTAAAAAGGAAAAAGTTTGAAGTATAAAAAACTGTTTTTATAAGTGATGTAAATTGATAATAATTCGCGGCAAAGTTATAAAGACGTTATAAAGTTCCCTGTTTCTGAACAGTTAACAGAGTAAAACTGTCCTGACACTTTTAGTATTCAAATGGCAAAGTTTTTCTTTTGCTTTTCCTCCTTCTCTTTTTATTCTTGAATTTTTTTTGTAGTTGTGGAATAATGGGTTGATGAAACTTGGAACGTTTTAAAGTACAAAAATAAAATTGAGAAAAGTGTTTTTGACTTTTTATTCTGTAAAAAATGTATCATGTATTTCAATGCATCAATAACAGATTGAAATCATTCCAGTTTGTGTTGTACTGATGCTTATTAAGGCTTATTATTAAGGATGTAAAATGTATATTTTTATTTTCATGAGAAAGCGTAACAGGCAATATTGTTTTAAAGAGAAGCAACTCAGAAATATCAAGCAATGTCCAAGTTGACAACTCAAAATGTCGACAATTTTAACTAATTTTCATTTCCTGAAGATGACGCTTACGTTCCATAATGAAAATGCATCACTAATAATAGCTGTATAGAGCTACTTTGGAATAGACTTGAATAGTCTGGAAATAGAAAAAGAGCATAAGGCCGTAAAAAACAATGCCACAGTATCAGAGACTTGACAAAGGAAAGGGATTATTTCGACGAGATACGTTTAGTAGATGGAGACTAATTTTAACACTCATTTTATGAAAAAAGTATAACAAGTTAATATACTTAAAAATTATAATGGACCATTATTACATCAATACTTAATGATGAAAAAAGCGTTAATTAAAAATTCCATTAAATCTTTTTTGGATCTCAAAAAGTTTGGCCAACTTTTTGAGTAGTTAAGGTGGCAGTCTTATTTTAGGATAACACCAGGATACTGACGACTTCACTGTTATCAGCCAGGCTCCTTCTATACTTAAGCATTACGTTAAGTGTTCAGATCCCAATGTGATCACTGCAGTAGACTAATTATTAAAAATAGATAATTTATTTAACGTAAAGGTTATATATATATATATATATATATATATATATATATATAATATATATATATATATATATATATATATATATATATATATATTATATAATATTATATATATAATATATATATATATATATATATATATATATATATATATATATATATTTATATATATATATATATATATATATATATATATAATAATATATATATTTCTGTGTGTGTGAGTAGAAAGAAAGAGAGAAAGAGTACGAGAGAGAATATTCGTCTCAAAACTTTCCTTCATCCCAATTTAAAAACACCGATTCGAAAGTTAATTAATCACAAGAGCAGTGAAAGAAGGCCAAATTATTTAATTTTCTACATAACTGCCAGACTAATTATACCATCAAACATGTCACAGCAGCCCTGCCAAAAATTATATCTATAAATATCAATAGAAAAAACGATAATATATTACAGCCAACATTCTTCAACTCCAAATATTTTATCTTCGGCTATTGTCTTTTGTATGAAGGCTCGTTTCTCTTTTGTATTTCAATTGTTTCTATTTCCTCTAATTTTAGTTTCTCTGTTAATTTTATTTTTTATTTTATTCATTTATTTCTATTTGTGTTGTATAAATACGACCTTTTTTTTTCTAAGAAATAAAAATATTAAAAAAACGACACAACAAGGAAAGTGTGCCAAAAGTATGTATAATAAAATGTTTGTTTTAAATGTTATATTTATATATTATCTTTGTTATTTTATAATGCTATAAGCATTCATATGAAATCATATAAATATTCTTCATATTATTCCGTGCCAACAAATTTTTTTTTGAAAAAAATAGACACTGTTTGTTTAGTAAACTTATTAAAGATTTCGTTTTATTTGTTTAATCTACCTTATATAGTTTGCGTTTTTCTTGCTTTTTGTTTACTTTATTAGATTTGTTCAAGCTCAACAGGTTGTACCTATAGAAATTACTTTATAAATTGTTTCATACAATATAATGAATAAGCAAAAGACATTTTGTTTGGGAAGTAATATTTGTTGGGAAAAAAATATTTTGCGAAGCATACCTAGTGTACTTTATGAGAGTTTTCATATTTAAGGTTTAAAAGAAATTATCAAAAAATAAAATGTAAGATTGTTGTTGGATTCTTCGTTATCATTAAAAATAAATAAATACTAATATATATAATATATATATATATATATATATATATATATAATATAATATAATATATATATTATCCATGCTTAAAGATGGTACACTCTAAAGCCCTCAAGTAGAAAAGACAAAAAGAAAAACTTACATTACTTCTATATAAATAAATACTGCATAGTTCAATAAACATACCTGAAACAATCAAAATTTAAAGATATAAATTAAAAATAATGAAATAATTGTAATATATATATATATATATATATATATATATATATATATATATATATTATATATATATATATATATAATATAATATATATAATATAGGAAAGCAGCAAAAATCAATATAATATTGTTAGTTGTATAAAACGGATAGGGTACGTGGATTTGCTCCTTACATAGGATTCTCTGCAATCATCATTACTATTTCTGTCTCGCTTGGCTTTCCCTCAGATGGGATAAAAAATTAGATATATTCCTGGCGGTCACCCATCCAAGTTTTTTCCCCCCTTGTTGGTTTCAACCTAGCATAATGATCAACAAAACAAGAGGCTTACAGCCTTCTGGCCGCTTCGCGAACACATGGTTTTTGTCCTAAATGAACTGCTATATTAAATGTTTTTAATAAGAGGAATGGCTGTAAGAGGAATATGTTTTGTAAGAGGAATATTGCCACAATATTAGCGTATTATGTCAAACGATAAAATCAGAAGTAATGATTATAATGATTATATATATATATATATATATATATATATATATATATATATATAATATATATTATATATATATATATATATATATATATATATAATAACTATTTTCCTTTCGTAAATCCTCTGAAATGCATAAAACGTTTTACCAAAATCACAGATTAATATCCCAATTACAATTAAGATCAAATTATAAGCTTACACATCAATACAGAAATTAAGTATAAAATAATTTAAAGTTTAAATAATAAATGCACTTTGAGTATATTGAGATGCTTTGAAGAAAAGAGATTGGTAACATCCTTGAAAAGAGTTGGAGCTAATGAGAGCAAGTTAATTAAACAAGTTAAAGTAAGTCTTGCTTACAAGTACTTAGTAAGCAAGTTAAAAAAGTAATTGTTTTTGCAACAATTACTTGTGCCATAGTAGCGCCGAGTTGATATTATGTGTTTTGCAATTAGATTTTAATTGATATTTCCTATTAACAAGTTTTACTGCTAAGATTGCATAATTAAATTAATAACATATAATTAAAATGACGTCAATAAGGTCTTTATTAATTTGTTCCAAGCCGACACCGACTAATATAATTTAAAAATAACTACAAAAATAAAGCAATACCCTGTCCAAAAGAAGTTACCAAAGCATTTTAAACTTTTGCTTAAGTTTGTTGAGAGCTAAAACCGACCAATAGAAAAATAAAGGAAAAGAAGTCTCTCTACAAAACAAAAGTTTATTGGCAAAGCGCTTTCATCCTACAAAGAGATCATCAGTGCAAAACACTTGAGATGTTAAAAAGGAAGAAGAACGAGTCTATGTTTCTATGTACTTGAAATCACAGTCAGACTTTGATGATGACACCTTTGTAGGTTGAACGCGCTTTAAGAATAGTTTTATTTTTTGGAGAGACTTAGTCGTAATAGGGGGGGGAGTGGTAGTAACTACCAGGCAAGTAGTACCAGGCGAAGTTGGGCCCTTTTTCCCAGCTCCCTAAGATAGTGGTCTACTCCTTTTAATTTTTAAATGTAGGTATATTTCATCTAATCTAGACAAAAGAGCCGTGAATTTCAATGGTTCCTCTTATGTTTTTATTAAGCAATCATACATATTTTCACTGTCTCTTATAGTCTAGAGAAAACTAGGAACAACACGTGCCCTCGCTGTTAAACCAAACCTCCAAACACTTTAAACTACAAGGCAGGCACACTATAATATTATAATGAATCTATATGAGGGTCCTAAAATTTGCTTATACCCAGTTTCATTTAGAGTAAGGGATCTTTAACGAGTACCTAACAACGCACAGGCTCGAGACCACCGGCTCTCCGTCCCTTCTGAAGGACGTGGTACGCAGAATTTTTATCCGTCTCATAAAAATCCCAGAGGCCCGTGCTGGGATTGTACCCATAACTAAATAAACTCGGAAGTTTAAAGTCCATTCATTCTGTGTATTGACCTTGTACCTTAACCACTACCCCACGGATGACTCTTTAAGGAGACTTTGTACTTTTCATTATTTGTAATAGACTGCATTCAAGGCCTGTAGCCAGGTAGGGGCAGGAGGGGCATCACCCCCCTAAAAAAAATATCGTACCCTCTGACAATGTAGATAGAGTATTTGCATTTTTTACGAAAAAAATTGTTTGCTCATAAAATGATAAATGTGTTTAAAAAAATATATTAAGCTGTAAAAAAAATTATTTAATTTAATTTTAAATAGTCGAAATAAGCATTTAAAGAAGAGGTGAGGGGGAATGGGTGAGAGAGTGGGGTGAAAACGGAACATTCTAAAGGTTGGGTCGTTTAAGGTACAGATGGGAGCTTTAGTTAGAAATATCGTAAGGTCAACAGTTGCTTACAGTTCAATAGAATGTAAAGAAAACAAAAACGAAACAATTCCGTGATCCATGTAATACAATGCCTAAGGAACGTGATGACTACAGCTGTCAGTATCATCTTGTTGACAGTATAGAATAAACTCTTATGAGTGTTGCTCTAGTGAATATTGTACTACACGGCGGTATTCTTACGTCTGACGTCACATAAGTAGTCGAGGCCGTTTTCCCGCCAAAAGACCATATTTAAATATATTTTTCGTTTTTTTGCTGCATCATCAATTGTATAAGTTTTTTCATTCTAATATTGTACAGGATGTTTTTTTATATGACGTAGTAAAAGATAATGCAATAAAAAAAATTGTGCAAATACTCTATTCCCTTGTAGATGTGTGAATTTCGCCCCCCTCGCCCCTCAGAGATTCCCCCCTCCCTCCTTACGAGTTTTGGCTGGCTAGGAGCCACCTACATTCACGCTAATTCTAATTATTGACTAATAGAATAATTCTGAACAACAGTATTATTTAGATAAACCATCATTATGAATAAAAACTAACAATTCCGTACACGTACCACTAAAATATTAATTTAAAATTTAAATAAACAGAAATTATTTAAATGAGCCCAAACATACTTTAAATAACAATAAGCGAAATTAATAAAAAAGAATCATTACGAAATCACTGAAAATAGTAAATAAAACAACAATAATTCTTTTATACAACTCAAAACATTAACAACAGAGGTATTGTCGGATAAAAAACTAAGCAAATAATTACAATGGTAAATAAAAAGAATGAATGACGAAGAAATCAGACTTGTTAATATGAGAATAAACGTTAATTATAAATAATAACAGACTGGAGTTTGTTTACATTTAACGTGAGAGTAAACAAGCTATGTTGTTTATGCGACGATACTAATCTATTTGAACATAATTTCTGTAGAATTTATTTAGACAAATAGGTGATGTAAAGGAGTAAATGTTTAGTAAGGACAGAGACACAATGCTTGGCTGGGTTTGAGACGAGTAGGCAGACGTTTAGGAAAAGTTATAATGTATGTTGCCACAACTTGAAATTGACGAATATTATTTTCAATCTTAGAACAGTATAGTACAATACACGGCTAAAATCAATTAACATGGGAAAAAAGACACGGAAAATCGTGTTGAAAAACCATTGAGGTTGGTCTGACACCAAAACAAACAAAAATAGGTAAAACTGACTAAAATGTTGGTAGACCTGAGTCCAAGTAAACCACCTCTTTTTCGGTCAATTTGATCAGCAAATCCACCTTGATTCTTGAGATACGCCCACCGAATAACACCGCCTACGAACCGGGAACAACATGCGAAGACGATTCTTTATTCAGACCGGTCTGAGTAAACTCGCAAACCTACGAAGAGAAGCCAGTAAAGTAAGCTGTGACTTTACTTTAAGCATCTATTCGGGATTCATAGCAAAGCTGTTAAGTTGGTAGCACAACAGAATGACCTTGAATCAATGAGGTGCTCAAAATGGTTTTTCGCCTGGGAAACCAAGTTTCTACTGTTTCCATAGAAACGCAAACACAATTTTGAGTGTTTTAAGTTTATAAACAAGTAATAATGATGCATTAATAGAGTGATAAAAAAATTAAAAATAAAATATGAGATAGAATCATCCTGTTTGCATGAGAGCATTTAATAAGCACCCTAAAATATGAGATAGAGCATTTAATAAGCACCCCCCCCCCCCATTCTCAGGTACCGCATCGTGGTCTCGACACGACGATGTCTCGGCACTTCATAACGTCGACACTTTTCGGGTCAGGATTTTACGTTGTATCGACACTTCATAACCTCGACACGTCGATGTTACGTCGTGTCGAGACATCGACGTGTCGATACAACGCAGAATCCTGCCAGAGTGAAAATATTAAAAAAATATACTTCCAGACCCGTTTGGGTACCGACACTACAAACCCTCGACACTATTATAGGCCTCGATGTTACGTAAAATCAGGACAGGGGTGTCACGTGACTAATGTTTGTTCTGTGCAATTTTGTCGTTATATCGACACATGGCATGGACACAAGTCATAGTCTCGACACTACATAACATCGACAGAAATAAGTGGAGGGGGTGTCGATGTTATAGGGTTTTGGGACATCAGGGTGTTGTGTGTGGGTGTGTGAATTTTTACTCTGGCAGGATTCTGCGTTACATCGACGCGTCGATGTCTCGACACGACATAACATCGACACATGATTCAGATAAATTGTCGAGGTTATAAAGTGTCGATACAAACAAATATTGAGACCAAGGAAAAGTGTCGACGTTATGAAGTGTCGAGACTACGTGAGAACTTGCCATCGTCTGTCGATGTTATGTAGAGTCGAGGCATCGTTAAACCATGCCATGAGTCGATGTAACGACAAAATTGCACACAACAAATATTAGTCACGTGACACCTCTGTCCTGATTTTGCGTAAGATCGACACATGTGTAGACGTTACGCGGTGTCGAGACCCCGACTTGTCGAGACCCCGGGGGCGACCCCCCTTCTCATAATAATGTTATCAACAAACAGTGCAGCACTCTAGCCAAGTTTCATTTGCTAATAGCAATGGAACGTTTTTAACTAGAAACAGCGCGTGCTCCGCAAGTCTACGTTCCCCTGCTTTGGAAAACGGAAAACAGAATATAATAGTTCAAATAAAAACAACTATTGAGACTTCTAAATTTCGCCTGGGTTTATTAAGGTTAGGGATCTTGTAAGAGTATCGGACATCACACAGGCTTGGAACAACCGGCTTAACCTCCCTTTCGAAGAACAGCACATGTAAAGATTTCCAACTCTTACATAAAAATCCTAGAGGCGCGACCGGGATCGAACCCAGACTGCCTGGGTGGCAGCCACACACGCTAACCATTAAACCACCAGGGAAATAATGTCTAAAAACATCTGAGCACATATTCAAATTATGAATTATAATTATATGTTTTTTTCTGAGCACACTTTAAAACTATTGCTGCTAATTTCCTTAATTAAGAAAAATAATAATTCTGTAAGAAGCAATTTTTTTAAATACTTGTGTAATACGTAAACTAACATAAAAATGTGCATTAAACAATATCCTAGCAACACTTTCACATGAAAATCCATACAAAACGGTGCGTTACATATTACAACATATAACAAACACTAATTAGAATACATTATCTAAATAAGATAGTAAATACAAGCGTAGTCCAAACTACACAAAGGAAAATTATTCGTAAAAATATTTCAGTCAATACTCATACCTGACAATACGTGCGCTACTCTTAGAAACACGTGCTGGTTAGAGTACTGAACATAATGTGCGGTAATTAGGTCATCAGGGAAATCTGGGTCAACAACCCATAAGTAATATGTCAATACCTGTTGTAAATATATTCAAACTGAATTGAATTTGATTGATGACTTTTTAGATCGGACCAATAAGGCAACGACAGAAACCACCAGTCCTGTCCAACGTCCCAACAAAAGTTTCTATTTCTAGAGGTAATAATATTAGAAGTAACTTAAGTGTTACTGCGGGGGGGGGGTACTACAGGGAGTACTCACTGATCAAAAATAGGTGCGGGGTTCCTCGGAACGTTTCCTCACCACATCTGATTCGCTACGCTCTTCCGCACTACTTAGCACTCGCCTCGCTCGTCCTCGGAAAATAGAAATGGTCAAATGATGAACAGCATTTCATCAAGACTCGCCTCGCTCGTCCTCGGAAAATAGAAATGGTCAAATTGATGAGACAGCATGTCATCAGACTCGCCTCGCTCGTCCCGGAAAATAGAAATGGTCAAATTGATGAGACAGCATGTCATCAGACCTCGCCTCGCTCGTCCTCGGAAAATAGAAATGGTCAAATTGACGAGACAGCATGTCATCAGACTCGCCTCGCTCGTCCTCGGAAAATAGAAATGGTCAAATTGATGAGACAGCATGTCATCAGACTCGCCTCGCTCGTCCTCGGAAAATAGAAATGGCCAAATTGATGAGACAGCATGTCATCAGACTCGCCTCGCTCGTCCTCGGAAAAATAGAAATGGTCAATTGATGAGACAGCATGTCATCAGACTCGCCTCGCTCGTCCTCGGAAAATAGAAATGGTCAAATTGATGAGACATGTCATCAGACTCGCCTCGCTCGTCCTCGGAAAATAGAAATGGCCAAATTAATGAGACAACATGTCATCAGACTCGCCTCGCTCGTCCTCGGAAAATAAAAATGGCCAAATTGATGAGACAACATGTCATCAGACTCGCCTCGCACGTCCGATATATTCTCTACGGTCACCCATCCAGTCGCTGACCTCGCTCTATGCTGCTTAACCTTTACTATCCAATATAATAGATATACTTATCGTATTGAAACAAAAGTTAGTGTACTTATTTATTACGTAAAGGTATTTAAACTCTTTTAACAAACAAATACACGTCATTCAAATCATAAAATTGTCATAAAAATTGTACTAAAATGATATGAAACTTAGCACATTTATTAGTCATATATATGACTACAATACAAATTGCTATTTCAATTCCAAATAAAATCATTTTCCATTTGTCAATTTTTCATTGTTTTCACATATCTATATTTCTGTTGAAAATTCAATGTAAAAAATAAATAGCATCAATAAAAAGGAGCCTATACTTGATCCATACAAAAAATTCCATAAAAAATTCCACAATTGATTGTAGCCATTAATGACTATTCTTATATTAGGATAATGTATTAATTATGGTTCCTAGAATTAATTGTTACAGGCTAATTTAATTTGATTTTAATTACAGACGATACTAATACGTCTATTATGTCGATGTGTTTGCTTGTCGCCGTATGTAAATATTTATTTTAATTTAATTAGTCTTTTGTTTTAATAATCATTTATCCGGTTATTTTTTGTCTCATCATTGCCATTAACTTGTTTAAAATATGCTGATTCATTCAATTGCAATTAATTCGTTTGGTATTAAAGAAATACCGTTATTTGCGGCAACCTGCGTGCAAGTGAACATTCAGGTTTTAAAAGCTTTTATAATTAATTAATTAAATTTTCTCCTCATCATCTCGCTCGTTTTCTTATTCTCGCACTGTAGTAACAAATCTAACATTTTATGGCGGTTAATAGCGTCATAAAAATATTTTTTCTGGGAAGCACGACTAGATTGATTTTCTACCAAGTTGTATGCCTCTAGCAGAGACACGCAGGGAGAAATTATTATAACACTCACTCACACACACATAATACAGACGTACAACTAAAAACTGCTCAGGAGGTCTTAAAACATCTAAAAACAAAAAAATTGGGTACAGGATACCCCGGAACTTTTCCTCACCTTTCGGACTCGCTTCGCTCGTCCTCAGAATAGAATGGTTAACAAATGGCCTTGGGTTTTTAAACTTCGGACTCGCTTCGCTCGTCCTCAGAATAGGATGGTTACGAGTGGCCTAGAGTTTATGTACTTCGGACTCGCTTCGCTCGTCCTCAGACTAGGATGGTTAGCAAATGGCCTAGGGTTTTTAAACTTCCGAGGTACCCCGTACTCGTATAAAAAGCATACAAGAACGTTAAACTTCGCATAATCTTAAATGAGAAAAAGTTCCTATATTTATTCGGTTTTTTAAATTATTTTAATTTTTGGCGGGAATTTGTAATATTGACAAATGTAAACAAACCTTTACGTTTAACAAAAGTGTCGCACTAATTAATAATTAAGTTCGCTTATAACTTTTTAACTAATTATTAGATTTTGATCGGAGTTTTTTATATTTGTTCCTATTTTTTTTGCGGTTCCAACGACGTGTTTTATGTCAAAAACACGTGTATACTTTTGGTTTTGGTATTATCAAGCATCAAAATTTTAAATTTTAAAAGTAAATAATTTCAAAATGGCGGCCAATATCAAAACGAAATTCAAAAGATTTGCTAGTTATATTAAGAGGTATATTCCTGCCAAAATTCAAGTTCATCGGGTCATTTTTCGATTTTTTACGATTTTTTCAAATTTTTGCTGACTAAGCAAATAGGGTTAATGGTGACATAAAATGTTGATATTCCGGGCAGCACAACTAGACCCAAAGACTGATTTTTGTACCAAGTTTCAACTATCTGGCATAAACACAGATTGGGAGTTATGCGTGACACAGACAGACATCAAGCTGAAATCGGTTCAGATGGTCCTAAAAACACCTAAAATGGATAATTCAAGTGAAATCTCGGGTTAAAAGTTTTTGGGTGAAACCAATACTTTTCCTCTATATACCTTCTGTATGAAGGTGTGAAAAGTAAAAATAAATGATTCAGATGAAATTTAGGTTACAGATTTTTGAGTGCAAACACAATACTTTTCCAGAGGCATAAATGAGGAAAAGTGGAAATCCAAAATTATCCAACATGATAACAAATATAAAACAATGTATGACTGCATGCGTACCAAATATCGATCGAAATATACTTCCCTGTCAAATATATTGCTTGGTAATGAGGTCATAAAAGATATTTTCCAGATAGCAGGAAGAGACCTAATGACTGATTTTTTGTGCCAAGTTTAAACTCTTTACTATTATTACGCCGGGAGCTATAAACAGTCCATCTCGCACTTTAAAAATTAACTAGAGTCCTTCGGCCCTGTACTTGCATAAAGCTCTCAGAAAATATGTAAATTGAGAGCAATCCTCCACTGAGCTGCAGTTTAGCTTTCAAATGAAGTCTTCTTTTGATAGTAAAGCTTTCCCTAGAAAGGACAGCTTGCTTAACTTAGTTGTAGATTGCAACAAAGAGGAAATTGTTCTCGGCATTTAAGTTGCATTGGGAGCATTTGCAATCAGCGTGGCCGAGACTAAAATTGACTTTTAGTAGCTGAGCCTTTCCTTTGAATACCCATTCAGCAACCCATACATCTCTATAGTACTAATATATTTAGCTGGAGGATTGTTCCTCGTCATTTCATTGTGTAAGGGGTCAAATTAAGTCGTACCTTATCAATGTTAAGTTTACTAACATATATAATTTTATATCATCAGCAAAAAGTTCAAGGCGACAAGATATATCAGATCAAAATTCTTTGATAAAAAACAAAAATAAAAGTGAGCTAGAAAGGATCCCTGAGAGACACTAGAAACGACAGACAATATACTCGATAAACACAACATTTAAGATAATGAACAACAAAACTAGTATTAACTAAACTTTTAATGTTGAAAAAATCATAAGAAAAAAATAGTACACACTAAACGAACTAGAATAGACCAGTTTCATTCTATACAAATAAAAGATGCTAACATAAAAATATATATAACTAATTACTGATAGAAATGATAAAAACACAATAAACTATTATTATCTTTAACCGGTCAAATATTTAACCCTTGTACACAAATTTATGTAATAAAAAAGAAAAACAGAGATACTGCGTTTAATACAAACTTCAGATACAAAGTTCTTTCAATCAGCTATTTAATTTTTATAAACACAAATTTACCTTAACCATATTAGTGCATTTCCTTTTGAAAAATTGATAATGAGGTGGCTCCCGTGGTTAAAATCGAGCCTGAAAGTTCGTATCAACAATATATTCCTTTATATTCCTTTTGAAAAACTCAAGAAAATGAAATAGCTAAAACAACATTACTACAGTTTGTAAAAGGCACTTGAACAAATGGAATTGTTGAGCATGGAAGATTTCAAAATCAAACAAAAAAAAAAATGCCGGTGATGTGCTCCGCGCCAGAATTTGCTTTTAAAATCAAGCCATAACTGTGACACAATAGACACCGATGATACAAGATGATGTATGATACTGCTAGCTCCAAAATTATCATTTTTTCTAGCTCCCTTTTCTCCAATCTTTTCACATCTCATACCAAAAATGATATCTAACTTTCTTCTCCATAAGGTGAGTTCAACTTTTCGCAACACATGTAATAAAAGTGTAGCGAAAAGAAAGACAAGAAAAATATTTAACTTATTTAGTTTTCCAAGAAGCAAAGCATAAGACGAATTGACCAATACGAGTATAAGCTGCTAAATTTATAACTGAATTTGTTCAATATTCGGAAACTGTAAGCGCGAAAACGTCAATTTTAGAAGTAAAAAAGAAGGTATGACATTTCATTTCATTTCAAAATGCTTACCCTTCTTATGCAGGAGATGGAAAGCAAAATGTTTAACAAATATCAATATTAAAAGTTCGAACAAGATGTTGAAAAAACAAAGCTCATTTTTTCCATATCTGATATCATTTTTATCTTTCTTATAATATAGTTACAAATTAACCAATCCTTAAGAATATCTAGTTCCGTTGTTTAGGTATTAAAGATACACTGTAGTTTTTCATCTTCTTGACATCAAAATTCGTTACAAGCCAGAGTAATATAAAGTAAAGAGTAAAATAATGTTTAAAATTCTGTAAAGAGTAAAATAATAAAATTCTGTAAAGAGTAAAATAAAAAATTCTGTAAAGTAGTTAAAACTCTGTAAGGAGTAAAATAATGTTTAAAATTCTGTAAAGAGTAAAATAATGTTTAATCTGTAAGAGTAAAATAAAACTGTAAAGAGTAAAATAATGTTTAAAATTCTGTAAGTAAAATAATGTTTAAGTAAAATAATGTTTAAATTCTGGTAAAGAGTAAAAATAATGTTTAAAATTCTGTTAAAGAGTAAAATTCTGTAAATAGTAAAATAATGTTTAAAATCTGTAAGGTAAAATAATGTTTAAAATTCTGTAAAGAGTAAAATAATGTTTAAAATTCTGTAAAGAGTAAAATAATGTTTAAAATTCTGTAAAGAGTAAAATAATGTTTAAAATTCTGTAAAGAGTAAAATAATGTTTTAAATTCTGTAAAGAGTAAAATAATGTTTAAAATTCTGTAAAGAGTAAAATAATAATGTTTAGAAAAGTAAAGAGGTAAAGTTTTAAAATTCTGTAAAGAGTAAAATAAAACTGTTAATGTTTTAAATTCTGTAAAGAGTAAAATAATGTTTAAAATTCTGTAAAGAGTAAAATAATGTTTAAAATTCTGTAAAGAGTAAAATAAGTTAAAATTCTGTAAAGAGTAAAATAATGTTTAAAAATTCTGTAAAGAGTAAAATGTTAAAATTGTTTTAAAAATTCTGTAAAGAGTAAAATAATGTAAATTCTGTAAAGAGTAAAATAATGTTTAAATTCTGTAAAGAGTAAAAATCTGTAAAGAGTTAATGTTTAAAATTCTGTAAAGAGTAAGAAAAATAAGTTTAAAACTCTGTAAAGAAGTAAAGAGTTTAAAATAAAGAGTAAAATAATGTTTAAAATTCTGTAAAGAGTAAAAATAAATGTTTTAAAATCTGTAAAGAGTAAAAATAAAAAATTCTGTAAAGAGTATAATGTTTAAAATTCTGTAAAGAGTAAAATAATGTTTAAAATTCTGTAATAAAATAATGTTTAAAATTCTGTAAAAAATAATGTTTTAAATTCTGTAAAGGAGTAAAATAATGTTTAAAATTCTGTAAAGAGTAAAATAATGTTTAAATTCTGTAAAGGAGTAAAATAATGTTTAAAATTCTGTAAAGAGTAAAATAATGTTAAAACTGTATAAAATAATGTTTAAAACTCTCTGTAAAGAGTAAAAATAAATGTTAAAATAATAATTCTGTAAAGTGTTTAAAATTCTGTAAAGAGTAAAATAATGTTTAAAATTCCTGTAAAGAGGTAAAATAATGTTTAAAATTCTGTAAAGAGTAAAATAATGTTTAAAATTCTGTAAAGGTAAAATAATGTTTAAAAATTCTTTAAAGAGTAAATAATGTTTAAATTCTCTGTAAAAGAGTAAAAAAGTTTAAAATGTAAACTGTAAATATAATGTTTTAAAATTCTGTAAAGAGTAAAATAATGTTTAAAATTCTGTACGTAAAGAGTAAAATCAGAGTAAAATAATGTTTAAAATTCCTGTAAAGAGTAAAATCAAGACTGTAAAGAGTTAAAGTAAATAATTAAAATTCACTACTGATTAATAAATATCACAAATAAAATACACCTATCAAAACAAGATTAAAGTTTATCAGACTATAATTAACTAATAAACTTATCTAAGGTCTAGTAGAAGACAAACTATTTGAATTATTTCAACACTTGCCAACAAATAATAATAAATTATTGGCATTAATCCTATAAAGATGATAAGTAAGCAGAAAGTCGGGATTATACATTACGTAATAGGTTTAGTATTACTTTTAATTATCATGATGCACACGTGTAAATAAATATAGCAGATTAATTAGAGGTAAGAGGATTGAATAACAGATTAAATATATAGCTTTATTTGCGCATTATACACCTGGCAAACCATTTCAGATGCACATTAAATTCTTACAAAAATGGGCAAACTGGTCCTAAGTTGATCTCTTCTCCCCGTAGGACGACTCATGCTGTTCAAATTACCATATTTTCTATGGTAACTTTGGTAACCACAACATTGTAATTTTGGTTTGAAAAGCATGATTATAGCAAAATAGTATTAACATTTGAGTTATTAAAGATAATTTTTTCAATAAAACTTTTAAACAAAAAGGGCCTGTTTCGCGCTTGTATACATAGAGCCACTGGTTGATCTTTCAAATTTATTTTCACATTATAAAATAAATTTCAAATTTCGTGAGGAAATTTCCCTCACTTTACCGCAGTCGAACACGCTTATTTTTACTCAATTGATTTCTTCCTTGATCTTCAAGATTTTCTCAAAAAACGCTGACACTTCATTCGATGGAAATTGAACTAATGTAAATAATGATATGAAACTTGACATACATGCCATTCTTGTATTAGATAAATGCATGTATTTGGTGTGCCAAACATTTTTTCGTGTTTTTTTTTAATTTTCAAAATTTTCGCTGTCATTAATAACGTCATAAACATTTTTTTCTAAAAAAAAAAAACAACTAAATCTAAGGGTTTTTTAGTGTCAAATTCCAACTCTGTCACATAAAAGCACTAGCAAACACACAAAGTCAGTTTTAAATATGATTTTTTATCGAAGTCTAATCATATCGCAATATATATGATTAATACAATATTTACAATGGATAAACGATTATCCGATATTGTGGATTTGATTACAAAGCATGTAGTAATTCCGCAGTGCATGCTGTAATTAATTCGAAACAAAACACACACACACACACACATACAAGTTAGTGAAAACTACTCAGGAGATCTAAAACGCCTGAAACGGTTTCACATTCAGATGAAATCACAATCTTAATTTTTTGTGCGATACACCAAGAGGATCAATGAGAAAAAGTAAAAAGTGAGCCTCGAAGCGGCCAGTGTAATTTAATAAAGTTTAATACATTATATAGGAAAGGTTGATTGCATGCAATACAGCTTGTTGGCCATTATTATAAACTATACTAATCAACTCGCAAATCACACAATGATCCAAGTTTTTCTAGTTTAAAAGTGATCTAATTCTAGTTTAAATGTCCAATTAAACTTGATTGTATCAGATATTTAAACATACTAAGCAAGTATAAGATAATATATATATAATAATACCAAGATCACTAAGATAAGAAACAGACAGTAATTAAATTAATTGCTATGATAGGAACTTTTATTAGATATTAATATTCATTTAATTTTAATTGACAGTTGTTAGTCACAATTAATAACATGTAATTATATTAATAAGGCAAGGAAAGAATGAGAATAAATAGCAATAATGTTGAAATAGATAGAGGGGGGGATATATATATATATATATATATATATATATATATATATATATATATATATATATATATATATATATATATATATATATATATATATATATATATATATATATAATATATATATATATATACATATACATACATTTATATATATATATATATATATATATATATATATATAGTGTATATATAATAAAAATAAATAATAATAATAATAAAAATGAAACCGTCATCATCCCAATAGTAATGTCAGCCACTGCCATAGTCCCTAACAGTATTCACGACTCATTCAAACATTTAAATCTTCCAGATAACATTTATACAACTCTGCAGAAATCAATAGTTCTAGACACGTGCAGTATTGTTCGCCGTTTTCTGTCCAGATAATTATAAAATAAAAATAAAAAGAGTAAAATTGTAGAAACTTGGCACACAGTGTCCGCTCTACAATTAACCACTTTCTAAGTGAGAAAAAACCCCTAAACATAATAATAATAATAATAATAATAACAATAACAATAATTTTGGAATTAGGAAAATAAGTTGGGATAAGAAGGGTTCAGGGTTACATGTTGTCCGAGTGGATAGAGTGGGTTGGTGTCATCTTTCATCCAAAGTCACCACTATAAGCGTACCTATCACATACTCTATAACCGAATTATTTAAGACTCCTTATCCAAAAAATCGGGTACGGGGTACCTCGGAACTTTTCCTCATTACATCGGATTCGCTACGACAAATTTATACTGCTGAATGTCCTCGGACTCTTCGCTCGTCCTCAGATAGTAAATACATTAGATTTATTCCCCAGCGGTCACCCATCCAGGAACTGCTTAACTTTTATTATCCACCAAAAATCATGGATAGACTCGTCATATTAACACAAAACTTATTTCTTACGTAACGGTGCATACTATACGTAATATATTACGTAACCAAATTTCAAGTCACTTGGATTATTTACAGATTTTTTACAATTTTTTAAAAAACATACACAAGTCATTCGACAAAAATTGAACTAATGCTGATAATGAGATGCAGTTTGGCACATCTTTTAGTCTTATACATGGCCAAAATACAATTGAAATTTTTCGATTTTTCGAAATTTTTGCTGATTCATTATCGCGATGGACTGAATTTTGTGCAAAATTTCAGTCTAATATCATAAATACACTTGGAGCTACGATGATAACAGACATACACATATCATATAGACAGACAAACTTAGCGAAACCACTCAGGAGGCCTTAAAAACGCCTGAAACAGATAATTCCGGTGACATCCCGGTTTCGGATTTTTTTTTTGAAAACACAATACTTTTCCTATAGACCTACGATATAAATGAGGAAAATTAAAAAGGTTTAAAAAAACTTTGGTACTGAAAATGTGAACTAATAACTGCAGAGAAATTATAGAGACAATAATAGCAGATAAAAATCACGCCGGCAGGAGTTATCTTTATTTTTAAGCATTAATAGTAAAAATTAAAACTATAAATTAATTTAAGAAATGTTTATATTATTATTATATTATTTTATGTTATGAATAAAAGTATGTAATATCCACACAATAAGAAAAAAACATCATAAAAACCCTTACGTGAAGAAAATAAACGCCAAGAAAAAAAAACATCAAAGTAACCAAGCATTAAAAAATAAAGAGAAGATTCCTAAGAAATAATGCTTAGAAGGGAAAAGCATGAAAAATTCATAACGGAGCATAGCAGAAACTTTAACACGGGGGGGGGTTGCCTACTGCATTATTCAAACTGCACAAAATAATGCACATTACTCTCCCTCCTGTTTCGTTGAATTTCTAAGCTTTTATCTTTTTATTTTTCTTTATCTTTTTCGTTTTA
Organism: Microvelia longipes; assembly: GCA_018340805.1. Classification (NCBI taxonomy): domain Eukaryota; kingdom Metazoa; phylum Arthropoda; class Insecta; order Hemiptera; family Veliidae; genus Microvelia; species Microvelia longipes. The sequence continues at coordinate 4,358,465 of JACMZG010001911.1, read as the reverse complement.
ATACATTTTTCAATCCCATTATAATATTGTTTTATAAATCCCAAAGACGACAAATTATATTTCATGGAAAGTTGTTTTTTATCGAGTTAGAGGGAGTTGACAAACAAGGCGTTTATATTGACGTTTTATTTACCTGAAATTAAATCATAAAGAGTAAGCAGGTGTTGTACAAAGATATTTAAATTTCTTTTATATTCTTAATCTATATCATATTTAGACCGCCTCCGTGGCCGAGGTCGTTAGAGCGTTAGTCTTTACACGGACCTTTGACACCAACGGAGGTCTGGGGTTCGCATCTCAGGTTACGCTCTCAGTTTATTTGGATATATTATCGCCAACTTTAGAATACACTTTGAGCGTAACGGTTGCTACTACCACCCGAGGTGGTTCCCGCAGGGGTTATCCCTGATGAGCCGCATGGCTCTAAACGGGCATCATCATATCATATTTTAATATTTCTTCACTTGGCGTTCATTAATTATTTTGTTTGTCAGGCCCTAATGATGACATCTTTATTAGAACGAAAGCGCATTTCGTATTAAATAAATACTCGTATAGCGTATAAAATTACGCTCATGAGGTTGTTAAGTTCTCGGGATTGGAGGGGAAACGGGAGAATCAATTCCACTCAGCCTTCTAATTTTAAGATTTCTGTCGCGGTGTTCCGCATGTGGAAAATGCGGATGAATTTCCTTTGGAATGCGTGTTTCCGCGCTCAACAATCCATTTCTAGCTCAAGGTTCAGGTTTTAGAGGTTTTTAGTTTTAACCTAACTTAACTGCTAATAACACAGAAAATCTCTTGTAACGAATATTAAATTTTATTTATTTTTTTATTCTTGACCAAATTAACAACTTTATTATTATTTTATTTTTACTGAGATCCGTCATCCTGGCGGCCATGTAGTTTATGTTTTAGAACTTGAGTTACTCAATTATTAAACACTACTCAGTAATTTTTCAGTATTTTCCAAACAAATACGAATAATTATCCTGTTGGATATATAAAACCATGCCTCTAAAATTAAAAGAGCACAGCATTATTTGCACTACTTTAATGCTCAGTTGGTGTTTCCTTTAAAGATTTTAGCGCGTTTCCAATGATAAACACAAAAAAAGAGTTACGAGCAATGCCTGATAATTGAGTAACTGCTCAAATTATAAATCATAAACCGGGACCTTAATCCCCGGGAATCGATCCCCTGTACTCCTCCTTCCACTTTTGTTCTCCAAACAGCCTCGTAAGAGCTTCGTTCCTATTGAAAATTTGTTACAATTCCAGTTATGCATACTAACATTTTGGGAGCTTTAGGTACCGAAACGTGGACATTTCAATGCTTTTCGTTTCAATTACAGGAGATAGGGAAACAAAAAGCCCATAATCAGGATTAAGAGAGGCAAATATATAGCCCATAAAACTTTTCAACTAGCTATCACAACAGTATGTTTCATTTAGCTAAACAACGATGATAATCAGCGAAGAAAAAAATTAAACTTATTAAATTAAATTGATTCCTTCCACAACTCAGGGCACTCCGCCTTTAAAGTGGAAGATTTTCCGATAGCAACAGTTATACCACAACAACCAAATGGTCACCATATGATTAATGCTCAAATTTTATATTAATAAGATGTTTATGCCACTTCTTTAGTTTATGTGACCCTATGTTTCTTTGATTCCATTTACTAATTAATTTATTAGAAGCGATTTATAAATATTAAGGAAGGGATCATCTAATCTAAAGAAGTGGCATGTTTAATACATATATACGAAATTAATTATTTCTATAATGCTGTGTATTATTTGTAAAAGTTGGAAATAAAATAAAAATAAATAAAAAATAAATAAATAAAAATAAAAAAAAATAAAAAACTTTTCCCACTGTAAATACTTTTTTTCACCCAAGGGAATGGCAATATATCGCATGGACAGAGACGAAACTCAGATTCATAAACCAACTACTTAATCTCCTCAGGAGGAAATGAAGTTTCCTCCTTCGGCTTAGCCGCAGGAGGCAACTTAAACTTAAGCTGTAAAACCTTCTTCCATGTCTCGTTGTATAAATAACTTTTGGTTCATTCTGAGACCACAATAGAATTGCTTTTTTTAACAAAGTTCTTTATAATACAAATAATATTTCTAACATATATAAATCAAATAGATGCCTCCTGCTTTAGGCCAGAAGGCTCGCGCTGCAGGAGGGAGTCTCTGTATAATCTTAAAATTTCAATAAATTGTAAATTTCAATAAATTGCTTTCCTGAGTGATGATTGGTTGGCTGTTACGTTACGAACCAAGCCGACACTAATTATTTGTATATAAACAAACAAAATAACTTACGTAAACCATCGACATTCAAATTAATCGTATGCTTACATACCTGAAACCAGAATACAAACAATAAAATATTATAATTATAGCAAATATTTGAATTAAAAAATATATAAAAAGGTAAGATAAGAGGCATAGTGAAGGATTTATCCTAACAGAGCAAGATTCCGCTGGGAACATTGATAACCAAACATAGCATATATACTAACAATTATATTATTTATTTGATAAAGCTTTAATTTCCACTGATTTATACTGAGGAGATTTGGGAAACTAGTGTGTTTGCGTTAAAAATAGTGTGTTTGCATTAAAAATAGTGGTTTGCATAAAAATAGTGTGTTTGCATTAAAAATAGTGTGTTTGCATTAAAAAAGTGTGTTTGCATTAAAAATAGTGTGTTTGCATTAAAAATAGTGTGTTTGCATTAAAAATAGTGTGTTTGCATTAAAAATAGTGTGTTTGCATTAAAAATCCGTTTCAGTTGTTTTAAGCCCTCCTCAGTGGTTTTCCTAACTGTGTGTAATCATCTTACCTACCGATGTGTTGACGCAAGAGTGTTGACACTTAATACAAAAGTCAATCTTTAGGTCTTAAGAAGGTTAAGAAAAAAAACCACGCCAAGGAGTTCAACCAATAGGTAGCCTCTCCGTCAAGACTAACAAGCCACAACAACCTTATTATCTATGTTACTTGTAGCCTTAGAATAATACTATATATAGAAGGAGCACTACTGATAACACGAAAGCCGGTTGACTGGTGCACTTAAGTAATGCTGCCACCCTAACAATATACAATTTTCTAAAAAAAAGTTGGCAATACTTCCGGTTTCTGAATTATTATGTTCTATTATTAATTAATGGTTGATTGTTCATAAAATACTAATATAAATATCGGTGCATTACAATATTTAAAGCATTTTAAATTGTAGTTTAACGTATTTATTAAAATTGTATTAAAAGTAGTCCTTGTCAAATAAATGTAGACTCTTGTATTCCGCCACCCTTTTGCCATCTAAGACCAGTTTTAATTACACTCAGCAGGTGTTTTAAGATATTATATTTGTTCTTTACGATCTTTCTTCATTAATAGATATTTATGACACATATTAAAAATAATGTTTGTTGTCAGGTTGGCAGCATTACTTAGTTGCACCAGTCAACCGGCTTTCGTGTTATCAGTGGAATTACATTGTGTTTACGGTCCTGTGCTCCTTCTATATATAGTATTATTCTAAGATTGTAGCATATATGTATGTGATAAAATGCAGTGTAACCATAAAATAAATTATTTAAAGAAACTCTTTAGGTCTAGTTGTGCTCTCTAAAAAAATAAGTTATGATAAATGACTCAACAAAATTTTTAAAATTCATAAAAAATATGGAAATAAAGAAGAAAGAAGAAGAAAAAAGAATAAATAAAAAAACCAAAGAAATAAAAAAAAATAAGACAAACAAATGTTCCAAGTTTCATCTCATTATCAGCATTAGTTCGAAATTTATCAAATGCTATGAATAAGTTACAAATCGAAAACTCGTCTAATTAAGTTGAAATTAGACATGAGTGTAAACCTTAATGCAAGAATAACTATACTAAGTATCATTATAACACGGCCAGCATATCTGCAGTTTTATAATAAGGCTAACATATCAACTATATGTCGGATAATTAATAAGCAGCAAGAAGATATCAGATGTTATCACTGTCTAAGAACGAATAAACCAAGTTCAAAGACTGAAATGTAAACTAAGCCATTTTCATACGATGAGGACATGCGAAGCGAATCCGAATTGGTGGACGAGTGAGCAAATAACCGATATGCTTAGCAAAATTTTCGAGGAACCCTGTACCTGATATTTTTACATAATTTCCTCCTCTTATATTTTACTCTTTTAATAAGCGAGTACTAATTTTTTTTAGACACGAAAAAGTATTAATTATTCAAAATGAAAATTAAACCAACGGTACATCCACTGCATGGCTAATCCCCTTTATTATAAATGAAATTATATTTCGGCAAAAAAAAGTGCTGCAGAGCAAACAGATTAGCATTCTTTTAATACACTTAGGACCCCTCTGAAAATTCAAATTAAATCGGAATTAATGGCGCCAATCCATTGTCATTTTTTAATTTAAAACCCTTTTTTTAATAAAATAGATCCAGAAATGCAATTCCAGAGATATTTAAAGTTTACAAATTAATGTAAAAAATAAATAGCACTTTACATTTCAATTTAAAAGGTATATATTTTTTTATATAAATGTTTTTCTAAAGTTTTAGGCTTTAATTAATTTTAAAAAATAAAACGTCACTTCAATTAAACTTATAAATTTAATCAATATTAAACTTATCCTTATAAAACATTCTGGTGAGGATATTTTATTATTTATTAAAAAAATGGGAATACCGTATTCATTCTTACTGCATTCAACTCGCGTAGCTCGTCCTAACATTTAGAAACTATCTTATTTATATTCCAGTATACCTAAGGAGTCACTAAGCTTGTCCTTAGATTATGGGAACTATCTAATTTATATTTCAGTATACCTAAGGAGTCCCTAAGCTTGTCCTTAGATTATGGTAACTATCTAATTTATATTCCAGTATACCTAAGGAGTCCCCTAAGCTTTTCCTTAGGTTATGGGAACTATCTAATTTATATTCCAGTATACCTAAGGAGTCCCTAAGCTTTTCCTTAGATTGTGGGAACTATCTAATTTATATTCCATTATACCTAAGGAATCCCTAATCTTGTCCTTAGATTATGGGAACTATCTAATTTATATTCCAGTATACCTAAGGAGTCTCTAAGCTTTTCCTCAGAGAGAAAACCGTCAGTTTTTCTCCCAGCGGCTACCTTTCCAGGTACTGACCTGACTAACTTTAGTTCTCTAAAAAAACAGTAAAAATTCTAGCCGTATTCATTGCAAAATAATTCACTGAAACCAAATTTGAGATCCATTGGATTTTTCTTCGATTTTCAACAATATCATTCAAAAACGTACACATAAGACTCAATGAAATTGAACCCATGCTGATAATGAAATTAAACTTAGCACATAGAACTGAACTGTGCCAAATGTAATATCGATCCAAATATTTTTCCAGGTTAAATAATTTTTTTTAAATTTTGCTGTGTCATAAATACAGTTAATGATGAAAGAGAAATTATTTTCAAGACAGCCCAACAAGACTTATCAAGTCAACAATCTCTAACATGAACACAATGGGAGCTACGATTATACTCGACACACACACGAACAGGCAAACAGCTTGGTAAAAACCACTTAAGGGGTCTTAAAAACTCCTGAAACTGAGAATTTAGAAAAAAACCAAGGTCTAAAATTGTAAAAAACAATACCATACCTTCGGTATAAACAAGAAATGGTCAAATAATCAAAACAAAACAATCTTTAAATTTGTTGTAAAATTTCAAGAAGAACTAATTCAATATTTATTCAAAGCCATAAAATTACAACATAATAGATTATGCTGTTTAATTTATTTAAATTAAAACTAAATTAGTTTGACCATAAATAAATTATTTTTAATTAGACATAAATAAATAAAAATGCGAACCTTAAATTGTTTAAAATAAATAAAACATATTTCAGTTTAATGATATGTATATTACAGTGCTATCAATCATTCATAATTATATATATTTATGTAAACTACATAAGAATGATATTTAGTTTTAGTTAATTAAGAAAATGGTTAATTTACATTAAGATAGTAAAAATATTCAGTAAGCAATAATTCTAAGTCTATCTAAATTTATGCCCAATGGATAACTATAATTAGTAAAATATATACTTCTTTTATAAAGTTTTAGAGCTGGCTAAAGTCATTTTGTTTTTTATCTGATGATAATGACGTCATATATATTTCATAAGCAAAGGGTTCTATACTTTTATATGATTCATTGTTTTACCAAGTTTCATTCCGATCCAAGAAAACTTTCAAAGGTAATCATGAATTTTATATATGTCTATATATATATATATATATATATAATATAATATATATATATATATATATATATATATATATATATATATATATATATATATATATATATATATATATATATATATATATATATATATATATATATATATATATATATATATATATATATATATATATATATATATATATATATATATATATATATATATATATATATATATATATATATAATATATTATATAATATTTTAAATTCTTATCTTTTATAAAATACCCCATCCAACCCATGACATAAGGTTCATTTTCCCTACGGAAATTCGCTAAGAACTGACTTTTCTTTGCAACATTGTTTGATTCTAAAATGTTTGTCAATGCTTCCTGGTCCTGCAAGAGGATCACTCCTCTTCACCGAGCTCATTCCAAGTTAAATGTAATAAAATGTTTAATACCACCGCACAGAAATATCAATGAATCATAATAGTAGATGAAAAGTTAGCCGAGTAATCACTCCATGCCACCTTAATCATAAAAACCACTTGAAATAACTTCGCTTCACTGGAATCTAATCTATTGAACATGTTTATCAAAATGAAATTCAATTTCCAAGTAGGGGCCACTTAAAATTCAAATGAGTCAGGATAAAACCTGATATTTTTGGGGAATTCGGTTCAAGTACTCACTCGAAACTGGTAATCTCTCTAGTTTTAATATTAATTTAACAATTGGTATTTGTTAGTAATTAAACAATTGGTATTTGTTAGTAATTAAACAATTATAATTAATGTCTTCACAATATTACCGGGTTATTTACAACATCGAATCAATTAATATTTAATTGTAGTAAAATTTCATAAATTTACTACATTTTTTGAAAAATTAGTGTATTTGGTAATGATTACAATAATTTAATTGTTTGTATCATTTAACAGCAAATGTCAAATTGGTTTCAATTTGCCATTCTAAACACCAAGCTTGCCATCATCCTCTAGCAGAATCATGCAGGTCATTGCTACAAAACTATTAAGAAAGGGTTCATCTGTCCAAATAAGATGGATAAAGGATCATTTTGGTATTATTGGTAATGAAAAAGCCAATGTGTTAGCCAAGGAAGACTCACTCAACTCTTTTAGTAAATGCTCTGTATATGATGGGATGAATTTCTGGAACCGCGTTAAGTCGGTTAAGATATGATATAAGTTTACAAACCTGGAAAGAAATATGTGCGAAGCTATTTTGTTCTACAGTTGAAAGCAGCATATCAAAAACAAATAAATTCACAACACTGTGACATACAAAATAATGTAAGCCCTTGGTTCCAACAAAGCATATCTTGGTAGGACATGGCTCCAACAAAGCATATCTTCACCGTGTAAGGACATGGCTCCAACAAAGCATATCTTCGTCGTTTTAACATCATTACAGATCCATTATGTATCTGCTATGGATGATCACTGCGGCATGTTGTGCTGACTGTCTACTTTTTGATGATTATTCTTGAGAGAATTTATTACCGGGTTTGCCGAGGGAGTTAATTTCACTTTTATGTCCTGGGCCAAAGCCGAAGTAAATAAACCGAGAGGGGAAATGCTTAGATCAGTGTCGCAAATAAAAATTATTTACGACTCTTTAACTAGTTTTCAATAGGAGCTTGTGGTTATAATATTTTATATCTTCAAGTTCTAACTCTCCTACAAAGACTAGTTGGCTAATGAACATATGACCTACCTCACCCATTTTAACCTATCATACCCTTTGTTGTGCAACATATTATAACTTAACACAGCTGATTTAAATCACTAGGAACACATAATAACAAAATAAATAAATAAAATACACTTTATACTGGTATCACTGTTTTCCTTTATTGCTGGCGACATTGGAGTGGCAATTCTCGATACTATGATCTTATGAGAGACAACACCTAGCAGGTAGTTTAACCTCTGTCACTAATTAGAGTCACACTCATCTAAACTCAACTTCCAACATGAAAAAAGGAATTCCCCAACATGTGGCATAGTGACACCTCCTACAAAACATTACGGAAAACTCGACAAATAATTGTTAATTTTCTCCAAATACTGCAAGTATTTAACATAAATGCTAAAGCAGTTATTTCACAAGGAAAAATAATCAATTAAATTAAAACAAAAGAAAACATAAATAATTACAACAAAATAAATTAGATAAGTCTTATTAAGAGGTAAGTCGAGGTACTTGACGTCAGTGCTTAAATACCGCAATCACGGACACGCCTGATAAATTGATAGTGACTCATAACTATGCATTTTACGTTTACATGACATATACATATATATATTATATATATATATATATATATAATATATAATATATATATATATAATATATATATATATATATATATTTATATATATACTTATACAGGTCAACATATAACTTTATGGTCGAGGTCACCAGAGCGTCAGTATTCATATTGACTACAGTATATACATACAATAAGTAGAAAAACAAATGCCAGGTACTTTCAGCCATGGTACGCAGTTTACATTTTGTCCATCGGGGAGTTGCCTTTAATTTTGCAATGGACGAAGTCATCTTGTTTTACTCAAGTAAGTTTGAACAAAATTTTCAAACTTCATAGCATTTTTGTTTTACAAACACTTTACAAAACTCAGTTTATATACATTTAATAAGAAATACACATTCACCAATTTGAGTCTTCACTAAGAAAGTAGTAGTTGCCACCACAACCTGAGTAGGTTCCCGCATGCTCCCGAAGAGCACAAACGCCAATAAACATCCATCCACATCCAATAATATAATATAGTTAAAGCTATTTTACCACATATATTTATAATGTATAAATACAATTTTCACTGATACGAAACTCAAAAATAACAATTACACAATTAGTTTGGCGTTAAATATAAAAACAAAATATCATTTCAAGGGTCATCAAGGAAAATTCATTCCCCATTATTTAAAATATCTCAATTGAACTATTGATATCAACAGGTTGCAATCAAAAGGTTTTTTTTATCTTATCAGCTATTGATAATATAACAAATACAAATTGATAAGGAATATTATATAATGATTAATGACGTCACTCAGATTATATGTTAGGGAAATCACTTTATATTCTCTGTACAGAATGAGTTGAGTAGATACATCCCCTTTTACAAATACGTGATTTACTCCGTAGCAATAACTCATATCTTTCTGTAATCATAGCTATAGCGTCTACGAACAACACACGTAAATACACACACACACACACATATGTATATATATATATATATATATATATATATATATATATATATATATATATATATATATATATATATATATAATACAGGGTGGTCCAGCTAAGAAGGACAAGACCTTTTTCTCGGAAACTATAACAGCTAGAAGGATGCGGTTTCGGCATTGGATTCAATGTAATAGTGAGCAGACGAGAAAAATCCGTTTTCGGGCGCGCTTCGCGCCTGTCATAGAGATGTTAATGCTAACTTTTTTAATTTTATAGTTAGGTATAGGGAACTTTTTTTTGTTCTTTAAAGAATGAAAAATAAGGAAGATTAGTGAAGACCGCATCAAAATCGGACAATTTTTAACCGAGCTATGATGAAAAAACACTTTTTTTAAATTTAGTTCACTTCGGCGCCATTTAGATGATGTTGCATTTAAATAAAATTTATTATATGGACATATTTTTAAAACTAGAAACATTGCTTTAATAAAAGAATATCAAAAGTTTTAATTTCCATCCTCAGTTTTAGGTGTAAAATAGTCGTTAAACATAACAAAAAAAAAAAAATATGGTTTTTCTAAGATACATGAAAAGTAAGATAGGGAGCTATAGTTTTTATGGTTTGTACAGTTAGCCAACATAAAAAGCAACAAAATGAGTCCAATTTTAACAAATTCGCTTCACAATTTTAAAAGTTATTACTAATAAATCTCTTAAAATTGCCAAAAATGGAATATTTTTATAGTTTACCACCCTATTGTTGATATTTAATGGAACTGCAACGTCATCATACCTTGTGATCTTTATTGCAGCTTGTATAAGGATTCCAGAACGCCTAAAAACACTTATTTTTGTTCATTGGTTGTGGAGAAATTACGATTATGGTGATTTTCGTCAATCGTAGAATGCAGATTAGAGGTACCTTGCAAAACCAAGTAAAATCCTTCATAAACGTTAATAAAAAATTGATTTTGATGATAACTACTTCGTTTCTAGGGGTGAAGGACCAATAAATAGCAAATCGCACAACTAGACTGTAAAGTGATATTTACTGCTGCGGAAATTTGTTTATTAACGACAAAAAACCAGCAAAATTTATTTCCGGACTTATGGTCACCGGACTTGACCCACTCGATTTAAATAGCAAATCACACAACTAGACTGTAAAGTGATATTTCATTGCTGCGGAAATTTGGTAAAAAAAAAATTTTTACCAATATTTTTTACCAAATTTCCGCAGCAATGATATATCACTTTACAGTCTAGTTGTGTGATTTGCTATTTAAAATCGAGTGGGGTCAAGTCCGGTGACCTTAATGGCCACCTAATTGAGCCGCAGGTCCCCTATTATTTACCTTAATTTTGTAAAAGTATGAATAATTATTTATCAATCTTGTGTTTTTAATTTCTTTAAACTAAGTTAAATAAAATTATTCATACAAAAAATCGGCTCTTTTTAATAAATGCGCAACTAAAGGTAAATAATATAAATAATGAAATTTATAGCTCCGGAAATAAATTTTGCTGGTTTATTGTCGTTAATAAACAAATTTCCGCAGCAGTAAAATATCTTTACAGTCTAGTTGTGCGATTTGCTATTTATTGGTCCTTCACCCCTAGAAACGAAGTAGTTATCATCAAAATCAATTTTTTATTAACGTTTATGAAGGATTTTACTTGGTTTTTTGCAAGGTACCTCTAATCTGCATTCTACGATTGACGAAAATCACCATAATCGTAATTTTCTCCACAACCAATGAACAAAAATAAGTGTTTTTAGGCGTTCTGGAATCCTTATACAAGCTGCAATAAAGATCACAAGGTATGATGACGTTGCAGTTCCATTAAATATCAACAATAGGGTGGTAAACTATAAAAAATATTCCATTTTTGGCAATTTATGAGATTTATTAGTAATAACTTTTAAAATTTTGAAGCGAATTTGTTAAAATTGGACTCATTTTGTTGCTTTTTATGTGGCTAACTGTACAAACCATAAAAACTATAGCTCCCTATCTTACTTTTCATGGTATCTTAGAAAAACCATATTTTTTTTTGTTTTTGTTATGTTTAACAACTATTTTACACCTAAAACTGAGGATGGAATTAAAACTTTGATATTCTTTTATTAAAGCAATGTTTCTAGTTTAAAAAATGTCCATATAATAAATTTATTTAAATGCAACATCATCTAAAATGGCGCCGAAGTGAACTAAATTTAAAAAAAGTGTTTTTTCATCATAGCTCGGTTAAAATTGTCCGATTTTGATGCGGCTCACTAATCTTCCTTGTTTTCATTTTTTCTTCAAAAAAGTTCCCTATACCTATAAATTAATTAAAAGTTAGATTAACATCTTGACAGCGCGAAGCGCAGATGAAAACATTTTTCTCAGCTGTCCATATTAAATGAATCTCCTTCTTTGATCCAATTTCCTAAAAATTTGGATAATATTATATATATATATATATATAATATATATATATATATATAATATATATATATATATATATATATATATATATATATATATATATATATATATATATATATATATATATATATATATATATATAATAATATATATATAATATATATATATATATAAATATATATATATATAAGTATATATTATATATACTAAAACGAAACTGTGTAAACATTTATTAAACAAAGGTGTAATAAATAATTGTATTAATATAATGATTATATATATGTATGTATTAATCGATACATGCTTGTGTCTAAATATACTCAATTTAAACCATTCTCCGATTTTAAACAATTTTTTAAAAACGTACCTAAGTCTTTCTATAAAAATTGAACTAATGCTGATAATAAGATGAGAAACATGGTTCCCTTGTTGATTTTATACAGGGACTACAAGCGTTCCAGGCTACTAGCATGATTGTATTTTAGGGATTTATAAATTTATGAAATTTGTGCTGAGGTTGAAGAAGTCATTATTTCTCACATAGTACAACGAGAACTAAAAATAAATTTTTGTGCTAAGTTTCAAGTCTCTAGCTTAAGCACACTTAGCCCACTCTAGCTTAAGACAGATTACGCTCTCACACACATTACTTAGGCTAATTTTCATATTTTGGGCTCTTAGGTCTCTATGTAATCTCAATGTAACCTCCTCTAAGTATGTCAATAAATCAATAATTGTCAAATTGATTGTGTTTTGTTTTCGCATTAAAAACGTTTCATAGTCTAAGTTTACAATGATAAGTAAGTATTATTTACCCATTATATAGTAATCGAAGGTATTCAGGTGTTGTCAAGTTTCAAAATTGACAACAAAATCGCAAATGTTTACGATCTTGTATGAAAATTTTGATTAATTAAATGAAATTCAATTAATTTCGTTCATAAAATCTTTTAAACGATGAATTAATGAAACGTTATTACTTGACGATATTTAATTTGATCACTCGTAATAAAGGAATACCCAAAACAAAGATTTTGATGACTCATTTGTTTCAAGATCATTGCAAGTGTTGCCAACTGAACATGAACATCTTTGCTTGGAATCTCAAATGACAAAAAGTGTTTCCTAATCAATATCGCAACATTTCATAGACAGTAAATTAATGATAAAAAATTAAAAATTATGCAAAAACGCTTCAATATATTCGAACTCGAAGAACATTAACAACTGAAAGAACACTCGTAAAATAACAATTTTATAAAGGGAAGCGAATCGTTAAGAATTGTGTTTAGAATAATCTAGTCATAAAAATTTTACAACCTCGTAAAAAATTATAATTTATTTATTAATAAAGAAAATAATAATAAATTGCCGTTTTTAAAAATCATTTCTTCAAATTACAACAACGAGAAAAAATTTAAACGAAACTTACGACCTGTTTTACCGACTAAAAACTAATAAAAGTTTACAATTTTTGTTTTTATTAGTAGTAATTTTTTTTAATTGTTTTTATAAATTAAAATAAATAATTAACCTGCATTTAGTTTATTAACCCGACAATTATCTCGTCTTTTATTTTGATAATGAAATGAAATGTTATTTATTCGCTTCATATATATTTAAGATAAAATATGACCCAGATAAATAAGAATTGTAATTTAGTATGATTGCAAATGATACGTGATAAGAAACGGATGGAAATAACAATTAATTTATACCGCTTATCAAACACATGTTAAATAAAAACATTGTAGGGAGGCGGTAAGTCAGAGACGGTACTTCAGGGTCCCTAGAGGTCCAATATTAAGTAAAACAGACTTGACGAAGTCAGTACTTAGCAGTCACTTTTTTTCTTTCTTTCTAAACTCAACCCGTTTATTAACCATAATATTTAAGACATATATTATCTGCTCTCATTATTTTGAGTTTATAACGTCATATACACTTAAAAAAATTAAAGTATTGGGACATTTATAAATCTCAACCAATATAAATTAAAAAAATTATATATATATATAATATATATTATATATTGGTGGTGTGTGTGTGTGTGTGTGTGTGTGTGTGTGTGTTGTAGTGTGTGTGTGGTGTGTGAGTGTGGTGTGTGTGTGTGTGTGTGTGTACATGTACGTATGTATATAAATTGATCAGTGTGTCTTCTACTCTAAGAACTTCATTAGCCTTGGAAATGAAATTCGCTAAAAACCTACGACAACAACACAATTAGTACGTTCACACACTTCTAGATCCGCGTATCGTATACAGTACGATCTCTCAATACGGTAATTTAAGCTGTATAACCATCGGAGGGGATCCGATCGCATACGCTAAACTAGGGAAGATGGAATTAAAATGGATCCCGATACCTGTATGTACCTTTAGAGACGATCGTATTTTAACGGATAACCTTCTCGTCGAACTTTATTTCACTTCTATATTACCGTTTTTGATCATAAACCTTTTGGAATATTATTTTTTTTTTAGTGTAACTTTATTATTATGCAAAGAATCACAATTTAATGAAACTATACAAGACGCCATGTTTTGGCGGGATCAGTTATCACTCGATCGACTAAACAAATACGCTGCAAGAACCGTGAAGTTAGTTGACCGTATTGTATACGTATTCTATACGATCCGCGGATCTAGAGTGTGTTTGAACGTACTAATTGACAGAAATCGTTATATATCTTCAAACTACAAATTCTGTCTTTTCCACAAGACTATCTATATTCTATAGATAGTCGGCTTGCGTCATCAACTGTTCCTAACATAGCAAAATTAAAACAACAATGTTGAAATCATTGTATTTTAACCATAGAGATATATACTAGAGGGAGCATTGCTTATCTCAATACATTGAAAGCCCTAAAACATCGTTTTGGGGCTCTCAGGAACCTCGTTGAAACCTCCTTCATGTGTTAGTTAAGGTTATTATCAATCAATTGTTTTTCGGCTTCAAGGCACATAGTTTGTGTTTTGATTTGTATTTTTAACGTTCTTCTATATAAGTTACTGTAATTTTGTACTGATTATTTTATTATATTTATAAACTAAGATGGTCAGGTTACTTTTTCGATGTTTCAAAATTTAACCTATAGGGCCTCTCTAGTAATAATATCTCTATGATTTTAACATTGTTATGTTGGGAACAATCTTATTTCCCCGGTAATCTTTGTACTGATTTCAACAATTTGACTACCAGTTTCGAATCCTGGTTAGCCGGCTCTGCTATGTAATATAGATATTCTTGTGGAAAATACGGACTTTGTAGTTTGATGTTATAAGTAATCCACAGCGAAGTAACAGATCGTTATATATATGTTTGTTTACCTTTTTAGCCAACTGTAGTAGACTGTTTGTGTTTATCTTAACACGAGGTACTGTGATAGTAGTAGTAGACAGCGGAGTTGTCAGCGTTACTACTAGTGTCGGACAGGGCGGTGATAACGAGTTATCACTACCATTCACTGATCTTTTGTCACTACTTTTATCACACGGCGATCTTTTATCACTCACTTTATCACTCGGTGATCTTTTATTACTATCACAAGGGGAGTTTCTATCACTATTTTTTTCATTAGGTTTTTTATCTAACAGATCACTAGATTTCTTATCACTGTATTTTTCACTTATCTTATCACTAACTGAAATTTTATTTTTTTTATCACCGACGGATTTGTCTAATCCGAGATCGGAAAGATCAAAAGGTTTTTCTTGTTCTTCGATTTTACTCAATTTACTTTTAACTATGTCGTTCAATTTTGATTTGACTAAATTTGTAATCTCATTTTTCCCGGTAATCTTTGCATTGTTTTCGACAATTTGACTACCGGTTTCGAATCCTGGTTTACCGGTATCCAGCACGTTTTTAGCAGCGACCAAAAGGTCGCAACAACCACCTGAAGCCACTTTTAAAAACTTTTTCAAACAAATAAAAAAACACAAATTATTAAATTCACTTTAAAACAAAGACACACATTTCAAAAAACAGCACAAGTTCTAAATTAAAACTTCTTAATATTCATTAAAATTACAAAATAAAAATTCAAAAACGTAAGTATCGATTAAAAAAAATAAAATAAAATAATTCGCGAGTTCTGACACCAGATACGAATAGCTTGGAGGTTAAAAGAATACTGATACTGTGTTTCCCGCTCTACACTCACTTCCCCTACTCAGTCTGCAGTCCTACCAACACTCCCCTTTAAAAAGTCTCTACTCTCTACACAAACATTTTTCTAAAAAAAAATCTTTCTCTGTTTTTAATAACACTTCTAAATAAAGATTAAAAAAGTGTTATTAAAAGCAACTCCCGACATAAAAACGAGTTAGAAAATAAAACCTAATTATAATAATTACAATTAAGAGCTCTCGTCCCCATTTAGTCACTAAATTACCCCTGGGGGACAAATTAAACAGAGAAAATTGTTTATTCATTTAATTTGTTCCTTCATTCTATTAGCTATGAATATAAAAAAAAAACATGTAATTTTGTCTTCTCTCCAAAATACCCAGGTCAATTTATTTAGAACTTGTTTCATGTATAATTATTTTTAGTAAGAAAATTTATTCATTTTAATTCTATTTTGTCTCTATGAAAATGATATAAATTATAAACCAACTAATTAATTTTTTTATTTATGACTTCATTTTTGACAGGTTCACTAGACTAGTCAGGAAACAGTATCTTGCAAGAGGCCAACTTTGATTCTTAGATCGTGTACGAGTCGCTTCTTGTATAATAGATAATAAGAGGCATCTAAAAGACAAAGGGGCGTATAGTAGACCTGATCACAGCTTAAGCAGGTTAGGAGAGAGGAGTATGTCTAACAGATTTCTAGAACGGTGGATTAAGTTGTTAGATCTCTAGGACAGTGGATTGAGAAGGTAGAGATCTAGGAAAAATAGATTGAGTAGGTAGATCTCTAAGACGGTGGATTGAGAAGATAGAGATCTAGGAATATAGATTGAGTAGGTAGATCTCTAAGACGGTGGATTGAGAAGATAGAGATCTAGGAAAATAGATTGATTAGGTAAGACGGTGGATTGGGAAGATAGAGATCTAGGAAAATGACTGAGAAGATAGATCTAGGAATATAGATTGAGTAGGTAGATCTCTAAGACGGTGGATTGGGAAGATAGAGATCTAGGAAAATAGATTGAGTAGGTAAGACGGTGGATTGGGAAGATAGAGATCTAGGAATATAGATTGAGTAGGTAGATCTCTAGAACTTTCTCTAATCATAAGATTAGAAATAAAATAAAATATAAAACTGAATATCACTGGTATAATATTACTGAAAATAATAATAATATTAATATTATTTGTAATACTGAAAAAAAATACTAGTAATATTACTAAAAATAATAATAATACTCGAATATGGAATATAGAATATTAAGTAAAAATAAAACTTAAATACTTGAATATTTCTGATGTATAACTGGACTTAAATCCAAATTTACAAGATTTAAACACTTAAGTAGCAACTTATTTACTAGATAAGCCCTCAAATGTAAACAAACTTTTGTTTTTAATCAAAAGTTTGTAAACAAACTACAAGGACTATGCTAATGGTACCTGAAAGTACATGTATAATGTAAATAGTAACTTTAATGGTGGTAAGGTGTCTATCAAAACAAGAGTTGGTGGGTAGAGAGTTGCCACAGCCTTAATCTTTAACAATGGCATAATGCTAGGTGTAAAACCATTACCCACAATATAGCTGCAATAATAAAACAGTAGAATAAAATAATACGAAATAAAACAGATATAAAATAGAAATAAAAGAATAAATTGTTACTTTACTGGCTTGGCAGTAAACTGGTTGTTTAAATCATTTGTTTGAATTTATTTTATAACAGCGTCTATTATATTTTTATGATATCTTTATAGTTATCATTAAATAGCTCACACAGAGTGCAATAAAAGCCAAATGCTTCATAGCTTTTTTATTATTAGTGTTGTTTTTATTATCTATCCCGAGCTGTAAAATATGTAGCTCACGATAGAACTATTTTTTTTTTATTATTATTTAATTACAGTTCCTTTAAATATCATTTTGTTACCCGTTTGAATAATAATGAAATCTTAATTATTCAAGCGGGGAAAAAATACGGTCCGAAAAAAATAAGGCGTGTCGGTACGTGTGTACATTGAGGTCTCGGAAGGGGGGGGGGTTGCAAACTAAGAGCCACCTAAATTGTTCAATATATTTCTCAAATAAAGAAATATTTAAATTAGCTCACAAGTCTTTTTTAAGAAACTTTTATAATAGGGAAGGAGCTTACCTATGGTGCTCCTAACACTCTTGCACCCTTCTCATCGTCAGGTTATGAACTTATCAATTCAAATTTGAGTTCTTTAATATCGTGGTTAATGGTTAATATAAGTTGTTATTGGTTTGTGGTTATGTATTGTTATTTTTACTTTCCTGGCCTACTATCGTAGGGTATATAGGAAAAGTAATGCGGTCACCCTAAAAAACCGAGGTTTCACCATAATTATCCGTTTCAGGCACTTTTATGGTATTTAAGTGGTTTTAATTATTCTATCTGCGTGTGTCTGTATTAAGCATAACTCCCGCAGTGTATATAATATAATAATCCCCGTTTTAGGGCCTTTCGGCCCTTCATGGTATTCGCCCTGCGGGAACCACCTCGGGGGGTCACATCTACTATGCTCAAAGCTAAGCTAAAGTTGGCGAAATCTTTTTGCAACAAATTCTATTTATAAAAACTGAGAGCATAGCCCGGGCTCTGAACCCCGGACCTCCGGCGCCGAAGTCCAGTACTGTGTATGTAATAAAGAGTTGAAACTTGGCACAAAAATCAAACGTAAGGTCTAATTGTCCTGGCGAGAAGATACTTTTATCATGTTAACCTATTTGCTAATTCAAGTCATCATTGTTAACCTAACTTTAATTTAAGTCATCAAAATAAAAGATTTAACCAGTCAAAGTAAAATTTGGCACACGTCTGCATCTATATAAGAGATAAATGGATCCAATATATTACATTTAGTGGCGATCAGATTATTCGTCATTTCATAAATATATATGCTGTCGGACAACTGTTTTATTCCGAGGTCGAGCGTAGCGAAACCGAAAAAATATTACTTAAGCTTAAGCCTTGGATATTTAAGACATTTTGAGGACAAGCGAAGCGAGTCCACAGTCATAACACCTTTGACTTTGGTTATTTCTTTCTTCTGAGGTCGAGCCTCATGCGACTGAAGTAATACAACTTTAATATTTGAATAGTAATGACATTCGAGCGAAGCGAGTTCAGAGTTGTGAAGGAAACTACCGAGACACCCCGTACCCGATATATTGAAAATATTGAGTAATGAATCTTTCAAAATAAGACAAATATATTGGATTTCAATATTATCAGCATAAAATATCCAACTCCACATTTAATCCATTTTATAAAAACTTAATCGTGATAAGCAACTGTGACCAAGATTATCTTTATTGTGATATTCCGTATGGAGTAAAAAAAATAATAGCTCAGTTAAGGACTTCAAGATATAACAGAATTAAAATAACGTTTAAAGGCATCATGTATAAGATCAACACGGATGAAATGTGCACCCTGTGCAATCTTCACCAGTTTGAAGATCTTTACCATATTATGTTTACATGCCCTATATATTTAGCTTTTAGAGATTATTATTTAGACCTGGAGTCTTTAACTGACCTAACGAACAATGTAACAGCGTTAGCCTCAGTTCTCTGTATTCATTTTAAAAAAACAAGGATTAAGTATATATAATTTCATGCTTAATTCGCTAAAATTAAGAGCTCAGCTTTAAAATGAGTAGACTCTTTAAAATTATTTTATTTAATAGTATTTCTCTGATCTCTCATTTGTTATTTTGATTTTGATTGATAGTTTTATAACTTCATTGGAAAAGATTGTTTAATTTTTTTTTTTGCTTTTTCTTGTTTTTCCGATTAATAACACTCATAATTTACTTTATACTTGTCTTTACTTTACTATTGTCTCGAAGATTTCTTTTCTTTTTGATAGTTAACTCGTTTCTTTAATATGACATAATATTTTCAGTTTATGCATCTCTTTTAAAGCAATGTAATTTCTTTTATCTACTCCTTGTATTGTAAGTTCTACTTACAGTATTGTTACTCACACTGTAAATGTACTTTTACTCCTTAGGAGGAAAAGTGAAAGTGTTGCAACTGACAAATTTTTTAGTACAATTTTTAGGAATTTTGGAAATTATTAGGATTTTTTTCGGTGTTATTTGGTACTACGTAGAATATACAATAACACACGCTAATGTTTAAATTACAAATATAGTATTACACATTATTCTATTGACAGCTTACAATAAAATAATGTGAAGATAGTGGCTTTATTCTCTCTCTCATCAAGTAATGACATGGTAAGAAATACTAACTAACACAATAACAATTAAGGGAGCCTGAAGAAATATATTAATAGTTGTTAGTATTAGTTCTCTAGTCCGTAGATAAAATTTAATATGCAACAAGGGATGAAAATTTTCAGCTCTCGTATTATCTCCCTCGTCAAGCCTCGGGAGCCAAAATGTTAGTTAGCTCCCTAGGCAAGCCTCGGGAGCTAACTAGTTTATCTCCCTCGGCCTACCGGCCTCGTGAGCTAATGAAGTTTCCTCCTTAGGCGTTGTCTTAGGACGAAACTTTAACTTGAGCTGTAAAACTTACTTTCATCCCTTGTTGCATAAATAACTATTATACTTGTCTTTACTATATTGTTGTCTCGAAGATTTCTTTTCTCTTTGATAGTTAACTCTTTTCTTTAATATGGCATAATATTTTCAGTTTATACATCTCTTTTAAAGCAATGGAATTTCTTTTCTATCATTTCTGTTTTTCCTTTCTATGTCACTAAAAATGTGTAAAATAAAGTTATTTTTGAATTTGAATTTGATGTCAATATTTTGGCATTAAGTATCTGGGGACTTCCCAGTACTTAACTCCAAGCCAAGGTTGTTGCAATCACTCGATTTCCCTAAAAACAGTGGCGACAATGTTCAGCACTTATACCCCCTCCCCCCAAGTATGATCACTGCCAATGGAAAATAGTATAGAGAACATGTCGCCATTTATACGCATTCAGCCATCAATCTATTGCGTCTAAGAAGAAACCAAATTCTCAAATACTTAAAAAGGGTTTTGCGA
Source organism: Microvelia longipes (assembly GCA_018340805.1). NCBI lineage: Eukaryota > Metazoa > Arthropoda > Insecta > Hemiptera > Veliidae > Microvelia > Microvelia longipes. The sequence continues at coordinate 4,337,310 of JACMZG010001911.1, read as the reverse complement.
AGCTCAAAAATTTATGCAAACTTAGTAAAAACAAAAACAGTTTGAAGCTATAAAGTGATCGGAGAAGATATAACGCTTGGAGAAAGAACTATCTTACTTTAAATAAAATAAAAACTTTTCCAATCATTAAAATAAAAACAACAGAATAAGTAGAGGCAAAAAAGTTTAAAATCATTTAAAATGTTTTAATAAAAGCTGGGAAACTTGGTAAAATCATTAAAATTGTTGTTTGGTATAAAAAGTTTGTTCACGAAATAAAAATAAAAGAATAATAGGTGAAGAGAAGTTTAAAGTAATAAACTTTAAATGTATTAATAGACACTATTAAGTAAAAAAAGAGAGAACTTCTTGAAAAGATTTTTTCGGTTCTTTTTATTTAAAGTTACAAAAAGAGTAGAAAAGTTTTAAGAACAAACAAACAAAAAAAAACAAAGATCAGGTTTTTTTTTTTAAATAAACACAATGCGTTGAGAATTAGAAATTTAGTTGTGAAAGTCGGCAAAATGTTCATTGTTATCAAATAAAAGGTAAATAAAGTTAACTTTATTTACCTAAGTTATTTGATGATGAGTTCTTTTTACGATAAAGTATGGAGGACATAAGAGCCATTTCACAAACTTGATACGAAGTATAGATGACCTAAGAGCAATTCCACAGACTTGCCACGAAATATAGATGACATAAGAGCAATTCCACAAACTTGCCACGAATTATAGATGACATAAGAGCAATTCCACAGTCTTGCCATGAAGTATAGAGGATGTAAGAACAATCCCACAGACTTACCACGTATCATTCATTACCCGTCAATGCCTTAAGTAAGTTATACATTGAGTTAAAATAAATGTTTGTTTAGGTTTTAAGTTAAGTTTTAAGTTATACATAATGTTAAAAGAAATGTTGTTTTAGGCTTTTATACAGAGCGGCATCCTAATATTTAGAATACCGTTTAGAAGGTTTAAAAGCCCAAACCTGAAAAATAAAAAGAATATTTTTTAATTGGGGCTAAACGGAATCGATCTCTGGACTCACCCTCACATTTCCGAACAACCTCACACTTTCCCTCACAACCTCACACTTTCCCTCACAACCTCACACTTTCCCTCACAACCTCACAACTTCCCTCACAACCTCACAACTTCCCCATCCTATTATTGGGGGTGAACAAGCGAATTTATGTGTCTTTAAAATTATCTTCATCTGAATTTCAAAAACAAAAGAAAACTAAAGGAAATTTCCTAAAAACAGGTTACACAACGAAAAAAACGGGTACGGGGGTAACTCAGTACTTTGCTATCTTCAGAACATCGGACTCAGGTGAGACAGATATACAAACACAGGGACAGCATCATGAGATTTACTTAGAATAGCATGAAAGTCCCTAAAACGGATAATAATGAAGAAATCTCAGTTTCGTACTTTTAGGGTAAATACAATACTTTACCTATTGCGGGAAGGTGAAGTAAAAATAAGAGAAGAAAACTGAAAAATAAATAACAAACGAAAAAACTTTATTTTACACAAGACGTAATTTATAGTTGATTTATTTTCCTTGCAAGGTAATTAAATAGAAAGTTAAGTTTTAGTTTAGTTCGAGTTGAAAAGTTGTAGTTTATTATTACATTTGCTAAGTTTTTCTTATCTTGTTTTTTTTTTGTTTATGAGAGTACAGAGTGTTGGAGATATTTTTCTGCTGGGAAATTGGCTGTAAATTTAAAAAGTAAGAAGGAAAGTTGGTAACTTTGTTTGCGCTTCAACTTTTTTAAAAATAAAATCGAGTACGAGGTAACCCAATTTATAGTAAATAGAAAGTTATCGATTAATCCAATTTATAGTAAATAGAAAGTTATCGATTAATCCCATTTTATAGTAAATAGAAAGTTTAAGTAAATAGAAAGTTAAATTAATCCAATTTTCTAGTAAATAGAAGTTACAGATTATCCATTTATAGTAAATAGAAAGGTATCGATTAAATCCAAGCTTAGAAAAGAAAATAGCATTAGATATATTTATGACATATTTAAGTGATAAGCGCTGGTGGATTTATACCATAAGGATGTAAATAAAAGTCTATCCACAAATTATTTTCAACCATGTAATGATGACAAATCCCGGCTTTCAACCTAATACAGTCATCCTCAGTGCCGGTGAGAAGAAGCTAATTTTTCCTCTTGATTCTTGTTACAAGATTTGAGACTGGATGCAGTCGAAAACTGGCTGTCTGCATCCAGTCTCCAAATCTTGTAACAAATTAGCTTCTTCTCACCGGCACTGAGGATGACCTTATTAGGTTGAAAGCCGGGTTTGTCATCATTACATTGGTTGAAATTTATTTGTGGATAGACTTTTAATTACATCCTTATACTTATGACTTATTAGTGGTTTTCATCACATTGTCTGTCACGCTATGTGTGTCTGTTCCACGCTCAACCCTTGCTTTATTCATACTAGACACTTGAAGAACATTGGCTAACCGCTACCCCAAGTGTTTCCTCAGAAGTATCCCTCTATATAAGAGAGATACTTCTACATTACAAATATTCCCAAGGACTAAGCAGGCTTTTTATTGACAAAACGTTTCCTTGCAAGATGGTGAAGAGAAAGTGCTTTCATAAAATTGAAAAAATAAATAAATAAAAATGAAAAACAAGATATTTTTATGAAGGTAGTGATCAGATAGGTATAAAAAACAAAGTTGAGCTTCGGCCATACATTTAGGCCTTCTTCAGAAATAGTTTTTATTCAAACTACTTAGTTTGAATAAAACTACTTCTGAAGAAGGCCTAATTTACATCCAAAAGCTAAATACTTGTGTTTTATACCTATTGATCACTACCTCATAAAAATACTTGTTTAAATAGTTTGGTCAATAATTTTATATTCGTTAAAACTAATATAAAATTATTGACCAAACTACATATTTAAACAAGATAATTTTATGAGGATATTTTTTTTGCATTGTCATTCAATTTTACAAAATTGTAAAAGTCGAAGAATCAGCTACTGTGATACTCACTGGTGTATGAAAGCGACCCTGAATTTGCATATATACCCAGTATTACATTCCTCGCAATTCAAAAACTGAGTTCGGCTCCCTAAGTTAGACGTAGCGAGACAGAGTGAGACATGTCATATCAAACCATCAATAATGAATGTCCATGTTATAATAGTTGCTGGGTGTAGCATAAGAATTCTCTAATTAAATTCTTACAATTACACCATGTCATCTATTCATGGTTTGAAAAACTCAATAGTATCAAAAGATACACTTGGGGGATATTCATGTACAACAGCAGGTATGGAAGAGCATGATTTATCAATTGCTTCTTTAATTTGCGGTAAAGACACTTCTAAGGCAATTTTTAAATCAATAATTTCATTATTAAACAAAATGAAGTAAAAATACTTTACGACTAAAGGAAATTTTATTTTATACTTCGGAAGTAATAAAAAATAAACCAATGTTTTTACAACAACAAGAACAAACAATAAAAAACGATGCCATCTGTTTGTGTTCTATCACTTGATACATTACATACGAGGGGGTGCCGCTCCCGAGGCGGTGAGGGGCCCGAACCGCAGTAATAATAAAGTAGAGCAGTAAAAACACGAGTTTTACAAGTTCCCTTCCTCTCTCTGGTTGTCATTTGAAACTTTTATGATTGTTTATAATTTTAACATATTTTTATTGTATCAGAAAGATGTAAAGTAAAGAATGAACATAAAAGTTAAATAATGTCATTGTGATCAAACTGTCGTCAATGTAGATATGAATAAATGTCAACACATATGTTGTAAGGAGTCTATTTGGTGCCACATGATTTTGGCACAAAACTAGCCCTGGTAAAATCTTATTATTAGGACCCCTTCAAATCACCATTAAATAATATTCAAAAGACCCAAATAACTTTGAAAGCCTTAAAATATTAATATATTTGACCAGAGAGATATTATACAAATAGTGCCATTAAGGAAATATATTCAGAATAACATTAGGCAGTGACAAAAAGGTAAAAGGGTTCAAAATGATCGAGGATAAGGAGCTTTGCTTTAAAACCTGTCAGTTAAACAGCAATGCCTGTTCCAATAGGGGTTTCAATCCCGATTAGGACGGTATCTGTTTCACTAGCTTCGGTGCCACACGGTGCGCTAATAGTGTTTTAATCCCGCTAGGGAGTAACTCGGGTCCCAAAATAAGTCAATCACTAGGGTTTGATTAAGTGGTACATCTCTCAGTTTAAAACTGGCACATTTAGTTGTCTACTACTACTTATTCAGGGTGGTGAGAACTGGTTCAATGGTATGCAACTGCCATCTCTATGTTTTAGCTTGACTACACACACACATATTAAAAACAGACCTACAACTCGTAGTATCTTTAAATACAATTTTATCTTCAGAGACTCAAATGAATATCATTCCCCATTTCCTTTTAAATTATAATAGGCATAAAATATTATTATGAGTAAAGAGGGGTGTTTATCTATTAAAGAGCAAAGAGCCCGGACATAAAGACTCTGCTTTACAACAACTCTGTCAGTAAAACTGTCTTTTATTATCCTAAAAACGTAAAGCTAAACAGTAGTAATTCAATATTAGAACCCAAGCAAAGTAACTATTTCTTAAAGCTTCCGGCCAGAATATAAGAAATATAAGAGAAATGAAGGCAAACGAATATCATTCAAATTTTACAAATAAATCAAGTAATCGGGTACAGGGTACCTCCGACCTTATCCTCACATTATCCGATTCCAAACAATCATCCTCATCACTCAGAATATAAAAAGGTCTAATTTAAATTGCAGACCATAATAAAGAATTAATGACGCCATACAACATAGAACTAGACCTAGAGGCGTATTTTTCTAAATAAGTCTTTCCCGGACTGACATACAAACTATAACTCTCTTGCAGTCCTCCAGAAAATCTTTAAAGAAAATTTGCTTAAAAGGTAGGTGGTATGTTAGGTCACATTATATTAGATAATTTAATTTTGCTTAAATAAATAGTTATATATAAGCTTGATATATAATCAATATACGTTTATCAGAGAACTGAAGGTAATTTGTAATTCATTACCTTCTAGTACATAGAGATCAATAAACGGAAGCGTCGCACTGTTATCTCCAACATATTTGGTTCATTTTATGCTCCGTGATATAAAACTAGAAAAAATCTTATAAAAAGCAGAGTTGTTAATATAAAAACTTAATGTTCTCTGAAACAACTTCTTTCTTCAAAGGATTTATGGTTTCCAAACAAGTTATGACTCGGAAAGGTGATTAAATTTATAACCTAAAGAAAGACCGGAGCTTCCCAAGAAATAAAGAATGGTTTAACTAAAGAAGTGTTTTTATTACGTCACATAAGTTTTTATACGATAAGATATAGCCTTCCAGTTTTTAGAGAAACATTAACTAGAAGATCCAAGAGAGAGAAGGACAATAAGAATCGTCCTTTCTTTTATCAGAGTGCTTAATAGTTCTAAGAGACTTGCTACTATATCCCTAACATCTTAAGGGTTTAACCCTAAAAAAAGTACCAGTAAAACTTTTATTCAAAACGCAATAAAAACAGGCCGGATGTAATGGTTGGTTAGAGTATACATCGAAATTCAGCAAAAAAATAAAATATTTTTTAAGTCATAAAATTAAGTATTTAAAATGTGGTACGTGAATTTTATACACGTATACTAAGTGAATGCGTTAAAAAAAAACTAAATAATTTTAAATTTTTAAATACTAATTACTACTCCATACATGAATAAATCGGGAAACTTGCAACTTTTCCTCACCACATTGAATTCTTTACGCTCATCCTTACAACTTCGGGCTCGCTTCGCTCGTCATCAAACAGTAAAAACGTCCGAGTCAGATTGAGCTGAGACTGGCCTTATTCAATTAAAGTTGCCATCCAATCTTACAAGTAACACCTTTTTTAAACGCCATTTTAAGATACAAATAAATTATTTTATGACGACGTCATAACTTGAGTCGATGACGTCACTAATTTTCTACAAATAAAACGCATCGAACCTCCACGACATTGCTGTTTTGATTCGATTCAAGAAATTTTATAAGTAATCGTGCGCCATACGCAAGGGTAGAAACTAACATACACGAAATACATAAATGTATACATAACTTACATATAAATTAATAAAGAGACAAAATGATAACGCTTTAAAAACAAATTTAAACAAAATAAACGAGAAAATAAAGAAAACTTGATATAAAACTTAATAAAATTCAGTTAAAGACTAAGGTAAACATTATCTACACATAACCCAGACTTTTATATTACTAACAGCATTTTATCGCTTTACTAACTCACAGGGTCGAAGAAAGGTGTAGCGGCAACGAGCTGTAGACACAAAGGCTAAGAAAAAGGTGTAGCGCTAACAAAATGTCGGAGAAAAGCTTTAAGCGCACATCTCCCAGCTTAGTTCTTTATCTTCCCTGCTTAAGCTCACTTTAAGCTTTACTTTAGATTTAAGACTTGAGATTAAAATTAAGCTTCTTTAAACAATTTTGCTTAAGTTTATCCTCTTTTATTCTCTTCCTTTTAAGTCTATTTAAACATTTTTTTAATCTTCTAGAAGTATAAGAAACTTTCTTCCTAAATTATCATCTTCAAAACATTTAATTTTTACAATTAATTTAAAATAAAATTTAATTAATTTCTTCTTTCTAAGAAAATTTTGAGTAGTTTTTTCACCATCTTTTACAATGTTAATTATTATAATAATAATTAAATATGAAAAATAAAATTTAAACAAAACTGTAATGAATTATCCGTTTAGGAAGTGTTTTTCAGACCTCCTGAGCAGTTTTTACCATTAAGCCTAACCTATAATTCCCCAGGCTGGTAAGGAAGCTGTAATTAATGAATAACCTGATTTTAGTTAAATCAGAAAGCTCTACTTTAGATCCTAAAATTGGTTTAGTTATGCTTTTTTCCTGCTATGAGCAGATATATATCAAAATAATAAAAGGTTAGAGGAAAGAATTAAAAATCATGAGTATTTAAGTGAAAATTGTCAAAGGAGAATAAAAAATTATTAACCAATAAGAAATCCCAATAAATTATCCAAGCTCTTAACTTCAACGACATATGAGGTCTATTTCAAGGTGCGTATTAATAAAATAACAACAAAAAATAAAACTATCACCGACAAACAATCTCTGCGATGCAAGAGCTCAAATAACTTACTCTCTTACTCAGAGCTTGTGTGTAGGTGATAGTGTTATGTTTTCAAACATGTAAAATAGTTTATTTATGTTATTATTTCATAATTATGCAACTTGAAAAAGAAAATGTAGAGTTGAAAGCTTGTTAATGTTTATATTAATCTTAAGAACATTTCCACCTGAACAACACTCTGGAATTTTCACACATAAATAACTTTATTGTTTATCATTTGATACTACCGAGTTTTGCAAAACATGAATAGTTGACATAATATAATTGTGCGAGAGACACCTAGGAAATGTAACAAGCAAAATGCAATGCTACATCTGGGAGCTGTTCCATCATTTGACATTCGTCATCATTGATAGCTCGACATAATGTCATGTCCCACTCTGTTTCGTAACGTCTAACTCATCAGGGCGCCGACAGGTTATATTGTGCCAACTATTCATGTTTTGCAAAACTCGGTAGTATCAAATGATATATGTTTTGCTTGCCATGCATGATGGCGGTAAGAGAGCACCGCTCGTCTCTGGTAAGTACTTCACATTATATTCTTCGAAATTAATTGAAGGTCAGAGTGAGTTCAGGCTCTGTCGGCGCCCTGATGAGTTAGTCGTAACGAAACAGAGTGGGACATGACATTATGTCGAGCTATCAATGATGACGAATGTCAAATGATGGAACAGCTCCCAGATGTAGCATTGCATTTTGCTTGTTACATTTCCTAGGTGTCTCTCGCACAATTATATTGTGTCAACTTTATTGTTGAAAAAGGTTTGTAGAGTATAAATAAAAATCATTTTACAAAGACAGACAGAGCAGATGCACTTGAGGAATGCAAATAAGGCCCGAGCAGCGCGCAGTGCAGCCTTTATTATCTTAAACTACACACAGAGATATATAATAATTTTATACCGTAATTTTATAAGTAGATCAGTAGTATTATTACTTTAAACTCGGTACAAAATTCAAAACTCTACCTCCAATAAATTTACATGATTCATTTCTGTATAAAAAAAGGCTTAAGGTAATATATTAAATGTAAAATCTATAATCTATATATTAAAGATTTACTAGAAGAGGGAGTAAAAGATATGATAAGCTCATAAGCGGATTACGCCGAGTAAGAATAAAGAAAAATTAGCGTAATCGGATTTTAGCGGTCCCGGACTTCTTTGTCTTTTCAGCTTAAAGGCTATTTGTAAAGGATACCAGGCGGATGAATACCACGTGACTGGGGGGTGAATGATGATAAATAATTAATTTTTAAGGTCCAATAAGAATACAAGTTAAATTCTAAGCAGTGTTTTAAACCCAAAAAAAAGCGCCTTCCCCAAATCCTCCCCTCCATGACCCTAATCCCATAAGCTAACTTAGAATCTCATAGCTAAGACAAGAATCAAACCTTACTGGGTTCGCTGCGCTCATTCCTCGTTTATGATTTATGTGTGACGTCATTAACCCACTAATGACTCAACACTTTCAAAAAGAAACAAAACCTCAAAAATTAAATGAATTTTATACACGTATACTAAGTGCGGTAAACTCATGTACCAAGTTAGGATTATCAGCATTAGTTCCGATTTATCGATTGAGATGTATAACATAATAAAGCCTAATCACGTTATTTGACTAAAACATCTGAAAATTGGCTTATATCGCGGCAGTATGCCACTTAAATAAACCAGTAATATGACCAACTGATTTACAATAAGTGATTATTCGTAGTACAACAACCATGTGGTCGCGAACCAGCAGAGGACCGCCCCCAGTGCTGACAATGCGCAACGTTGTCGAAAGCTAAGCCAAATGCGTCTTGTTTTGGACACAAGTATACATGTAATTCGATAATAATTAAACTAATGTCAATAATGGAATTGGCCTTAGTATATTTTCCGATGTTACATAGGCCTATAAGCGTGACGTGTATGTGACGTCAGAAAGTACATAGTTTTTGACGTCAGAGCATTTGCCAGTACAAAAGTAATGAATAAATGTAAGCATACCTTATCATCGTCTCCTTCACTATCACACTGTAACAAACAAGTTATATAATCATTAAAAACACAAATACAATAAAAAATTAAACTTAAAAACAATTTCATTTCGAGTTGGGTCCCATATAGTCAAGCCCCAAAGGTTAAACCCAGTAGTTTGATTTATTTCGGCTCTCTAATAAAGGATCAGGTGGTCTGAAATTTTAGATCGGGGAAATTTGGCCCCTAGGCCCTTTAAAGATTTGAAAAAATGGCCTAAAATCATTTTTCGCCCATTAGCGCTGTTCCTATTGGTTTTATCAAAGAATATAAAAGGTGTCTTTTTCTAAATTTATTAAATTTGTGACAAATCAATGTTTTAACCATCAAAATTGGTTTTATAGAGCCAGAGATATAACTCTTCACATAATACCGAGAACCTTTCGGAATTATAATTACAATACTTAAAATTTCATGTTTTCCGTGTTATCATGCTTAAGATATAGGCAGCCTTAAAAGTCAGACACATTCCATCAAGCCATAGATAATATAAAGTTGTTCTAGAGAGAGAAAGAGTAGCACAGCTATCATATATGATAATTTAATGTTTGTCATATAATGCTTAAAAATAGGTAATAACTTAAATTGTATAAAAATATATACTTTTCAGCATTATATACTTAGAATAATACTATATATAGAAGGAGCATAGGACCTTAAATACAATGTAGTTCCACTGATAACACGAAAGCCGGTTGACTGGTGGTCTTAAGTAAGGGGTAACCACCCTAACAACAAAACATTATTTTACAAATGTTGTTATAAATATCCACTAATGACAAATGATTTTAAGTAACGAATAAAATAATTTAAAAACCTCGCTAAGTACTTAATAAAATCGGTCTTAGATAGCAAAAGGAGAATACGAGAATCTACATTTAGTTTACGAGGACTACTTTTATCATAATTTTAATTAAACACGGTTAAAATACAATTTAAAATGCTTAAAAATTGTAATGCAACGAATTTATAAATTAGTATTTTATGAATAATCGGTCATTAATTAATAATAGAACATAATAATTCAGCAACCGGAAGTATTGCCAACTTTGTTATAAGAAAATAATAAATTGTTAAGGTAGCAGCATTACTTAAGACCACCAGTGAAACGACTTTGCTATAATCAGTTATGCTTCTTTTATATATAGTATTATTCTAAAGATATCCACAATACAATAAATGATCATATCTGAGAGGTGTGCTACTCTCTTTCTCTAGAACAACTTTATATTTTACCTATGGTTTGATAGATTATGTATGATTCTTAAATCTGACAATATCCTAAACATGTTAACATGGAAAGCATGCAATGTTAGGAGTTTTGGGTGTAAATTAAAGATTATTATTGTACTATCGTAATATTTGAACAGTTATATCTCTGGTTCTATATTACTAATTTTGATGATTAAAACATTGATTCGTCACAAATTTAATAAACTTAAAAAACCCGATATATTTTTTGATAAAAGCAATAGGGACAGCGATAATGGGCAAAAACTGATTTTGAGGCTATTTTTCGGGCTTCGAAGAAGGCCGGGGGCCGAAATTCCTTGGCTTTAAATGCAAACCACCTGATTTTTTATCAGGAAGGCAAAAATAAATAAATCTAGCGAGTTCAACAATTGGGACTGGACGGTCACGAATTGTGAATTGGACAAATAGTTTTGTACAACCATATAGGACAAGTGAATGAATTTTCAGGAAAATTAGGAAATTAGAGAAACCAATAGCAATGATACCGCTCAAGTTATAAACTGTAGACTGGAAACTTGAGAAAGAAGTAAACTTAACAAGGAATTGCTAAGCACCGGGTCCGCAGGCCAGCCTGCGGACTTCCACTTCATAATTTCTTTATTTCTACATTGTTTATAAATGCACATAACTGGAGTTCGGTAAAATCATAGAATAATGGTAAAACAAGGTGTCAATCATGGACCGAAGCTTTTCTACCAATAAGCCTTAAATTATACGGAGCATATACATAATGTCCACGTTAAAGCTAGCGCGTTTACAAGAAAAGTGCTTAATATATCCATTCACATACATATCTCGAAAACTGGGCTAAGCCACAGATGTGGTTGGGACCTTAATGTACTCAGAAAATTTCAAAACATCATTATTAGAAACACTTTTTATAAAACAATTTTTTAATAACTTTTTTTAACTTTAAAGTGACGCCTTTTGTTGGAATAATCTTATCTAATTAGTTCTATCTGTCTCAGGACTTTTAAGAGCCGCTTTATAGAAATTGGAGCCGTGTCAGCATTAGAGTGTTGACAAAAACCGCGTATCCCCACACTTACATGTATACATACAGAGACAATTTATTTTGACTTTTGGAATCAGTAGACGTTGAAACGTCGGCATTGATGAAAAAATAATGTCTTTGGTTTTTTGCTAATTCAATGCTTCCTTTCCTTTTAGAAGATAAAGAAGAAAAATTACATATAAGTTTTTCCTTAAAAATATATTAGTTAAATAAAATAGTTGGAAATATATAAAACTAAAATGTCCGCATAATGGTTTTATAATGTTTTATATAAGAATTTTATTACTGCTTATTTGATATAAATAATATTCTATTATTTTATTCGGAAAAATATTTATCTTAGAGTATAAACATATTAAAGGTTTAAAAGGAAAATGTTAAAATATTTAAATGTTAAAGAAAGCATGGAAACGAGTAAATAGAGAAATAGCGATGTCTCAGGCAGTAAATAAAGAACGGAGCAGCAAAGGAGAGGGGGACTGAGACATGAGTATTGGAAGGGAACGTTTGAGTACAAAGAAAGTAAAAGATTTTGGCGAATTTTCTCTAAAATACTCGTCTATTGTAACAGAAGACTCTAGTACTTGTTCAAGTTTTTGATGTACGCTTCATAGTCGAAATAGTGGCACTTTAACTTGTCTGTAAATTTGCATGGAGATGCCACATATGATTTGCATATGATGCCAAAACTAAGCTCAGCCTTGCCTAATGAATACTGCACTACATTTAGGAAGCCATGCAAAGCTTAGTTTATGCTTATTTACAACATGTTTTTACAACATTTCACGTGAAAAGTCCATGAAAATTATACAGACATATTAAAGTGCTAATGAAGCATACACCAAAACCCTGAACAAGAACTGGATAAGTCAACAAGAATAGAAGCGTTTAAAAGGAAAAACGCCCGGCTTGCAGACCCCTGGCCCAGAATTATTTTGTAGTCATAAACTTATCAAATGAAAGTATATCGATAACATGTTTTCCGGAACCATTATTCGAACGAAGGTCCCTGGGTTTTCCTGATACTCGGATCGACTCCTGACTAGTTTCATTCTACTTAGAGTTCCAAAAATATTAAAAACGAAACCCTACTCGAAATTCGTTGTTTACTTTCTATATTGTTTGAATTTCTGATCATTTGCCATCCTTTTATCGACTTTTTGGTAACTTTGAAAAGTCGAATCAACTCCGGACCACGTTTGTTCTATTCATCTAGAATGGTCAGTGGTTATTTTATACAAACACACACGAAGGGACTAAAAGAGACACAAAAGTTTCTATGAGAAACAAGCAAAGAGGGATAGAGGGAAAAAAGTATGGAAAAGTACTTGAGAAAAATACCGAAAAGGACAATGCAGAATTGGAAGGTACAACAAAAAGTACTTAAATAGAAGTACCTTAAATTTGGGGCAATATTTATCTAGATATTCATATTTTTTCTTTTTTAGTATTATATATTTTATAAGAGAATATTTTCCAACGAGATTTTATCAGAAAGTTTATAAGAATAAGAAACTTATTTAATTTTCTTTTACTTCATCTTGGTATATTTTTACATTTTTATTTTAACGGATTTTTCCATCAAATTTTCTTTATTATATTCACGGCGGTGATAAAAGGCATTACTTTACTGTTTATAGACAGGAAAGTAGCATTTCCCTCATCTGTTAAAATGAATTAAACCAGTATAGTATTTGCGGATGTTCCCAATAAAATTAGGCCTAAGGGAGGCAGTCCCTGGTAAGGTAAGTCTTATGTTAGCAAGGGTTTCAAGTAAGCCTTAAACATATAAGATAAAATGGTAAATATGATAAGAGAAAAATAAAAGATAATATTGAAACTCACGATATATCCTCTTCCTGAGCTGCATCTCGAACTTGCCTGCAACAAGATAACAAATCAAATGTTTAGCCAGATCAAATAAAGTCAATATCAGAACATTTAAAGGCCTACTTTGACACTGTGTTGCTCATAAAAGGCGCAAAACTCATTTTTCGTCATCAGGGACCTCTGAAACGCAATTTTGAATCCACTCCAGGGTTTAACTTCCGCCTTGCCATTCATTTCATTAGCGATTTTTTTCAAAAGAAAATTTGCTAAATAATACAATCAGCCATGGATTTAAAATCTATAGAGTAAAGCAATTAGCCTGTTTTATCTTACGCTGTTTGACGATATAACGTAGTCGAAAAACAGAGATAAAGTTAAATACCTAAAAAAACCTCCTAAATTACTAAAATAATTTAGTTTTTAAGTTAAGTTAAATTACTAAAAACCTCCTAAACGTGCCTAAAACGGATAATTACGATGAAACCCCCGATTTAGAGATTTTAGGGGGAACTCAATACTTTTCTTCATACCTACAAAAGTAGGAGCGGAAAAGTGAAAAATACACGAAACATAAAATAAAATGAAAAAGACGAAAGCAAATGTCAGGAAGAAGAGAGGACTGCTAGTTAAGAGTTATGTAAAATATCAAATTAAAACTTCTCAAAAAGGAATTTATATTTCAACTCATTTAATTTAACATCAAACGGCTCTTAACTCAGTCGAAGAATAATTTTGTTACGACATAAGTTTAAACATTTCCCGTAGGGGTGGGGAGGTGTAACATATTAACACGGTGCAAAAAGGAGACGCTTTAATTCGAGTGTACTAATTAAATTAAGAGATGTTTCGAAATGTTTAAGAGGATTTTAAAACACAGTGAGGGAGTGGAGAGATAGGTGTCAGGGTCGAGATACCAGCGAGGGAATGGAATGGAGAGACTTTTTGAAAGAGATACCGAATTCCATCCAAAACTGAAGTGCTTTAACTTAACTCCATCAAAGGACTGACATTTACCGGTACTTTTAACAGAAATAAATCCTGATTTTTCCTTATGCCTTAAACAAGCTGTCAAAGTAGAATTAAACTTCCCTACATCAAATTTTAACCATCATAAACGGGTGGCTTTCGGTTGTTGATCATAACCGTTATGGTTGAGTTGTTGACTTTTTTTGATGAGAGGCCAGTTAAGAGTTAAAAAGAATTTGAGGTATATAGTCGCAGATGGAGCCGTCGACTAAGAAGAGGAAATCCTAAAATGAAAGGATACAGTTAATCCTGTAAAACAGGAGTAAAGCTGTTTCAAATTACAAGAGCGTTAAGCTGTACGAATAATGTTTCGCTTAAACTTATAATGTAAGCGAAACATGCATCGCATCAGTATGATTAAAGTTTCAGGCATAATAAGTTAATTCATAATAGTATAATCTGATAGCAACACAGAAGTAGGAAGAAGTAATCAAGATATAAAAAACCATCGCTGCTTTATGTAAAGCCAGATATCCCTTCGACATCTTCAGTGGAACTTTAATTTCTATTGATCGAAGTAATAGCTAAAGCTAAAATCTCATTTAAAGTCAATAAAACTTTGTAAGGAAGTAAGTCCTAAAGTAATAATGCTAAGTAAAAGAAAGTCCCTTTTAAACTACAGGTTGACAATAATTAGGGTTCTAAAGCAGAAGGGTTAGGGAATTGAAACAGATCCGTCCCTTGCTAGGGTCTCTCTCCCTTACACTCGCCTCCCTAATGTGTTAACACAGTAAATGCTTAATAGCATTATCTAATCTAAACCCCTTTTTGTTCACATTAACTCACTCGGAAATAAAACAATGTTGGGCGGAATACAGAGAAACATTACGCGTGTAAGTAATGTAAAGTCTGTTTAACTGTAAAATATAGATGAGATACAACTTATTTCCCTGTATTATTAAGAGAAGAAGTATCAAAGCATACTGTATATATGTTAAGGGAAAATTCAGTCAACCCAACAACTTTATCAGTCATTTCCTGATGAAAATTTGCAACAAGAACAATGTCTTATATTTATACATACTCTGTAATTTACACGATTAAATGAAAATCATGGAGATTTGCATAGATCTCTTCAAGATCTCTTAAAACTAAAAGCTAAAATAATGCTATAGATATGTGTATATCCTACTATATTATAAGCCCAGACTAGATCTCTTTCTAAAACACGGCGCATGCTTATTTGATAAACTCAAATAAGCACAGCTAGATGCAGGAGCAATGTTGATGTACAACAATACTAATAAAGCAACAGGCTTTAAAAACCTTTTACAAAAGGCTCATCAAATTAAAAACATTAACGGGTCACCTAGCAAGGATGGACAATGACAATGGTCTAATCCTAACCAACCTAATTTATGAGTGGATTGCTAGGGATTTCAAAAGTAAAAGAGGAAGAACCATCCTCAGGAGGAGGAAGGAATTTCTCACAAGATTAAGGGAAAATTAGTAAAGAGTAGAAAGGGATAAAAAATGATGGGACAAATTTTTGAAAGAACTTTTTATAAGTAAGATACTGAGTAATGGAGTTAACTCATATAGCCAAACAAAACACCAAAATCTCTCTACAAAACGTTTATTCTTTAAACAGAGAGCCGGTTTTCATGTAGTCCGCTACATGACTTTGTCTAGAAGGTCTGATTGAGAATTCACGGCACTGATGATGATCGCCGGCTCTCTTTATATAAAGATTAAACGTTGTGGAGAGGTTTGGTGTTTGTTTGGCTATAGACCTTTTACTTAACGACTGACCTCAATAAGAAAAGGCTTCTGTCTAAAAAATAATCCTCATGGAGCTTTATTGAGCTAATAAGCTCATGGAGGTATTATGAGCTAATGAGCTCATGGAACTTAATTAGCTAATGACTCATGGAGCTTATTATTGAGCTAATAGCTCATGGAGCTAATGTTGAGCTTATATTGAGCTAATGAGCTCATGGAATTAAATTGAGCTCAATAGCTCAGGAGCTCATATAAGCTAATGAGGAGCTTATTATAGAGCTAAGAGCTCATGGAGCTATATTATGAGAGCTCAATGGAGCTATTTAACTAATATCATGGAGAGAGAATAATATAAGCTCATGAACTATAATTGCTTGAGCTCATGAGCTATTATGAGACTTATATCTGAGCCAAGCTAGCTTATAGAGCTAATGAGCTTATGGCTTATTATATGAGTAATAGCATGGAACTATTAGACAATGCCATGAGCTTATTATAATGAGCATGAGCTCATGGAGCTTATTATATTGAGCTAATGAGCTCATGGCTTATTATACGAGCTAATGAGCTCATGGACTATTATAAGCTAATGAGCCTCAAAGGAATTGCTTGATATAGAGCTAATAGCCATCGAGCTGAGCCTCATGGAGCTTATATGAGCTATTGAGCTCATGACTTATTAAGAGCTAATGACTCATGAGCTATATAGACTAAGAGCTCATGGCGGCTAATGAGCTAATGAGCTCATGGAGCTATAGCTTATATGAGCTAATGAGCTCATGGAGCTTAATTAGAGCTAATGAGCTCATGGACTTATTATGAGATCTAATGAGCCCATGGACTTATATAGAGCTAATGAGCTCATGGAGCTTATATTGACAATAGCTCAGGACTATTATAGAGCTATGAGCTCTGGAGCCTAGCTAATGAAGATCTAATGTCTCATGGAGCTATTATAGAGCTAATGAGCTCATGAGCTATTAGAGCTAATTGAGCTCATGGACTTATATGAGCTAATGAGCTCATGAGCTTATTATAGCTAATGAGCTCATGATATAGAGACTCATGGAGCTATATAGCTAGAGCTAATGAGCTCATGGATTATATTATGAGCTTATAGCTAATTGACTCATGGAGCTTATATATGAGCTAATGAGCTCATGGACTTAATTAAGAGCAATGAGCTCATGAGTTATATGAGCTAATGAGCTCATGGAGCTATTATAGAGCATGAGCTTATTATAAGCAGCTTATTATAACTAATGAGCTCATGGAGCTTATTATCCATGAGCTAAAAGAGCTCATGAGCTATTTATAGAGCCTATTGAGTGCTCAGCGCTTTATTAAGTAGCTAAAGAGCTCATGGAGCTTATTTATGACCGATACCATGAGCTTTATTATAGGAAGGCTAATGAGTCTCATGGAGCTATTATTGAGCTAATGAGCCATGAGCTATTATGATGCTATAGAGCTCAATGACTATATGTCTAATGAGCTCATGAGCTATTATGATTCTAATTAGCTCAATGGACTTATTATATGAGCTTAATAGTCTCATGGAGTTCTTATATATCGAGCTAATGAGCTCCCTGAGCTTATTATACGAGCTAATGACTCAGAGCGTATATAAAGCTAATGACTCATGGACTTATTATAGAGCTTAATGAGCTATGGATAGCTATTAAGTAGTAATTGCAATGAGCTCATGAGCTTATTATAGAGCTATATGAGCTCATCGCCTTTTATAGGAGCAATGACTCATGGACTTATTATTAGACTAAATACTTCATGGAGCTATTACAGAGCTAATGACGTATGGCGCTTATTATAGAGCTAATGAGCTCATGGAGCTTATTATAGAGCACTGAGCTCAATGGAGCTTATATTGAGCTAACGAGTTCAGAGCTTATAATGAGCGAATGACTCAGGACACTATAATTGAGCTAAGAGCTCATGAGCCATTAATAGAGCTAAGAGCTCATGGCTTATTAATTGATCTAATGACAAGGGAGCTATTATAATAATGAGCTCATAAGCTTATTATCGAGCTCTGAGCTATGGAGCTATAATTGACTAATTAGCGCAGAGCTTATTATACGAGCATAGTCTCATTGGAGCTATTAAAGCAATGAGCTCATGGCGCTTTATATTGACTAGATGAGCTCATGGGCTTTATAGAGCTAATAACTCAATGAGCTTATATTGAGCTAATTAGCCAGGAGCTTATTATTGGAGGCTAATGAGCTCATGACTTATATAGAGCAAGACTCATGATATTATAGACTAAATAGCCCATGGAGCTTATTATCTGATCTAATACTCATGAGCTTATATGATCTAGACTCATGGAGCTTATAAGGAGCTAATGAGCTCATAGGCGCTATTATTGATCTAATGACTTCATGGAGCATTATAGAGCGAAATGAGCCGTCATGTAGCTTATTATTGAGCAAAAGAGCCTCATGGAGCTTAATATAGAGCTATATGACTCAGGAGCTATAAGAGCAAGAAGCATACTTAATTTGAGCTAATGAGCCATTGGAGCTTATTAATGACTAATGACCATGAGCTCTTAATGAGAGCTAATGAGCTCATTGCGCTTATATAGAGCAATGGGCTCATGAGCTTATAAAGAGCTAATGGCTCAGAGCTAATACATAGCAATGAGCCATGGACCTTATTATAGACTATTGAGCCTAGAGCTATTAGAGCTAATGAGCCATGGAGCTTATTATAAGCTAATGAGCTCATGAGCTCCTATAGAGCTATGAGCCATTAATTATAGAGCTAATGAGCTCATGACATTAAAGAGCTAATGACTCATGGCTATTATAGAGCTAATGAGCTCATGGAGCTTATTATAGAGCTAATGAGCCATGAGCTAATGCGCTATTATTGATCTAATGAGCTCATGAGCTATTATTTGAGCTAATGAGCTTTTGCATATATAATTGATTCAATTATACACTAACTGCTACATAGTTATCATATAGATAAACGAGAAATTTGAATAAAAAAATACTTGGTAAATTGAGCGTAAGCTCAGATGAAAACAAATAATTCATCTTGGATTTAACTAAACTACCATATAGTCGTGAAATAACAGACGAGTAAATGATGAGTACTTACATCGGACAGTCTGTTGTCTTCGCTATCTGGTGGCTCTCGCTTGACGGATAACGACGGTGCTTCATCACTCGTCCCGGCAGTATCGGCAGAGCTCGCCGCACCTTCTAATTTCACTATATCTTCCTTCTCATTGTTATGATTCTGAAACAGAAATTTAAGAAAATCTAAATTATTAGAAGAAGAATGTGATTAGGGGTTCGGTTATGACTGGGACGAATTAGATGATGATCTCAACTTTTCGCATCCACTCAAGTTTTTGAGACGTTTCATCCATTTCGTACCCACGGGGCAATTCACGTGTGACTTAATACCTATATTACGCCCTATTTTTACACATGACATAAGTTAAAAACATGACTTCTCCTTTGAGTACCAGACATCGCCCATGCACGATATCTCTGTCATTAGGTTGATGTTTGTACCCTTCATAAATCATAGAGGCTCTATCTGGAATAGAACCCATGATAACTTAAGCTTTTACTGTGTATTACTCGTTATGCTAATCCTCTATCATAATTCCCAATAATACGACACACGGTTAAACTCAGTTGACAGCGTGGAAAAATAATGCGAGGGAGCCAATGAGGTTAGTCCGGATATTAAACCACGCCTTTAATTTCAAATCAGGCCAACCTAATTGGTTCCTCAACACTATTTTCCCGCGCTGTCAACTGATTTTATCCGTGTGTCGTATTATAGGAAAGTTATAGTTGCTATGGCATATAGCATGAACCCATGCACAAGATAAGTTCGAGTTTCGGCAACAGCTCTAAAGATTTGTCGCCTTCTTGTTGCTCATGATATGTCCAGTTACGACAACAATCATGAAGGCTGTATATTTTGACCCTGCGCCTTATAGCGCAGCCGTCCAAGACTACGAGAGCACCTTCAGTGCAGACCTAAAAAAAATTTAAAAACCACAGCTGAAGACAATAAACTTAAGAAAGAAGATTAGCAAACCAGTATATGGACTGCCTACTAAAAGATAAATAACATTCACAATTTATGACCCCAAGAATTTTTATAAGAAATAAAATTAAAAATATACAAGTTTTTTTTTAAATAAGTGCTTACTGAAACAATTACTTATTTCCATGTCTGAAAGTAATAAAACTATAAGCAAACAAATTGCAAAAAAAACCTAATTTATTTGCTTTAATTTTATACAACTTTATTATTATTAAATTACACTACTAAGTCTTATCTAATTTATTTATTTGATTTTCCCTTTTTTTCAACTCATTTACTGTGTTATTATAGAAGCTAATAAAAAACAGATTTTATTAAAGATTACAGAATAAAAACACATAAAATATTTAACTCAGTTTAATCACCGCCATTAAATAAAAATAAGTATTTTCAATCCATTAGAACGTTAGCTACATGAAATATTAAAACTATTAAAGATAATTTAACATCTTTAATGTCAAAACTAATGAACCCCTATTTAATAGTTAGTCGGGACATAAAAGCTGTTCCTTGATTTTCTTTCTAAACGCAGAGCAAACTCAAATTGGCCTGGTTTGAAGGTTAAACTCCTCAGTGACCATATTTCCATATTTCTCAAATTTATTTAAACAAGAATTGACGACACAGGAATTCACGAAATATAAATTCTGTTCACATTAAGAATAGTTATAATTCCTTATACTATACGTGATCATACTTCTACAATTGTAACCTTCTCTGATAACTCACAGAATTGTAAATCTGTTTCATTAAGAATAGTTATATACTCCTTAGTTTACTAACGTGATCATACTTCTACAATTGTAACCTTCTCTGATAACTCACAGAATTGTGAATCTGTTTCATTAAGAATAGTTATAATCCTTAGTTACTATACGTGATCATACTCTACAATCTTAACCTTCTCTGATAACTCACAGAATTGTGAATTCTTTTCATTAAGAATAGTTATAATTCCTTAGTTACTAACGTGATCATACTTCTACAATTGTAACCTTCTCTGATAACTCACAGAATTGTGAATTCTGTTTCATTAAGAATAGTTATAATTCCTTAGTTACTATACGTGATCATACTTCTACAATTGTAACCTTCTCTGATAACTCACAAAATTGTGAATCTGTTGTCATTAAGAATAGTTATAATCCTTAGTTACTATACTGATCATACTTCTACAATGTAACCTTCTCTGATAACTCACAGAATTGTAAAATTCTGTTTCATTAAAATAGTTATAACTCCTTAGTTACTATACGTGATCATACTTCTACAATTGTAAACCTTCTCTGATAACTCACAGAATTGTGAATTCTGTTTCATTAAGAATAGTTATAATTCCTTAGTTACTATACGTGATCATACTTCTACAATCTAACCTTCCTGAATAACTCACAGAATTGTGAATTCTGTTTCATTAAGAAAGTTATAATTCCTTAGTTACTATACGTGATCAACTTCTACAATTGTAACCTTCCTCTAACTCACAGAATTGTGAATTCTGTTTCATTAAGAATAGTTATAATTCCTTAGTTACTATCGTGATACTTCTACAATTAACCTTCTCTGATAACTCACAGAATTGAATTCTGTCATTAAGAAAGTTATAATTCCATAGTTACTATAACGTGATCATACTTCTACAATTGTAACCTTCTCTAATAACTCACAGAATTGTGAATTCTGTTTCATTAGAGCAGTTATAATTCCTTAGTTACTATACGTGATACAACTTCTACAATTGTAACCTCCCTGATAACTCACAGAATTGTGAATTCTGTTTCATTAAGAATAGTATAAGTTACTATACTATACGTGATGTGAATCTACAATAACTCCATAGTACTATACGTGATCATTCTGTAACCTGATAACTCACAGAATTGTGAATTCTGTTTCATTAAGAATAGTTATAATTCCTTAGTTACTATTCGTGATCATACTCTACAATTGTACCTTCTCTGATAACTCACAGAATTTGTGAATTCTGTTTCATTAAGAATAGTTATAATTCCTTAGTTACTATACGTGATCATACTTCTACAATTGTAACCTTCTTTGATAACTCACAGAATTGTCATTCTGTTCATTAAGAAAGTTATATTCCTTAGTTACTATACGTGATCATACTTCTACAATTTAACCTTCTCTGATAACTCACAGAATTGTGAATTCTGTTCATTAAGAAGTTATAACCTAGTTACTATACTTGATCATACTTCTACAATGTAACCTTCTCTGATAACTCACAAATTGTGAATTTGTTTCATTAAGAATAGTTATAATCCATAGTTACTATACGTGATCATACTCTACAATGTAACCTTCTGATAACTCACAGAATGTGAATTCTGTTTCATTAAGAATAGTTATAATCCTAGTACTATACGTGATCATACTGAAATAATTGTAACCTTCTCTGATAACTCACAGAATTGTGAATTCTGTTTCATTAAGAATGGTTTTTATTTCTCGATAACTATACGTGATCATACTTGAAATAATTGTAACCTTCTCTGATAACTCACAGAATTGTGAATTCTGTTTCATAAGAATAGTTATAACTCCTAGTTACTATACGTGATCATACTTCTACAATTGTAACCTTCTCTGATAACTCACAGAATGTGAATTCTGTTTCATTAAGAATAGTTATATTCCTTAGTACTTACGTGATCATACTTCTACAATTGTAACCTTCTCTGATAACTCACAGAATTGTAATTCTGTTTCATTAAGAATAGATATAATTCCTAGTTACTATACGTGATCATACTTCTACAATTGTAACCTTCTCTGATAACTCCAGAATTGTGAATTCTGTTTCATAAGAATAGATAACCTTAGTTACTATACGTGATCATACTTCTACAATTGTAACTTCTCTGATAACTCACAGAATTGTGAATTCTGTTTCATTAAGAATAGATATAATTCCTTAGTTACTATACGTGATACTTCTACAATTGTAACCTTCTCTGATAACTCACAGAATTGGAATTCTGTTTCATTAAGAATAGATATAATTCCTTAGTTACTATACGTGATCATACTTGAAAAATTGTAACCTTCTCTGATAACTCACAGAATTGTGAATTCTGTTTCATTAAGAATAGATATAATCCTTAGTTACTATACGTGATCATACTTCTACAATTGTAACCTTCTCTGATGTGAATTCTGTTCATTAAGAATCCTTAGTTACTAGTAACCTTCTGAAATTCTGTTTCATTAAAAAGATATAATTCCTTAGTTACTATACGTGATCATACTTCTACAATTGTAACCTTCTCGATAACTCACAGAATTGTGAATTCTGTTTCATTAAGAATAGATATAATTCCTAGTTACTATACGTGATCATACTTCTACAATTGTAACCTTCTCTGATAACTCACAGAATTGTGAATTCTGTATTAAGAATAGTATAATTCCTTAGTTACTATACGTGATCATACTTCTACAATTGTAACCTTCTCTGATAATCACACATTAGAAGTGTAACCTTCTGATTTTGTGAATTCTGTTTCATTAAGATAGTTATAATTCCTTAGTTACTATACGTTCTACAATTGTAACCTTCCTGATAACTCACAGCATTGTGAATTCGGGTTAAAAATGGTTATTTAACTATAGTATTCACATATTTTTCACAAATTGTGAACATAAATATACAAAAATATACACGAATTCACAATTGCGAATTCCGTTTAATTAAAAATAGTCATCATTCCTCAGTTAGTATAAATTTTAGATTTATTTTTACAGCTACATATTTTTCACGAAATTGTGATCTGTTTAATAAAGAATAATTTTAATTCCTCCGTCACTTGATTTAGCCATACATCTGAAATTTCACATCAGATGCGAACATATCATTGAAATGAATCAATTGAAAGAAAGGACTAATTAGATTTCGGCATTATTCCAAAAAGATAAATCAAAATAGCGTCACTTTAAACACAAAAAATAAAAATAATAATTACTATCATAAAAATTATTGGTAAAAACTGTACAAAGAGGTCTTGACCACGTCTGAGTACAGTTCTCGGAATATTCATATCAATGGCTAAATCTTTTAAGCCTATAGACAGGGAAGCCTCATTCCATGATAGCCAAGTTGTTCTTAAGTAAATATATAGCAAGATAAATACGTCAACAATACTGGAAGATATAAAAAATAAGAGCTTAAAAAATAAACTACAAAAAATCCCCGCATATAATACCATTATCAACAAAATACAAATTCAGTAATATAAATTTAAAAAATGACATTAAGTACTGCAGATACGAACAGCGAATAAATTTGATTCTTTCTTTCAAATCAAGGGTTGGTAGGCGTGTTTTATTTAGTGGCTGCAGTGAAACAGAGTGACTATTAATTTTTTTTTTAATACTCTTCTTTTAACAAATGTATAATGTATTCTTTGCAGTCAAGACAAATATCTTGTCCTATTGCTTCTGGGCCCATCAGGGTATAATAGACCTTGCGGTAACTACCTCACGGAAACGGAACGGGAGCTTTTTTAAAAGGGGGGAATCAGTGATAAGAAAATATATATATATATATATATATATATATATATATATATATATATATATATATATATATATTATTATATATATTATATATGACATTGATGACGAATCGAATGATAATGGAACAGTTCCCAGATGTAGCATTGCATTTTGCTTGTTACATTACCTAGGTGTCTCTCGCACAATTATATTGTGTCAACTATTCATGTTTTGCAAAACTCGGTAGTATCAAATATATATGTTTCGCATGCCATGCATGATGGCGTAAGAGAACACCGCTCGTCTCTGGTATACTTTACATTATTTATTCGGAATTAATGGAAGGTCAGAGTGAGTTCAGGCTCTGTCGGCGCCCCTGATGAGTTTAGACGTAACGAAACAGAGTGGGACATGACATTATGTCGAGCCCT
The DNA here is from genome assembly GCA_018340805.1 of Microvelia longipes. Taxonomy (NCBI): domain Eukaryota; kingdom Metazoa; phylum Arthropoda; class Insecta; order Hemiptera; family Veliidae; genus Microvelia; species Microvelia longipes. The sequence continues at coordinate 4,312,189 of JACMZG010001911.1, read as the reverse complement.
CAATGATGACGAATGTCGAATGATGGTACAGTTCCCAGATGTAGCATTGCATTTTACATTTCCTAGGTGTCTCACACAATTATGTTATATGTTCTTATGTGTTCATTCATGGGTGCCCCCCATGAACGTTGAACAAAAGAGGCATAGAGGACCTCTTACGGTCCTAAAGAAGAGGTTCTAGTGCCTTGAGAACCAAGCCCGCAATGAAAAAGAGAAAAAAATCCGAACAACCAAGAAAAAGTACAGATAATTTTTTTAACCACTATAATTATTCTACTAAAAAAATTGTTAAAAAAAAAAGAATCAACTTAATTAAATAGTAATTAAAAAAAATCATTTTAATAATAACAAAGATAAAAAAATAATTACGTTATGTCAGATAATAAGTTTTAGACCATAAAATTAATGACTAAATTCGTACCTCTACGTTTAAAAATATAAAAATAAACTTTTTAATTACAGCAGAATATAAATAGGGCAATTTTATTACGGCGTCGTGTATAATTAGTTCTCTTTTATGACGGTTTAATAGTCATAATAATGCACTTTAAACACGGCTTTTGTTTTATTAGGGTTGTAAATAATTAAAATTATTGTTTATAACGTCATTTGGAATATTTTGTAATAAAATTTAAATAAAGCTATTTATATAATAATAAATAATAGCAATAATAAAAAATTTATATCCTACATTTGTTTTGCAACAGCTTAACTAAATTGAAATCATAATTAATGTGTTGTATTATAAAATCAATAATTAAAAAAAGATAATTATTAACAGTTATGGCAGGGACCAAGTATCTAGAGAAAGGGCCTCGTCACAAGTATGTTAGATTCTTTTATACGCAAGTCTCTTAATTAAATAAATTTCAATGTTATTTTTTTCTTATAATTTTTTATGCTGATAAGCTTTTTCTAATATAAATTTTTGGTCATGAAAAAAAAATTAATAAAAATAATTATTATCCATCTTTATGTTCTAGTAATTAAAAACAACATTAATATTTTACGTATAACATCTATTCTAACATTCATACTAGCATTTTACACCCATACATAAATTATTATGTATGTACATAAACATATAAAAACATAAATATTTCAACCTAAACTTAAAAAAAACATAAATATTAATATGAGATCAAGGTATATTAGATTTTTATTTAAGTTATGGCTTAAGGATGGTTTGGCTCTGTTCTAGAATATTACACGTAAGTAAGCTTACTTTAAGAAAACTTATTAATTTTATAAATGTAAACAGATGATTTGATAAATTACGTTTAACGGAGTTGAAGGATTTAGTATTCTAAAGGAATATATTTTACCTCCAGTAGGGAGATAAAGTATACTTTTCTTCCTCTTGTAGAGGGATAAAAGTGACACATAATTCCTGGTTTGAATCTACAGGGAGAATAGAAACTAGCGGAGATAGCTAGTAACTAAGCTAGCGGAATAGTCAAAGCTCTGGCTGCAAGTCAACTACTTTACTCACGCTCTGCATTTCCCCTTTAGCTCAGTTGGTAACGTCCTCGGCATTAGTCTTAAAGGTTACTAGTTCGAAGCTCACAAGGAGACACATTTTTTATACTTTCTAACAAGTTTCATGATCAAGCATGTAATCTAATTTAAAACCTTCACTTGTTTTATACAAATGTTTTAGACCTTATATGACTAAATTTCTGTCTTAAAAAACTGAAAGTTTTTATTTATTCACCCTTTAGACCACAGCTCTCAAACCTAAATTTCTGTCAACGAAACACGGCAGAAATATTTAAAAGATATTTAATAATTATAATTACAAATAACACGCATTCATAGATGCGTATAAGGCTTTCAAAAACAAAATATTTAAAAACTAAGCATTTATTCAGCAAGTTAAAATTACTATTACTGTTATATAGTATACTATATGTTATATAGTCTTAATGACTTGTTAGTTATGTTAATGAAACAAATTAATTAGTTAAAAAAATAATTAACAGGAATAATTAAATTAAAATAAACACCTAAAGACTGCTGACTGACCTCATTATTTTGTAGCGTAAATAATCAAACAAGTTTTTTACTTATTCTTGACATTAAAATAAGTTTATCTTTAAATTAATTTATTTTATTTGGTTCATTATAAGTTTGATTGACTTTCTTAAATAAGCAAACATTTATATTAATTTTTAATTTTAATTTAGGAGGCAAACTGAGTTAGAAATCATTTGTAGTCCAATAAATCAAATGACAACTCTACAGCATATCACGATTTTACAACTCCCTGTTTGTTATTATATTATTTTCTGCCTTCTGGAAGTAAAATCTTAAACCTACCATGGGAGTAGTTGCTCCCGAGCAGTCATTAACCTCCACGAGCCACTCAGGAGCTCTTAAAAACACCAGGAACAGATAATTCCGGTCAAAAGTCGGTAAGGAATTGAACAAGCAATGGCAAAAGGGTAAATGGGAATTACGAAGTTTGTTAAGTCATTCTTCGCTTTCAATCACTCTTTGCTTTGCTAAGATGGATCTTCCTAAGTCTTTACTGCTTCCGTTATTTTGCTTAATAACAGAGGAACAATAATGATCAGCAATACTAGTTAATTCTACAATAGTGGAACTATAGTCAACAACAATAGTACTTAATTAGTGGTTAGTTCTACAATAGTAGCACAATAGTTAACTACAATGGCAGTTTGTTAGTAATTAGTTACACAATAGTAAAACAATAGTTCTTCAATACAATTAGAAAATGAACTATTACAATGAACTTCAACAAAAAACAAATCTACAACAGAAGCACTATAAGTAATAAGCTTTGAGACTTAATTTCTAGAGACTTTCACAATAAAAGCTATTTGAAGGCTTTAAAATAAGAGTCCATGAATTGCTTTTTTAAAACCCAAAAAAGCCCTTTCTTCTCTACATATTTAAACAAAATGTTTTACATGGTTCGAAACAAACAAAAACGTTCGGTTAAAACAAACCTAAATGTTTGGTTAAAACAATAAATAAATAAATGTTTGTTAAAACAAACCTAAATGTTTGGTTAAAAACAAACCTAAATGTTTGGTTAAAACAAAACCTAAATGTTTGGTTAAAACAAACTAAATGTTTGGTTAAAACAAACCTTAAATGTTTGGTTAAAACAAAAACCCTAAATGTTTGGTTAAAACAAACCTAAATGTTTGGTTAAAACAAACCTAAATGTTTGGTTAAAACAAACCTAAATGTTTGGTTAAAACAAACCTAAATGTTTTGAAGCAATTCCAATTAAAGAATTTGCACTATCACATTTTTTTAGATATAAAACGCGCAAAGCTTTCCAAGATTCCATCCCTGCACCCTGAAGGTTGTAAGGGATTACTCACTTGTCACGTGGTTATCAAAGGCAGACCTAAACATTTATATTCATGATAATGAATACAACCGTGTAGGTGTTTGCAGTTTATTACACCTGTCATGCCCCAACTTGTTTTTGTAAATTGTTTAACGTGTGGAGGTGTTTATTCCTAATAGTGGTCGCCCCCCCCCAACAAACGAAAAACTCTGAACACTACAGAAGCATTGTCGTTCCAACACTTAGTATTTTCTTCCACAAATGCTTTTCTATATAAAACAAAAAGTTAAAACTTTTATAAACGGAAAACTTGCTTGTAAAATAAACTTTTTTTTAAAAAAAAAGCTTAAACTTATAAAAAGAAATAAAGTTAAAGCTTTAAAAGTTGAAGCAATTTTCTCTGACTAAGACGCCGTGTTAGCAGTAACACCCCGGAAACTTTTAAAAACAAGTAGCCAAGGAAAAACAAAGAAAACTTAGAACAAAGTATTGGAAAAACCAAAGCTGCGCAAAAGAAAAGGAAAAACAAGATGATCCAAGCAATCTCAAACTTTTTATTATTATTTAACTTCATAACTGAAAAGATAAATGTTATTTAATTAAAAATAAAGTACACACTGCTGGTACGGGGTACCTTAGAACTTTTCCTAACCCTATTGGATTCGCTACGCTTACCCCCACCACTTCGGACTCGCTTCGCTTTATATTAGACCCAAGTATGGTTAAGTATTGGTTTTTAGCTCTGTTACGCTATGTAACAGAGCTAAATATAGCTTTGTGGCTCTGATGATGACTACGTTTTAATCTACATATTAAGCTTAGTTATTTATTATATTTTTTTTATTTTTATTTTTATTAATATAAAAAACAGACCAATGACATTTATGAAAAATACATTAATAAATACAAAAAAACATATATAAATAATAAAGTGTAATTAATCTGTTTTCATTTAGAATATTTTAATATTTATTAATAACTAATGCAAGTCATTCTTTAAGAAATAAACTAATGACATTGAGATGAAACTTGACACATTTTTACCCTTATTTTTTTTTTTAAACAAGTTCTTTATTGGCAAAGTAATACAATATTTATTTGTGTATACCGGAGCCATATTATATTTATTGATTAGGGTAATTTGTGCCTCTTTTATTTATTTATTTGTTATTTTTGTGGTATAAATTTTGATTATTTTTTGGGGTGTGAGGGGGTTTGTTTGGGTCAAGGATAATTTTATATTTTTTTGTTTGGGTATTTTATTTTTTATTTATTTGTTTATTTTTTTTGGGGGATTGTCAAAAGGTATTTTTGGTGGTGTTTTGAATAGATTATATTGTATAGGTAGTTTGCAGGAGTTTCAAAAAGGTTGCCTATGCAGTCTGTGGACTGACTTTTGATGATTCAACCTGGCATTCGCCTGTAAAATTAAGGGAAACCACAGAAAAACCTCAATCAAGTTGATCGGACACGCGAGTCCTGGGTGTAAAGGTTATGTTATTATTTTTTTACCCTTATAAATGTCAACATGCGATGCGTATATAAATTTCATATTTATCCAAACATTTTTAGCGTTTTATGTTTTCTTTTAAATTTGCGCTGTACTCATCGTCGTTATTGACTTGAAATGATATTATTTTCTATTAAAACGGATAGCCAGGATTTGATTTCGGCCCAAGTTCCAACTTCATTGCGTGAACACTCTAGGAAGAACGATAATAGCTGAGACACACTCACACAGACAGACAACATGGTATAAACAACTCAGGAGGTACTGTGTATGTATGTTAGTGTGTGTAACTCACTGTTTGTTTATGCTAGTGAATTAAAACTTAGCACAAAAATCTATCTTTTGGTTTTTCTGAGATTTTTTGTATGAACATATTCACTATCACCCACTACGTACACACAGCGTGTTTAACAGATCGTATTCTATACGCATTTAATACGATACAGTTCTTGCACAGTATTTGTTTAGTCGATCGAGTGAGATTACTACCAAAACATTACTGATCATTACTGATCCCGCCAAAACATAGCTTCATTAATGGCGAAGGTTCACTTTTGGTTATAATAAGGAAGTTTAAAACAAAAAATATATTTAATTAAATTGTGATTTATTTGCATATTAATAAAGTTACGCTAAAAAAAATAATCTTTTAATAGTTTTTTTTTATGAAAACGGTAATATTTAATAAATAGTTGATAAGGGCACTTATAAGAGACTAGTTTTAGTTTAATAGGTAACTATATTTCACTACATCATAATCAGGTAATATTTAAGTGAAACAATACTTTGACGAGAAGGTTATACGTTAAATACAATCGCCTCTGAAGATACATAGGCAGAAGATCACTAGTTCTAGCGTATCCGACTGGAATCCCTCCCCATGCAATCCCTGTTCCGGATTTAGAATACTGTGTGAACGTACTAATAAAAAACTAAATTACATAGTATTCATATTCTGAGGACGAGCGAAGCGAGTCCAAGTTGATGAAGGAATGATGAAAGAGACGTGATAAGGAAAAGTACCGAGGCATCCCGTAAGCAATTTTTCACTTAAGGAAATCTAAACACAACCGACTAATACAAGCTTATCTACATCAGGCGTTCCAAGATACCTAGACATAGACATAGCGTGACTAAGTTAACAACCTTGGTTTATTACCATCTTATTAAAGGGTTATAATGAATAATTTGTTTTATTATCAAGAATCAAAGAGTAGGTAGTTATTAATAATATAACAGACAGGCTGTAATTAAACTGCTTTAATTAATGACTAAAATGTTAAAACTTACAATTCACGCCAAATTTATAAAAGTTAATTGTACGAGGGTTTAGGTAGGTTATGACCTAACCTGGTTTACGCGATAAGTGGATAAATTCAGGTGTAACAACATAACCTCAGGCTAAGTTGCCTTATAATTAGATTATAATAATTAAACAAAACCAGTTTAAAACATTATAAAATGTTATAGAATTATCAAAATAAAACGCAACAAAAATTATAAATAAAACAATACAATTTTATCGACAATAATTATCGACAGAACTATAAAATGACAATGGCACTGACCAATCATGGAAAAAACAGGTCATATCTACATCGATTTAATCTTATAGACTCAGCCCTTCTGTCCATGTGATAATACTTCTCAACAGGATTGGAAGCACATCATATTCGATTGTCCAAATTTTGAGCAGCCCAGAAGACTACTGATGTGGGAGATAATTTCAAGAGGACACAACTGGCCTCCTCCTTGGACAAGTCTAGTCAAGAATGATCTCTTCTTTTCACTTGAGAGATTTATACTCTCTATTGACGTCACAAACTTGTAATAGCTGCAGTATTTATTATGTTATAATGTTGTTACATACTAAATAATATTATAAATATAAGATTGTAGTAGGAATTATAAATAGGAAGAAACATAAAAAGGCAGAAGAAAAAAAAAGGTAATTCTTAGCAATTTTAAGTTAATTGTAATAATTAATATAGTTGTAAGTTATTGTAATTCTTATTCTTCTTGAGCTATTTTAATTGAGGTTAGTGTTTTAAGAGAAAAAAAAATTATATATAGTGATACTCAAATGAATAATTATGTAAATAGGTTATTGGATTGATGTCAAATTTATATCACTAAAAATTTTTTTTTATTTTTTTTTTATTATTTTATTTATTATTTATTTATTTATTTATTTATTTATTTATTTATTTATTTATTTATTTATTTATTTTTATTTTTATTTATTTATATTTTTTTTTTTTAATTTATTTTTTTTTTTTTTTTTTTTTTTTTTTTTTTTTTTTTTTTATTTTTTTTTTTTTTATTTTTTTTTTTTTTTTTTTATTTTTATTTTTATTTATTTTTTTTTTTTTGAGTTTTATTTATTTATTCTTATCCCTTTGTACGTATTCTTCATTCTTAACTTTGTATATAATTCTTCTATATTCTTATATATCATCTCTTCTTATATATTTCTTCATATATTGTATAGTTTTTCGTATTTTATATAGTTTTCTTTTATATTATTGTATATATTATTATATCTAAAAGTATATCGTCACATTTTATTAGTCCCGTTCCTCAGAAATACACAACACGTTTCACACGGTCCATACACACAAGGGCCGTGTCCAGGATAGCTACAGGTCAGTACTTATTACGAGCATCAAATTTGACAAGTACCCTAAGAAGGTGGGCCTCCTGGATGCGGTCCTATCCACAAAAACAAATTACTAAAAAGTCGAACTAAGACAAAGATATCATTAGAATTTTAACGTTTTAGCATTATTTTAAAATTAGATGTAGTTAAGTGATTACCAATATTGTAAGTTGTTTTATATTTAATAAGTTTACCTCAATACAGCGATGTTCTCAAGTAGTTTTTCCATGCTAACAACAATCTTATTGCGCAGAGCGCATGTAGTGGTAACTACTGGAGCATGCGCTCTTCTTTAAAAAAAAAAAAAAAAAAAAAAAAAAAAAAAAAAAAAAAAAAAAAAAAAAAAATGCACATATAGGAATACTATAAAGGTACAAAAAATACTAAAGGTACAAATAAGAGTTGCTAGACGTCTCAGCTTTTCCAGGTTGTCCCGGTTTTTTTTCTGAAATCCCGGCGTTAAAATATTTTTGGGACGTTAGATTGTTCTCGGTTATAAGTTTTAACCACGTCTAGTAAATTTGTTTCAAATAATTAATCTAGAAACTTAATTATGAAAAAAAATTGTTATCAAGAAAAATCCTTGCTATATATATATATATATATATATATATATATATATATATATATATATATATATATATATTCCTACTTTTGACTTAAAGTATAAAGAAAATATAAGTAGACATTCAAACTTGAATAAATCATTTTGTTAGGATGTAAACTTAAAATTCACACGATAATCTGCTATTGTAACCTTAACGACAAAAGCAGTTCAGTTACGTTTAATAGTAGAAAAAAGTATTTACAGTAGTTAAGGTAGTAGTAATAACCTTTTCCCGGAGTTTGTTACACCTAGAATAAACCTATAAGTGTCTGTCTTGGTACATTACCTGTGTTTTGTTTTGTACTCTAAACATTCTACATCATAAGTAACTGTAATATCTACTTTTTGATTATAACAATAATCCAGGGTGTTCAGGTTACCTTTTCCATATTTAAAAATTCAACCAATAATAAAAATTAAACCTTGTTTTGTAAACTGGCAGTATCTTCTTGATTTTCGTGAAAATGTTTTTTTTGCGATTCAAAGCAAAGCTGTTAGGTTAGTAATACTTGTCTGTGTAATAATGACCCTTAAAACCAAAGGGACAACAAAATTGTTTTAAGTATAGAGTGGGGGAATCCAAAAGTTTGATTGGAACGCATGCTTTTTTATGGGTGTTCATGTTAAAAGTAAAATGATTATATTTTTATTTAAAACGACAAAATGTTTATAAATAATATTAATAAATCATTAAAAAATAAGATGAAATTAACTTTTTCAATAAGAACCCTGCATTACTCTTATATTACCCAACAAACAGCACTGCACCAAGTTCGATATGCGAATAAAGTAGTTCGATAATTACGAAGTATCCCGTTGTCTTCAGTCTCGTCATATAATTGTTACTCCACGAGTACTCTGATAAAATAGAATATCCAAGACAAAGTAGAGTCCAGTCAAGTCGCCCAGTACAAGACATACTCTGATATCTAGCGGTTACCTCAAGAATTAAAAGATCAAAACTTAGATCCCTCGTACACTAGCGCTACCTACCGACTTACAGCTCAAACTAAACCAACCCAGACACCCAATTAAATTACACCCCCTCCCCCCGAGAAACCCTGCCATTAATAACATCTAATTACACTAATTGTACAAGTAATTAAACGGCAAGTCGGCAAACACGACAGCCTAATAAAACCTTCCCTAACTTTACAGCTTTATCCTGTTAATTTTCAGAGCATTTTATTAAACATTAAATTATCTCCTTGTTAATCTGTTATTATTAACAGATTATCAAGTTCAATCCAGCATTAGTAGTAATCTTTAACAAAAACAGCTTTCTCATGGTCTTTCTTTAAAACAATTTAATTAAAAATATTATAAAAACAAAATGTTATATACCCAAAATGTTTATAGGACCCTATTATTTATAAAAACAAAATGTTTATGTTTTATAGGACCCTATTATTTATAAAAAAAATGTTTATGTTTATAGGACCCTATTATTTATAAAACAAAATGTTTGTTTTATAGGACCCTATTATTTATAAAAAAAAATAATGAATTATAAAAACAAAATGTTTATGTTTTATAGGACCTATTATTTATAAAAAAAAAAAAACTGCCTGAAATAAGGCAAAACAAAAAAAATTTCCAATACTATTAATAGAGAAAATAGCACATTAATAGAGGAGCATTCCCTATTTTTAAATAGAGATATATACTAGAGGGGCATAGCCTATTCAATACATGAAAGGAAACATCCTTTTTGGGCTCTCTGGGGGGCTCTGTAACCTCCTTAAAACTCCTTCAACAAGTGAGTTAAGGTTAAATAAATTCTTTTCTTCCCACACATTTTTATGTTTTGATGTTTTAACGTTCTTCCATATAAGTTATTGTAATTTGGTACTGATTATTTGATTATATTCACAAGAGAAGGTGTTCAGGTTACTTTTTCGATATTTCACAATTTAACCAATAGGGGCCTCTAGTAATATATCTCTATGATTTTAATGCATTAAAACACAGAGTAAAATTACTAGAGGGGGCATAGTATATCTCAATACATAGAGAGGCTGGTAACATCTACTTGGGGCTCTCAGGGTCTCTGTGTAACCTTATACTTATTTTGTTTGTATACTTATTAGCAAATAAAAATGTCTTTTTATTTTATAGAAACCTCTCTAATAGTGTTGAGTTATAATAAATAAATTGCCGTCTAGTTTTTACACATAGTTAGTGTTTTGTTTTATAAACGTTTTATTATTATGTAAGTTACTGCAATTTGTTTCTGTTAATTTAATTATAATAATAATAGAAGGTGTTCAGGATACTTTTTTGATGTTTTAAAATTCAACCAATAGTGCCCCTCTATTAATCCATCTCTATGCATTACAATTTGAAAGGCCTGATACATCATTGTGGGGCTCTCACAGGGTCTGTGTAACCTTATGGTAACTTTCTCCAAGAGAGTGTATAGGTTATATTAAATCAATGGCAATAATCGAATAAATTGCCCGAATTACTTTTTCGATGTTTCAGCAGATAATTCAGCATTCAACTGATAGGGCATCTTCAGCAATAACATTTTTACACGTCTTATGTAAACCAGACTTGGTTGGACCAAGGATTTTGAATAAAGGGGATGACGCACTAAGTCGATTTGCCGTGTAACAAAGTGACCCCATCAACAAAAAAGAAATATAGAATTATTCTTTATCTACTCCTTGTATTGTAAGTTCTACATACAGTCTTGTTATCTCACACTGTAAATGTACTTTTACTCCCTAGGGAGGAAAAGTAAAAGTGTTGCCAACTTGACAGAATTTTTAGTAAAATTTTTAGGAATTTTAGGAAATTTTTAGGATTTTTTTCGGTGTTATGTTGGTACTACGGGTAGAATATACAATATACACACGCTAATGTTTAAATTACAAATATTGTATTACACATTATTCTATAGACAGCTTACAATAAGATAATGTGAAGATAGTGGCTTTATTCTCTCTTCATCAGAGTAATTGACATGGTAAGAATAAACTAAACTAACTCAATAACAATTAAGGAGCTGAAGAATATATTAATAGTTGTTGGTATTAGTTCTCTAGTCGTAGATAAAATTTAATATGCAACAAGGGATGAAAGTTTTCAGCTCTCGTATTATCTCCCTCGTCAAGCCTCGGGAGCCAAAATGTTAGTTAACTCCCTCGGCGAGCCTCAAGAGCTAACTAGTTGATCACCCTCGGCCTACCGGCCTCGTAAGCTAATGAAGTTTCCTCCTTCAGCGCTGCCTTAGGACGAAACTTTAACTTGAGCTGTAAAACTTACTTTCATCCCTTGTTGCATAAATAACTATTAAAAAGACTAATTTATTTACTCTTTACTCGCTGTACTGTTATCAATTGCTCTTATTTGTTGACAGTATTAAGTCTAGTTTGTCCACAGTAGAGAATATTCATTCTTACTGTACCAGACAAACTAGTCAATACGTAGTACAAAGATATAACCTTACAAAAACAGCTAAGTATCATTCGGTTAATGCAGGTCTTTAAATTATTTAATTCGTTACCAGATCCTGTAAGATGTTTAGAAAGTAAAGAATTTAGCAAATATATGAGAGAAATACTTGTAACATATCTTCTGTACAGTCTTTCGGAATTTTATAATATTAGTTTTAATAATTAACTGTACTGGATTTATTTTAGTTTTTACTTAAAACAGACCGTGTATGTTATCATTTATTTGTTTACTTTAATTACTTAATTATGTGTATAATATGACGATGAACTTATTATACATCTGTATATATGTTAAATAAATAAAGGAATCCATCATAAAACACATATCAAAAACAAACTGCACATGCTTGGTAAGATCTGCACATACGCATGCTTACAGTCATGACACACAAAACACAAACTTATCAATTGAATGCTCCTAAAACACTCAGAAGTGACGCATCTATGTTAATATTGTTTATCTATGATTATGATCTACCAGTAGAATCCAGGCTTAAATTTAGGATTATGAGGCCTCCACGCACCCAACCAATTTCACTTTGCAAAAATATTGATAAAATTTGTAATTTTTAGGAACTTACTCAAAATGTAATGCTTATATTAACAAATATAAAGACAAATTTAAGTTTGTTTACCTTTTTAATCTTATGATTAGTCTTATTGTTGGTGAGGACTGTTGGTGGTAATAGGATGGTGGGCACGGGCTTGTCCTGAGTTTCCTTTTCAAAACCAAGAGTCGGAGCGACTTTAGCACCTTTATCTTTGTTTGACTTGAGCACCAACTGTAAACAAATGAAGGGAAAAAAATTAAAAACTTCTCAAAACAGTAAAATGTTGCATATGAGTTTTGATAGAAAATAGAAATATACTTCCAGTATTTTCAGATTCTTCCTAATAACGAGTAAAAACTGTAGTAAAATATTGTAAGATGCAGAACTCGTCGCCATTATGTTGGGTATTTGTAAAAATCCGTGGATCGCACCCGGGGTCTCGACACTGCGTAACGTCCACACATGTGTCGATGAACTTGCCATCGTCTGTCGATGTTATGTAGTGTGGAGACCATGACTTGTCGAGACATCGTTAAACCATGCAATGTGTCGATATAACGATAAAATTGCACAGAACAAAAATTAGTCACGTGACACCTCTGTCCTGATTCTACGTAACATCGACACCTATAATAGTGTCGAGGTTTTGTGGTGTCGGTATCCAAACGGGTCTGGAAGTATATTTTTTTAATATTTTCACTCTGGCAGGATTCTGCGTTGTATCGACACGTCGATGTCTCATGATTTGGTTAAAGTGTCGAGGTTATGTCGTGTCGATACAACGTAAAATACTGCCACGAAAAGTGTCGATGTCGACGTTATGAAGTGTCGAGACATCGTCGTGTCGAGTCCACGATACGGTACCAAAAACCGTCTCTAAACCCAGTTTCATTTATGTTAGAGATTTTTTACAGCCACACAGATTTGGACCCATTGAGGTATTACTACTAGAGAGGCTCTATCGGTTGAACTTTGAAACCTCGAAAAAGTAACCTGAAAAACTTGATATAAGGAAATAAACAGCACAAAATGCAGAAACTTATACAGTACAACCATTAAAATACTAACCAAACAAACAAAATGTGTAAAAAGCAGATAAAATTTGATGTTTATAACCTTAACTCACACTTGGAGGAGGTTTCAATGAGGTTCCCTGAGAACACCAAAAAGGTGTTTTAGGCCTCTCAATGCATTGAGATCCTCTAGTAATATATCTCTATGTTTGGACCCACTTAAAATCCTATCCAAAGGATATCACAACAATGGGTCTCTACCCTCATAAAGAAACAAAAGCGTAATTTTCATGGTGAAAATTCCTTAAAAACCCGACTGGGATTGAACCCGGATTTTCTAAGCGGAAGGTTCACGTGCAAACCGTGACAACACCTCACCGAGATCCCTATAAACAAATCATGATAATGTTGATGCATATTTATTAATATATTTCATTAATTTTTATTCTGGACAGCGCGATAACTCCACCCAAGCGGTCTAAATGCCTTGATTGGGATTTTACCCTGAGCAACCAAGTAATGTCTTGAATGCGTTTGTAATGTTTTTTAGTCCAACTCTTTAGAGATATCTTACGATAACAAACCTTATTTCATAAAGAGATTAGCTGAAAACTTTATCTTTACTTCCGGGAAATATAATAGAGATAATTATTTAATTATTAGCCATGCATAGTACAAATTGCCGTCTTTTGATTTAAAATGCCAAAATATTTTGATTTAACTTATACCAAAGTGGGTTTAATTCAATGTAAAGGATCTTATCAGAATAAGGAGCTCTGCCTAACAAAGGACAAAGTCATTCAATGCTTAGACCGTTAGGGTTTCTAAATGAACGGAACCAGCCTTGCAGAATAATTTCAAAACGACCCTAAGTGTTGGGGTGATTTTGAATAAAAACAAAAACTCCTAAACCCAGAGTTATTCCCTGTTGACGCTTTGAATTAAAGTTACTTTTATACAAGTTGCAGACAAAGATAATACGTCATAAAAGTTAACATGAAAGTTAACTTGGTATTTAAACAGGAAGTTAACTTGAAACTTTTAAACATCATGTTTAACAGTCATTGTTCTTTAAAATAATATACAACTTCTTTTGTAGACATTAACTACGTTCACACAGAATATTAAGACGTAATCGAATCGCATTCAATATGATCCAGTTTCTGTACCGCATTAGTTCTGCAGATCGAATACGATGTCAACGACTTATTGTATAAATATGTATCAAATAAATAAATGAAACTGGGGGCACTCCTCGCCAAATCTAGCGGTCACTGACGTACTCCTTTACGGAAGCATCCAAGGCAACTTTCGCCCCTTCGTAGTATTTTTTAGATCAATGAAAAATGTTTTATTGGTTTTAGCTAAAAGATTATGATGAAGTGACACATCCTTCAAATTTTCATTTCTTTACCATCCATAGTTTATTAGAGATGAAGCCTTAAAGTTAAATGATTTTTACACTCACACACTCATTACAATTCTCTATTATATTAAAATATAATAAAATAAGTAGGTTGTAAAACTGTTAGCATGGTTCACATGATGTTTAATAAAAACACACTAAAATGAAAACAATATATTAGACAAGAGCCAGGGGTGTTTTGTTTAAAAGTGTAATATGGAACCGTCTCAATTTTTCGTAATACCTTCCTGAACAAGATCTGCAATTCTGCAGACTCGTTCGTATGGGTGTCCCAGGCAAACGCACTTTACTGTCAAATTACACCGAAGTTAATAAAGTGTAATGGCTGAACCGGTCTTAATTTTTCGTAATACCTTCCTGAACAAGATCTGCAATTTGCCGACTCTTATCGGATGGGTGTCTGCCATCCGAAAGTGTCCATCTTTCCAGTGTCCGCACTGGAAAGTGCGTTCTGCCTGGGACACCCATCCGATACGAGTCTGCAGAATTGCAGATCCTTGTTCAGGAAGTATTACGAAAATTGAGACGGTTCAGCCTTACACTTTTTATTACAAACACCCCAGGGCTCTTGGTCTATATTGTCAACCACATAATAAAAAAATATAACAGACTGGTTCCGACTTAACGTCATCATCAGAGCTGTTTACAATCTGTAAACAGCTCTGATGATGACGTGAAGTCAAACCAGTCACTTATAATATTTTTTTACACTATTGTGGTTGACAATATATTTTATGTTTTAATTCTAGGGTGTGTGTGTGTGTGTGTGTGTGTGTTTTATTAAATATTATGGTGATTCTATAGTCTATACCACAAAATCCCCGTTAAAAGAACTAATAATTTAATCGATGGTTAATCAATAAAATATATTACAATAAACAGATTGTAAAATGTTTAGTATGGTTAACCAATAAAATATAATTTAATAAGCTACAGGGTAATAATTTATTCAAAACGAATGGAATGCATTATTCAATTTCTAATCGCGACACTAATACCCTCGCCAGTAAATAATACAGTCGAAGGCCAATGTAATAATATCCATACAGTAGATTATTAATATAGATGTTAATACAAATAGATTCATATTAACGAGACAACAAAATAGTCCACTTTTGATTAAGAGGGCAAAATAAGAGCCATGTATAGAATAAATATTAGCTATAATATGCACTGCTTTTAATAATAACAGGGACCGAAATTTTTGCAATCTCTATAAAAATCTCTGTAGTAAAAACCTTTAAGCCACTAGGATACTCAGCACCAATAGTGATATTAATCACAGAGAGGTGATAAATCACCTACCTACCAAGTAAGCAACACAGAGAGGTAAAAAGTATTGGAAAAGTATTGTGTTTACAAAAAAATCCGAAACAGGGATGTCACCGGAATTATCAATTGTTGTCAATGTAAAAACAAATGTTTTTAAGACCTCCTGAGTGGTTTTCTCTAAGTTGTCTGTCTGTATGTGAGTGAGTGTGTTATCAACGTAGATAAAGTGTATTGATGCTAGAGAGTTAAAACTAGGTACAAAAATTAGTTTATAGGAATAGTTGTGCTATTTGGAAAATAATTTTTTATGACGTCATCAACCCGTGAAAAAATGACTCGGCAAAAATTTCTAAAAATCATACAACGCGGAAAAATGCCATGTCAATTAAGTTTACGTATACCTTGACGTATAAAAACGTAAAAAGTTTTCATTTTAATAAGACAAGTATATCTATGGTGCTTGTTGAGTCTTAAAAGTTAAGCAGCATTGAGCGTGGTCAGTGCTGTATGGTTTACCGCTAAGAATAAAACGGATGCATTTACTATCTGAGACGAGCGAAGCGAGTCCGAAGACGTGATGCAGTATAAACTTGGCCAATTTATATTCTAAGGGCGAGCGAAGCGAGTCAAAGTAAGGAGAATGAGGGTAGCGAATCCGATGTGATGAGGAAATTCCGGGTACCCGTACCCGATATATTTTAAATCAGAAGGCTAAGCGGAA